>JAUMJL010000344.1:0-320812 GCA_033558185.1 Dromococcyx pavoninus | reverse complement strand
GAGAGCGCGGGGGGGCGGAGTCCGCACGGGGGCGGAGACCGCACGGGGCCGGGAAGAGGAGTGAGGGGGCGGGACCGCCGATGGCAGAACGGCCAATGGGGGGGCGCGATGGGTGGAGCTTGGGACAGAGGATGCGCTCGGGGGCGGAGCCGCTCCGGGCGCTGCAATGTTTCCTTTCATTTGTTATTTATTTTAATGTTTTGCAAAGTTTTCCCCTCAATATTTAATATTTTTCTCTGAGGTCCCTTCCGACCTGGCATTCTGTGAGTCACAGAATGGGTTGTGTGGAAAGGACCACCCCTACCCACCCATCCCCGAACACCTCATCTCCACGTGCTTTTTGTCTCTCTAGGGATAAGGACTCCACCGCTGTCCTCTGCCAAGGCTTCACCATTCGTTTCAGTGAAGAAATTGTTCCTGATATCCAAACTAAACCTCCCCTGGCAGAACTTCAGTCTCTTTCCTCTCAGCCTATTGTTGTCACCTGGGAAAAGAGCCCAGCACCCACCTCATCACAGCCTCCTTTCAGAAAGCTGCAGAGAGCGATGAGGTCTCCCCTCAGCCTCCTCCAGGCTAAACAGCCCCAGGTCCCTCACCCGGTCCCAGAACCGCTGTGGTAAAGGCCCTTCCCCAGCTCTGTTCCCTTTTTCTGGATGTGCTCCAACCCCTCAATGCCCTTCTTGTACTAAGGGGCCCTATCACATAGCTCTAAGATTTGCCAAGAGCCTAGTTCTGGGTGAGGGGAAAAGAGTGAATCCAGAACTTTTACATCAGCCATGGTGAGGTCAAGCAGGAGCAGGGAAGGGTTCATTCCCCTGGACTTGGAATGGATCAGGCTGCATCTCAAATGCCATGTTCGGCTTTGGGCCCCTGGTTGAGGCGCACAGGCAAAGCTTCACCCTCCTAGGTAAGAGGCTTCAGAATAATGAGTGCAAACATGAGAGTTTCTATGAAAATATAATTTTACACAGTACCTGTATGTTACAGAGGGAGTTACAAGTACCAGAACAGGAAGGTAGCTTTGAAGAAAGCTGGACAGAAACAAACTAGTTCAAAACAGTGAAAAATACGAGTTCTGGGTATGGAATTAAGAGCACATACCCACAAAAAATCCACTCAAGTCAAACTGATTTTAAAGCCACATCTTCTGCTTTTATCAGAGAAATATCTGGCCTGCAACTTTTCCACTCAATACCATTTATCCCTTTGCCTGATATTCCTTACCTCCTCCAGCCCCCTTTGTGTCAGTCACATGATGTTAAAAAGTCTGAGGGAGGCTGCAGTGTCCATACGGAAATAAATCTATGTCTGTATCCCACGCACAGTTTGGGCTCAACAGTCCTGTCCCAACAGCAATTCCACCTTTGCTGTCACAGAGCTGAGCTACAGGTAGGAACACACGAGACACAGCAGCACTATCAGTGCTTCAGTCTCAGGGAATGTTTTATTTTGTCCTGGCTTACGTGGGCTGATAGCGTGGATGACAGCAGCACCACTGCCAGCCCCAGGGTGGGAGCATTTGTGCCCCTTCTGTTACTCCAGGGAGCACATTCCCACACAGGGCTCAGCCCTGGGCTCCCCGGTGGCAGGGAGCACATTAATTGTGACCATGGTTTGTTAACTGAACTGATCCAAGAACAAGGACAAGCTGCCTCCTCTGTCAACAACCATTTCCTTTGTGGGAAAACTGGATAGCAACGGGCAAGGCTGGAGTGAAGCTCTGATCTCATCAACAGCCTCCTGTGTCCTCAGTGCTCATAATGGAGCAGCAGAGAAGGATATGGAATTGGCAACTACAAACCTTGGAAATGGCTTTAATTTTCTCCATCACATTCTTGCTGAAATAAAATTGAAGAGCAAAACCTGAAGAAAGAAACACTTTAGATAAATTTGCAATTGAAACACAACGAATTTCAGTACAACAACCCCATGCTCTCTTTATCAACCCACCAGAGATCATGCAACAGAGAAACTATTTTCAGGGAGGAAGAAAACCTTTGTTTCTTTTCCAAGAAGGATGCATTCCCTCACTGCAGCCCATTGAGGAACTTTCCTACTGCTGTCTGTAAGGAGAAAGTCACCCTAACACGCTGTCCAGAACACGAGGCAGGTTGTGTTGTGCCAATGTGGCACAGAGACACATCAGAGCTTTGAGCGACTTCCTTGTCGGTGAAGCAGTGAGAAAATAAATAGTATTGTTACTGCCTATTGAAGCTTGCAAAAATATAAAACCCAGTAGGAACCAGTTGGATTTCCATAGCAAATTCATGAGCCCAGTGCAGCGTTAACAGGAGACAATACAAAACATCTCAGCATCCACTAGAAAGTGAGTAAAACACAGCATAGCACGTGCAGAAATATACAGAAAGCACTGGCACTAGTATAAAAATATCCACAGTCCTCAGACAAATGTAAACTGGTACAAAATAATTCCAAGAACAGGAACATGTTTACAAAAGGACATGTTAATATAAAATAGCACAACCAGGCTCACCCTCTCAAAGCCTCATGGCCAGCACAGACACACTGGTAGCCCACAGAAGGGCCACATGTTCCAAGAATGAGCAGAGCCTTGATTTGACCTTCGGAGCCGGCACTCGAGAAGTAAGGGAAGAGCAGCAATAGGTGATGCAGAAACAAACCAACCAACCCACAAAACCATAAAGGAAATCTGCCCTCAGGGACTTTAGGGCTTGTTCTTTCCCAAGCAGTCAATTATCTCCTGATCCTTTGGGCACCCTGGGAGCAGGCATAGCAGGGAACCGGTGGTGTAACTCGTGTGGGTGTTTGGTGGCCCTGGTGATGGGGGGCAGCAGCACACAGTGATGCCTGTGCACAGGAGGTGACCAGCTGCCTTGCTGAAAAAGAAAAGGGCAGGAGGGCAGGGAAAAAGGCTCAGCAAAGAGAAGGGGTTATCAGTACCTCATGGAAGCAGCTGATTCCAGCTTCCCTGCATATGAAATCCTTCAGCAAATAAGCAAGCACTGCAGTCCCACAGTCCCCATGGCAACAAAGCAAACCCAGAGGGCCTGAAAGTGAGCACAGCTTTGCAGAGCAAGTGGGAAAAACAGCGCTAGGAAATGGAAGCCTGAGTTTGGGAGACAGGGAGCTTTGCCAGGCTGGAGATCTTTGCTTTAGACCATGCGTAAAGCCTCCAGAAGACAGTCTTCCCTTCCCAAGTCCGATTTTCATACTGTCTGTTTGGAACACCTAGACAGTTCACCCTGCTCCTGCAGCACATGCAAGTCCACAACCAAAGCTGGTCAAGCCTTTGGCTTGCATAATTTAGCAGCTTCCTCTGACTCATGAAGGCTGACTCACATTTTTGCCATCAGTGCAGATTTATGTAATACCAAGAAACCAGACTTGAAATGCCTGGATGAACCTGCAGCATGGACTGCAGGAACGAAGAAGCAGGAGAAGGGAGCAACGTGTCAGTTAAGGCCTCCAGGGTTCAGCTGAGAGCACAAAGCAAGGTGTTTCTTTCCCACAAACCTGTCATTTCAGTCCCAAACACTGTCTGCCTTTGGCCATGGAAGGTCAGATGCCAGGCATCCACGCACACAACATGCACTGCCCATTGTTTGCAGAGAACCCTCCGTTTTGGCAGCTTAGGTTGGAGTCCTTCCAGCACACAGACTATTTGGTAATTCTTTGAAGCTCAGCAGCCAGTTACAGGTTTCCATAGTGACAAGACTTAAAAGCTTGATTAATTTTCCTCGTGGTCTTCTTCCACCCAGGCCACAATTTTCCCCTCCCAGCCAGGAATGATGTCATCATCATGGAATACCTACAAAAAACAGTGAGTGTGGTCATGTCTGGAGCCTGGACACCACTCTTCTACAGTGTGAGCAGCACAAGAGGCAGGCATCAAGTCAGAGATCCTCACTCAGAGTTCACTGCACAGCTCAGAGAACACAAATTTCATCCTACATTCACATTTGAATTATCTTTTCAGATAAAAAACAGATCGAGCCTCTGATTTAGCCAGTAACCATCAAGATTATTAACATGTTTTTAACAGGAGCAGTAAAATGCCTTTTCTGATGCAGACTGCAGTCTCCAGCTGTTTCTGCAGCTGGCTGTTCCCAGAGATGGGAATCCTTTGCACTCATTTCCAACTCACAAAACAAGAACTACTCCAATAGCTTTTACTGAATCCAACCCACAGCAACCCCAGCCTGGGCTTCAACAATGCTGTAAAAAGGAAAAGATGCCACACACAGTTATCTGAAAAAATGGTAAAGGAAAACAGGAGAATGGTGTTTTCTTTAAAAGTAAACGTTTGCCTGAAGTGTCTCTCTTTGCAACAGCTTTAATAAAGCCACTTGAAGAGCTAGAGGTGCAGTCTGGGTTTTTGTCTCCCCAGCAATGCTGTGTCAGACTGCCTTTGTCAGGAGCCAGCTCTTTGCCCAAAGAGCTCCACAACTCCCAAGTAACTGCAATCACATTCTGTAATTGCTCTGGCTGGAGATGAAAACATCCCATTTTAGCACCTTAAAAAAGGAGATTAATTTGCCATTGTGAACACAGAAATTTTGGGGCCAAGTTCAAAGATTTTATTAGTTTACAAGTGAGGTGACCATGATCTCTAGGGTTGTGTGGCCGAGAGCTAAATTCCACACTTACCTCCTCCTTGACTGTGCCAAACTCTGGATCCAGGGCTTTGAAGTGGTACCGGTGGGTTCCTTCACGATCAATAGCTGCCTTAAAATCCTTCAGAGTCACTTCCCCTAACCTGCAAAGGAAGGGTTTGGCACTATTCCACGTTACACCTACATTGGTTTTAGCTCAAGTATTGCTGCGTGGCCTGCAGAGCCACAGCACAAGCCCAGCCTGGGGTGCCACACTTCACATCCCTACGCACCTCCAGGAACAGAGGTGTCACCCTCAAGGTCCTCTTCAGAGGAAGAATTGCCTCCTAATTTATTAAGAACCACCTCAAAACAGCCTTTTTTGCTTTCCCTTTTGCACTGACAACCATAGTTTTGACAGGAGGTTCCCACACTACGTGCCACCACAGAACTGCTTCCTCTTGCTTTTGGAAGTTAATGAAAGAAGAGATGAATCTTTGGGCTCTGCAACAAACGCATCAGCTTGGGGAACGCTTTAGGTAATTTTTCCAAGACAACAGTATAAAATCCAACACCCAGGTTAATGTGCAAACCTGTGCTGGTTGTGACCATACTCAGAAGAGAGCAGACCAATGTTTTAAGGGAAAGAAGCAGCTCTCACAGAAGGCAAAGCTGGACCTCACCTCTTTGGTATGCTGACCATGAAGGGCGTGAGGGAGCGGTCGGTGAAGTACAGCACTTTGGTGCAGGCACTGGTGCTCATCACGGGTGTGCTGTGAGAATGAGGCAGTTCTGCAAAGGAGAGAGCACAGCCACTGGGGGACAGCCCGTCTGCTGCCACAGCAGGAGACAAAAAGGGTGGGCTCAGCAAATCTGCAATGGCAGCAAAGAACCTGGTGATGGGAAGAGATTCTTAGGAGGGTGGGTAACCATCCCTGTTGGGAAGGGCCAGGTATTCCTCTGCTTCTTGAAAAACTCTGCATTTTACCATAGGGTCACCACCCATCCGAGTTGTTAGCATAGAAGATGAGCCTAGCACTGTCCTCTAGGATTACTGTCCCATCCAAGGTGCAGCTTGCTGCCACCCTCTACTCCACAAACACTCTATTCACTACCTCAGTGTCGACAAGAGAACCCTTCTGGAGGAGAAAGCCACTGAACAGCACCCCACCCCGCACAGCTAATTATCACCTGTCTTTGGTTGCAGGTAGAGCAGGATGAAGTGACTGATCATCACCAAGGCAAAAGGTTCCTCCAGGCTGCCCCGCTACAAGACAATGACACTACAATAGATCTGTCTTTCCCCAGTTCTTACAGTCCCCTACAACCTCATAGACTTTCCAGGTGATGTTTACAACCAGCACTGGAAAACGAAGTCTTCCTGATGAAAAGCAAACGTGGAGCTGCTGCAGCTGCAGCCAGGAAACGTGGAGTCAGAAAGGGCTGTGCTGTTGTGCATACCTGAAAGGAGCTAAACACTGAGCAGGAAAACAGGGGAAGAACAACTGTACCGTTATCTGTGCCCACTAGGTGGTGCAAACCAGCTGGAAAGCTTAAACAGCATCTCATTTCCCACTCATCCTAGGGGTAACTGTTTGCCGTAGTTATTTATGCTGCAGTACTACCAAAGCAGCCCAGACAGACTCCCACTGTGATGGTGGTTTACAAACAAACAGCTCAGAGATTCTGCCTGTCCCCTTTCCTTTGCAGTGAAGTCTAAAGCAAGGGAAGTGAGCTCTGGTAAAAAGAATAAGAAGCTGAAGATGGTAGATTCCCAAGGGGATGCTATGCCCTAGACTCTGGTCAGGAGGCCTAAGCAATGAATTTAGCCGTGGGAGAGCAGGAGCTAAAAGTCACTTACTGGATTTGGGAGGCCAGGAGTCTCTACACTCATTTGTTGCTCTGCTTGCTGGTGATTTCCCACGGATCTAGGGTGCAAAGCCAAAGAGTGAGAACAAAGCACCACCTTCCAGTTGGAGCTCTCATTGCTGCTTAGCTCTGGGTTGTGTGCAAGGGGCTGAGGTTAAGAGCTAATTGCCCTAGGAAGCCTTTACCCTTCTCTCTTGCCTCTTCTGTGTTTCCATGCGGTAGAGCCGTTCCATCAGGCTGGAGATGCCCTGCTCCAGGCTGTCAATGGTGTGGTGCTGTGGATCGTGGCCACTGAAGCTGTTCCTGAGGCTGCGAAGGGCATCACGAACGAGCTGCAAGTCATTTGTCTGCCCAAGAAACCACAAGTCAGACCAACTCCTGGCTGCCTGCTTCTAAACTAAAGCCACAAGTCTTACAAAGGGGGAGTGTCTCTTAACAAGGTAGTACCTTCCAGGATATGTGCAGCACTCATCTGCATGGGGCTGGGGAAATACCCTTTAGGTGCACTTACCCCTCGGTGGGCTGTGGGAGCAGCTCCTTTTCCTGCTGTCTGGAGGAAGCCGTTGCTCTGAGCACTGTGACCGCCGTGAGCCATCACCTGCTGAGGGGAAGACATGTGCCACAAGAAATGTAAGGGTTAGGACCTCACCAAAGATCCCAATTTGTTAATTTCAAAATGATGAGAGGGCATGAAAAATCCAGTGATACAACTTGCATCTTCTGCCCGGTAAATAGAGTCATTAAGGAGCACACAGGCGGTTCTATAGGTCAGAGCACAAACATGATACCTCACATACAGGTGGAAAAACGAGACAGAGGCAGGAAGGGGCTTGCTGCTATGTCAGAAGGCTCTACAAGCTCCAGTGAATACCATCAGTGTTCAAGTGGTGCTGTGTTGGCACTTTCCACTAAGCAAGTTCTCAAGTGCTCAATACCAAGGTTAATGGGAAAAGGAGGCGATAAGAAGCAAAGCCCTGGTCCAACCATCAGCCAACATCAGAGCTGAAGGTAAAAGCCAAGAGTCTCTGGCTTCCACTCACTCCCGTGCACCCCTCGCTGTTCCATGCCTTTGGTTTCTCACAGGAGGCTAAGCCAGAGTGCTGACTGCTGAGAACTTTGGGAACTTGGATGGTTTGTGGAGTTTGGCTGCCTTGCTTAGGGCACTGACAACAAGATCACAGAGCCAGACCCCTTTGGGTGAAGAGTAAGATTTCTAGGGATAAGTAGCTTAGAGGGTGCTGGACAGAAACATCACTCCAACAGTCTGTTGTGTAGACCAAGACTTCCCATACCTCTTCAGCTTCTCTCTTCATGCAGTGAGCCAGCAGGGTCTCTCTGTGCTCCAGCTCCCGCTCCAAATCCACCTGGGAGAACAGTAGAAGAGTCAGCACAAGCTGAGCCACCAAGGTAAGCACCAGCTCTCGGGGCATCAGCACAGCCCACCTGCTCCGTACCTGTTGGTAGTTGGCCTCAGAAAGCTGCCTGAGCATTTCATCCAGTTTGGTCTGATGCTGCTGCAAGTGCCGATCCTTCTGGCAAAGTTCTTTCTGCAACACAGAGAATCAACAGGACAAGAAGTAAGGCTCACAGTCATCTTCCCACATAGGGAATGTCCTGTTGTCTGCCAGGATCAGGTTCCTCTACAGGCTGACTCACAATATGTATACTTCTAGCTAGAGTTAGAACTGAGGGTCAAAGCTTGCTTTCTTTTAAGTGATCAGTCAGGTTGTTGTTGCCTAGAGTCCCCTGGCCCAGCAAACATCCACTACTGAGGCCAGACAACTGTCCCTGATTCCTGAGGGATCAGTGGACAATCAGGGGACCCAACCTAACCTGGCAGGCTTCTGCACAAGTGGTAGATACTCAGCAAGCCATCACAGAAAACCCATGACAATAAAAGGTTTCCTATAAAAAGCTGTGGGCAGAACACCAAGAACACCTGATCCATCCAACTCATTACAGCCATGGCTATTGTAACTTATTCACTATCCATAGTGCCATTCCCAGAGGTGACTGAGAGCCAGGGAGACAGCAGTCACGTTCACCAAACAGAAGAACCACCAGTTGCTGCCCCCAGCAAAGCCTCCAGTGAAGAGAGGTTCCATTACTTTGTATTCTGCCAGTAGCCGGTTTCTCTCTTCAACCTTCCTCTGAAGGTCAACCTGCAGAAATAACACACGGGTGTGAGGGAGGTATTCCCAAAGAGTTAGCAACAACTGCTTTGTTCCTTGTGCTAAAGGGTGACCTGAGACCAAATATCTGCAGAGTTCAAGGGAGCTGCTGTCTATGGATGGCAACCTTCTGGTCAGGACAGTTCCTTCCTTGCCCTTCTCTCTCCAGAGAAACTGTCCACGGCAGCTCCACCTGTCAGAGTGCCACTTGCTAACCCACGGAGCACAGCGAGCAAGGAATGATGCCACTGTGCCAAAAACATTGTGGGAAGCCTCTCCCTGATTCAGCTGAAGGTCTCGGAGGACAGGAAGTGGGAGTGACAAACAGGCAGTCTCACAGCTGTCGAGTAGACTCTGAGCCTTTTTCACTACTCTGAGACCTTTCACTGGTCGTTCTTGACCTCAAGAACTGTGCTGCCACCACCAGCTCCACCCTGTGGCTGCTGGAGTCCTCAGGTCCACCAGTCTCCTAAAATACCATGCTGCAGAGGGTTAGGTTAACTCACATTCTGGTTGTGCAGTTCCTCCTTGTCCATGTTTGCTCTCAGT
This sequence comes from Dromococcyx pavoninus, assembly GCA_033558185.1. Lineage (NCBI taxonomy): Eukaryota > Metazoa > Chordata > Aves > Cuculiformes > Neomorphidae > Dromococcyx > Dromococcyx pavoninus. Next base: position 311,649 of record JAUMJL010000344.1, on the reverse strand, counting down.
AGTTCCTGCTTTAGCTGAAGGACTGAAGCATCCTGTTGAATCAGCCTTTGCTGTAGAGCATCCTAGGAAAAGATATTGTCTGTAGGAAGGTGCAGACAGAGGCAGAGACCCTTCCCTGGGAACTGAGTGACCCAGACCAGTGGCCATAACAGGGGCCACTCACAGGGCTGCAGTGTTGCCAAGGGCCCAAGAGAGCAGGAGAAAGCAAAACCTTCCCTGTGGGCTCTCCTTCTGCCTTTCCCTTGCCCAAAGGGGATTTCCCTGCCAATGTTCTAGCCATCTTGGACAGAGGGATTTCTGTGCTTCTACCTGAACTTCCTGCTCCAGAGGTGGCCTGACAATTGGCTTTGATGGGCGAAGACAGCAGTGTCTTTGGAAGGTCTCTTTAGCAGCCTACAGCCACGCACCCGCGGCAGCCAGAGGGCAGGGAGAGGCCAACCTCAGCCAAGGACAGAAGGAACCTTAAGCTCTCAGAGTGACCTAATTGTGCAGTGAAATCCTCTCTGAAGAGGCCAAAGTCAGGACTAATTCTGCACCTTTCACTCAGTGTTACCGAGGAGCCACAGCTCTACCTTGGGCTGCAAGTGCTTCCTTCACAGGAGCCGACAGGCAACTCTAAAAATACCTCTGCTTGGGGTAGATTAGTGGCATTCAGAACTCCAGAGGGAGAAACTGAGCAAGGAGGAGGCAAAGTTGTGAACAATGCTGCAGCTGAAGAGGACAAGGATACCCTCATGCTCAAGACTGAGTTCACTGGGTCAATCCTACTGCATGAACCACAACACAGAGGGTGGAAAAAAACAGAGCCATGAGATCCAAGCAGGAACCCTGCACCTTGTACTTTGTTCAGGGAAACAGACAAAAGGGGAGGTATTTGACCACAATCCTAGACAGAAACAGAACCCAGGAGACCTAACTCCTGCCTTAACTGCAGTCTCTCCCCAGAGCCAGAAACAATCCCTAGGATCCCCCACCTCCAAGCCCTCTGATACAACTCCCTCCACAGTCTGAGACGCCTCAGAGTTCTATGGTTGCTGCTGGTCCCACTCACGGGCTGCAGCAGACTCTAAAGCTTTACTGTTTGAATTTAATGAAATACCCCTTTCCTCACCTTTATTCCCTGTAGGTTTCGAGCTTCTTGTTTGTATTTCAATAGCTCCTTCTGTAAAAGTAACACAATTTGATTAAATGGCATCTTGTCACCCCTCCAGAATCAACCAAAGTCAGTGTTCTCTGTCCAGTCAGCTGCTTCAGAAGAAAGCACATCCCACCTTTTCCCACAGATAAAAGAGTGCATCAGGCCCTGAGCCATTTTAATGAGTTACAGACATGACAGAAGAGCTGAGCAGCTCCTTAAGCCCCTGTTATTAAAGCCACAAGGGAAAAAGATTGCCTGGTCCCTCAAATCTGTCCTTCAGGGCAGTGTCAAATACATCTTTCTCAGCATCAGAGCTGGTCCCGGAGTAGGACAGAGTCTGCAAGGATCTCTTGACCCAGAACCTCTCCTTCCACTTAATCTGTTCCCCTCTAACCTTTAGGTCTTGATTTTCTTCCACGCTCTGGTCCAGGCGACTTCGGATTATGATCTAAATGCAAAATGCCACGGTGATTACTGTGTAAGACAGCAGAACAGTGCAAAGGGCAGCTCAACCAGAGAAATGTAGGTACAGCAATGTGCTCACCAGCTGCTCTTCTGGGCAGGCTCCACGTTCAGAAAGTTCAAAGGACCCTTCCTGCTCATCCTCAGGTAGAGACCCATTGAGCAACAAAGCCTGGAAAGATGAAAAAAGAAAAAAATCTGCTTTTCAGAGGTTTCAAAAGAAAAAAGGCTGGCTGCAGACCTGACTAACAGTCAGGTGCATCAACAACTTGCCATTTCTACTAACATTTCCCTCAAAAAAAAGGAGATTTTTTTTCTGGAGTGAACATTTACCCCCTGAAAAACCTCTCCCAGAGCTGTCTGTCAGCCAGTAATATTTGCCATAGAAAGACACTAAACAAGGATAACAACACGGATTCTCAGGGCGTGAAGTTTGTCTCAGGCTTCAGTCCAAGGGCAGCCTTCACCACTGCAACAGATTTGAAGTCTAAAGCAGAAACTGAACCAGATTTACATTGTGAGGCTTCTCTTTTCGCACGAGCCCGAAGTGTCCCCACCAGAAGAAGCCATTCTCCTAATCACACATCTCCAGAAACAGGATGTTTAGTGAAGCCCAATTCTTTTCAACACTAGAGAAGACCAAGACACTTTCAGAGCTGTTGTCCAAGTGAGTGAAGATCCCTCACCCACACGGACAGGTCTCCAGCAGAGCATACCATGCTGTTTTGCTCTAGCTGGTGGTTTTCACACTGACCTTTCTCTCTAACTTCTAGGGCTCGGGGCACTCGGTATGTGCCAGGGTGGTTTATGCACCTGGACACATTGGAGAGAATTATGCCTCTTTCTTTCAGTTACCTTCCTAGTTTATTCCCATTTGAATTCCAGGGTTAAACCCGAAATATCCCCTTTGAAGTAACACTCCAGTTCAGCCCCAAAAGACTTCAAAGCTCGTAGGAGACTTTGTCAGCAGGCAGAACCTGACCTGTCAAAGAGCTGCAACTGCTGCCTAATAGCAATCTGTATTCAGTTCATGCAAAAGCTCTTTGGGAAACCGTTTTCTGAGTCCATCCCAAAGTCTTCCCAGCAGGACACTCGAGCAGGAATCTCACAGGAGCATAAAAAGCTGCCATGGTTTTAGCGCCTTATGGGGTGGATGTACATCAGGTCTGATATTTCAATCAAACTCTCACGAAGTGGAGGCTCTTAAGTGTTGAGCAAGAAGGGGAAAATCAATTAATCAAATCCGATTTCTTGGCTGGCAACATCAGCTGCCTCTTCCTGCTCCCAGGGGATGGGGGGCAGCAATGCCAGCTGTTCACCCTATCTGCTGAAACACGGGGCCAGGGCTGGAGGAATGGGACATGCCAGTCCCTCCAGTGCTGCCTCTCCCTGCTCCCACTGGGCAGCCGGATTTTACCAATGAACCAAGCAGTGTTTGGGTTGAGTCTTTTGTTTCCTGTCCATTGTCCACAGGGAAAGTGCCTGTCCACCCACACTCCACCCTCCACCCCTGCTGCCTGGGCTCCTCACACAATCTCTGCTTTGTTTACTGACACATGAATATTTACAATTCCAAGCCAGGATGGTTCCCAGCACAAACAGAAAGGAATATCCCTGAGAGAGTTCAAGGTCTTTACCATATGGATCAGGGGCTCCAGTCCCCACACAGAGTCAAACACAGTGGGCTGGGGGTCATTTGGTCAGGGAACAACTGGAACAGGGCATCAAGGAAAAGGTCCCACAAATATTGTGTAGACAATGTGCCAAATATTATAGCTCAGCCCAGCTCTCTGAAGGACTGATGCAAGCATGGGTGACCCCTAATCAACTCTGTGAATCTGGATTGATTTCCTGACATTCCTTGTCTCTCTGCATTACTTCCGATCACAAATCACAGAAAGACTGCTCTGTTCTCCCAGGCTGCTAACAAAACCTGCAGGCTGTTAAATGCCCGGGCCAGGAAGGGGAGTCCCAGCCCCAGCACGTGGGAAAACATCGCTGTGTCTTCACTTTGCCCAGTAACATGTGCTTTGCAAGGTGATGGCAGATACAGGAGTCAGCATAGCATCTCAGGACACAGAACTGAGCCAATGAACCCAGTCAGGATCTGGACTCCATCAAAAAGACAACACAGACCTCATCACCTGCTAAACACAGGCTTTGTTTTAGATTCCCTGCAGTGGCTCTGCTCTTACCTGCATTCAGTGTGCACTTTGCACTCTCAGTCCACCTAAATCACCATTAGTGAACATCACTGATCTTCAATCTCCATTACAATATAATCTTCCTCTTTCTGCACACCCTTCTCTTTCCCTCCCTAATGAATAAAAGCCTCAAATCATACAAACACTGAGTTTTGGAGAAGCCTGAGTTAAGAAAACGTATCTGAATTGCACAGGTGGATGTTAAAAGCCTTTCCCTGAAATCCTGCTAAATACAGGGGGCTGGGGAAGCTGCCCCCTTCTTTCCTCCTTCCCCAGGCTCTCTTGGTTAAGTGTGTTACACAGCGATGGGGACAGGCACACACTGCCCCAAGCGAGGCTGTGGCTGAGTCCAAGCTGCCTTCAAAATTGCATCTGGGACATCAGAAAAGAAGGTTTTTGCATTCTCCATTCTGGGAAAGGTGACCAGTACCAAATCACAATTGCAAGAGCCAAGAGAGCCTCAACATGACAAGAAAGGAAGATGTAGGAGTGCTGATGCTGGATAAACTCTCTGCGGGCTGCAGTCAGAAATACTTCCTCATTCCTGCTCTAACCTGAAGGGACACATCCCACAGGGTGAGACACAGGGAAGAGCCACTGTCCCTCTTTAACTGAGGTGACCCAAGAGAACAACTGACTTCTTGTACAATCATGCCAGGAGACCTCAATGGACCAGGACTCTTGTTCATCTCTCCTGAATTCCAACCACAAGTTAACCACTCTTCCAGTTACAGCCTGTGGGAAGAGAAATTCATGTAGAAGGGAACACTAGCTAAGAAGAAAATCTAATTACCTGCAAACCTGAAATCATCTTCTTTGCTTCCTCCATTTCCTTTTCCAAATGGTCCTGTTGTTCCAAAAGCTGCTCCTCCCATGAATTCTCTGAATATGACCCAGGGTTCCCTGCTTGCCACTCAGACTGGAAATGAGATTCTGTCTCTTCTGGAAGAGAGAGCAGCTGAATGTGGTGATCACAAACAGAGGAGACAAAAAAAGACTCGCACCACACGATAACTGCCTGCTGTCCACACCAGCTATCACTAACATAGCAGCAGACCTCCCAGCCAGTACCAAGAAAGTTGCTACAGGTGGGACATCTTGTCTATTCTCAAGGATTTATGCCTCATTCTTTATACAAAGAAAGCTTTTCTGCATACACACATATCAAAGATAAGTATCCTTCCCCCTCCCTAACATTGCTGCATCCGATTCCTCAGTACTGGAGATTTCAAAGCACATCCCAGGGACAACGCACTGCGTGTGTGGCTGAAAATACTTCAGAGGAGCAAAGCAGCTGTGGGATGTGAGGAGTTTGTCTCAGTGTTAGAGGGCACACCAAGGACCTGCTGAAGGCAACGTTGGACAGTATTTCTACTTGTCAAATAACATGGCTTTCTCAAGGAGGACAATGCATCCAATTCTGAAAAAGACTCTTAATAGGGTTAAATAGCCTCGCATGCCTTTTCAGATCACCACAGCAAGAGCTGGGTCACTGGTTACCTACCATCCACTGGTTGGCCCAGGAATGTAGATTTCTTTCCTTCCCTAAGGTATGAGGCTTGACAAGGAATAACCATAGCAGTGCTTGTTAGCTGGCTGACCAAAAGTGAAACTGGCTGCTGCCAGCTGCTGTGTTTGCAGACACACAGCTGCAGTGTCCTACCCTATGGGCAGCAAGCAGACACAGCACTGCCTGGAATCTAAGGCAGAGCCACAGCTTGGCAGCTACTCCAGCTGCTGAGAGTGTCAAATGTCACATTTGGGGGTTTAGTTTTACGTGATGCTGAGCATCTCTTCATTTCAGTCACTGTGGAACTTTTCAGCAAGTCTGTGATAAATCTCCAGGAAAGCATGAGCTGTAAAGCATTATCTGCCAGGTACCTGTTTTAGTTTCTGCTTCTTCAGTGTGGATGATCACAAGCCTTTCCTTCTCCTCCGATGGGGCTACAGTGGATTCACTCTTTGCACTGTGGATGGGACTGGGTGATGTAAGACTGCAGGGAAAAGGAGAAACAATTACTTCTAGTGCTGATCAACACCATCCTCATCTAAGATAAAAATGAATATGGCTGGCAGGCTTGTTGAAACTGAGAATTATGGGGATACTAGAGATGCCTTCAGCAAACTAAACCAGGCGTTTAACTTTTCCATCACCCTCTCTCTGTCAGGGTCACAACAGGCTGACTGGAAAGTAGCACAAGGTGTAGTTTGAGATTGCTACCATGGAATTCACCACTCATGCAGGGGTACGACCACACTCTACTGAAGGTCTGCTCAGAAACAATTCACTGTGAGCTTTATGGTCACGCAGCAAGCTGAACAAAAAGCCACTCTGGCTTCCTCCATCACTTGCTCTGGACTTCAAAAGAACCATTTCACTAACTTGAAAGTCCAAGGGCAAAACATTTCTCAAAGTCAGATACCACTCACTCATGTTCTGAGATAAAAATCACTTAAGTACCCACATGCTTTCACTGGAGCCATCTCAGCTGACTGCAAAGTTCAAGCAATCTTCTTTCAGAAATTCTTCCGAAATGCATCACCCAGACAACATCAAAAGGTGGCTGAAGCTCACTGACCCCGTCAATATACCTCTAAAGTCACAGGAACTAATCCTTGCAAGTGTGAGCAGGAGTTAATTTTTCATTCTCCCCAACACAGAAACAAAGGACAGAGAACAAAAAGACAGCACTGTGGGAATATAATAGGTTTAGAAAAATAAGAGGCTTCGACAGCTCGCCTTCCGCATCTTCCCAGCGCGGCCGCTTCATGTTCTGCAGTGCTCCCACAGAATCAAAAAAGCCTTGCAATAGAGATGGAAATGACTTGCTAGCAGCTCCGTCTGGTCCACTCCCACAGCCAGCACTGGCCTACTTCTCATTTATATTACAGACCTGCAAGCAGTCTCATTTTATTGGTCCAGATAAATGGACTTTCACCAGGTTAAAGGAAAAGACGAATGCAACTTAGTGAAAGAATAAACATTTTCTAATGGGGATCCATAACAGCAACAGTAACTGTTCCTGCCTGCTCAAACAGAGTGTGCATGATTGTTAAAGGGGTCCAGGCCACCAGGCTTTCCTCAAGGACTCACCTTCAGAAAGGCTAACTCCATTACAGCATTCCCAGACTAGGCACATGTTGTATTCAACACTTGCAACCAACCCCTGCCCTTGCTCGGATGGTACTGAATGAGTGCACACCATAATATGAAAATAATTGTTTGGGAGCCTAGAGAGCACTGTTGGGTTTGCATTATACAACAACAGTCAGAAGAAAGGATGAAACTTTCAAACAGCACAGGTACAAATGGGAAGCACAGCTGATGGAACACATCCAGTAACTCCAAGAGGGATTTTACTTCCTTCTAGGAAAAGCTCTCAATATTCCCCTTGCATATTTTCAGCTGATGCGCCTAATGTGCCATCCTCCTGATAAGGGCACTGAGAAGAGCATTGCTGGTTCTCATCCACACAGAAGATGGAAGCTGTCCCATAAAAACAATATTAGCAATTGTTGGGTGGTGAAACTGAGTGCAAGAGCAAAGAACTGGAAAGAAGAATGAGCAGGACAAAAACCAAGGGGCTACAGAGCCTGGAAATAATGTTCCTCTGCTCCTCTCAGCACTGGATCCACAGACCTCCGCAAATGCAAAGGATCCCAGCTGAGGCAGGGGGTGGGGTTAAGTGGTCCTACAGGTCTCCAAAACACAGACAGTTTCACAGATAACTCCTTGGGTATTCCCATGGCCACAGTCCCCTTCCCATGCAGCTTCCCTATTTTAGAAAGCCAGAGGGTTCACGTGCATCAGTGACAGCCTCTCAAACTATGCCAAACAGTGAAAGAGCCACTGCGATGCACCCAGATGAAGCAGCAGCACAGGCGAGGCTGCCATCAACTTATCACTGGAAACATTTCTACAGCTTTGGTATCAGTTACCAAACCCATTAGCATACAAAATACCCACTGATGTAATTTGCTGTTTAATGCACATAATTCAGGATTAAAGCATGACAAACTAAGTGTCTATTTAAGACAGATTTATGATGCAAACTGTTCCACTTTATTCCTTTTACTGGATGGTTTCTTAACCCATATCCTTTCTCCCCAAGCCCCAGAGTTGCCAGTGCTTGCACAGTCAAGGCTTTAGGGCAACAGCCCCAGTGCTAAGTCTGAATTCTGCTCATTTTAATAAACACCCCATCCCTGCTGTTTCAAACAAATACAGCAACAATCGCTCACCATTTGACCTGCTTCCCTCCCATGATCCCACTTTAACCTTTCGCCTCACAGAATCCGTTTCCCAGGGGAGCCTCAGGATTCTGCTAGAGACATGCCTCGTCCCTTCACATGCTCAGAATTCAGTGCAGAAGACGCCGGCTCCTGTCAAACTACTGGAGAAATATCTGCAAGCCAGACCGCTTCACGTTAGCTGAAAGATTCACAGCAGAAAAAAAAACCCCTCAGGGTCTTTGGAATAAACCATCGGATGGCAGATCAGCAGCCCCCACACACGTATTGGAGTCCAGAGTCAGGGAATTCTGCAGCCTGGCTTTTGCTGGTTCTCCTCTCCGTTTGTCTCTCGCTGCTGCATTTTGGTCAGCTGCACACCCAGTTGTTGTCATCACAAGGACTGCGATCGGGATTGCCAGAGGTGCTTCTCATCCCATTCTGCCCTCTTTAGACTCCAAGCGCCTGCTGCAGATGCCAAGGAACAGCCGAGAGAAGGTGCTCCTGCAAGCAGTAGGCTCCCTGCTCTTCCAGGCTCGGATGCGGTCTCAGAAGGCAGCATGCAGCACTTCCCAGCCCTGTGCACGGCTGCCTCTTCCTCGCTATCTCCAGCTCCCTCTCCCTCCTGCTGTCACACAGGCTGTGCAAGGCAGAGCCTTTTCTCAGAGATGCCTGGCTCAGGGAGGGGGAGGGAAGGCTGGTGGAAGGGGAGGGGAAAGGGGGGTGGATGGGTGAGGGGCTCAGTGGCCTGGGAATCCATCTGATTTTGGCAAATTTTCCATGAATCATTTCAATTGCCTTTGCTTATTAGAGCTTTTGTCTCTGGGAATTCTGTTATTCAGGCTGCGAGCCCTCTAATAAGAGTTAATGCAGAAATGAGCTGATGCAAGGCAGGGATGCTGCCCTGGGACAGATAACAGCAGCACAATCAAATGGAGGGGGTGGCTCCAGTTAATAAACACATCTCTCACTAATAAAAAAAAAGTGGCTTTTTCCTCCCAGCCACTTCTCATAAGTAAGCTATTACGCTTCTCTCTGGAAGGAAATACAAACATCTTGTTTTCATCATGAAGCCTGGTGTCAGAAGACATCCCACGGAGCTGGAGGCTGGACTGCTCTCAATTTCTTTGGGTAAATCACTGATTGCTTAAAGATTCTCAACATATTCTGTCCTACGAGCAATAACATTTCCATACGGTAAGAGATTTCACAAGGGGAGGAGGAGCAGACGCTGATCTCTCTTTCCTGGTGACCAGTGGTAGGACCAAAGGAAAAGCAGGAAGCTGTGCCAGGGGAGGGTTAGGTTGGACATTAGGAAAAGGCTCTTCCCCCAGAGGGTGGTGGAGCACTGGAATGGCTCCCCAGGGATGCATGGTGCCATATTCCAACAATATTCCAGAAGCATTTGACCAACACCCTCAGCCACATGGTGTGAATGTTGGGGTTGTCCTGTGCAGGGACAGGAATTGGACTTGATGATCCCTGTGAGCTCAGGGCATTCTATGAGTCTGTGAACTCATGATGTTATAGGGGAAACAAAAAAAACCCACCACACAAAGTGAGGCAGGACGTGTAGAGAGATTTTCAATCAAAACACAATCAGTATGAGCAGCTCCCTGAAAATCCATTATGGGGCAGAGAAGAGTACACACAAACCACTACAGCTGCCTTAAACTAAAGAATGAGTAGAGGGAGCAGCACACTTCACTCACTGTCCTACTGAGATCACAGTGAAAGAGTCCACACCAAAGTCCTGTGACATTGGCCATGAAATCCTGCTGCCAAGATCAGAATTTTTACATCCCCCCTGGAATGACAGCTTCCAAAGAGCACTCTCTACTGACATCATGTGGAGGCAGTGGTCCAATACCAGCTCACAAGGAGCTCCCACACTGCCAAATGTCAATGTCTCTATTTATAACACAACCTCACAATGATACACAGCAAATTTTTGGGACAAATACAAACAATTGTGTAGTTTTTTTCTCCTCTGCTGGGCCAAGCGACCTTTATTCTCAGGTATATGGTGGCCTCTTTGTACTATGGAGTATCAGAAGCTGCCTGAGAAATCCTGTGGAGACATCCTGCCTGCTGGAAATCTGTCAGTGGCAGCCTGTGCTAGGAAAATGAACACATTGCAGGGTGGGAGTCATTGAGGGACTCTCAGGGAGCAGCCCAGACAGGACAAGGAGACACTGGGGACATAAAACTGAATGAGAAAGCTGCAGTTCTGCCCTCTTAGTCTATCCCAGAAGATATTAAATGGAGCAAAGCATCATATCCAGAGGGAGATCTAGGACGTTAGTTACACAGTCCTTTGTCTTCAAGCTAGTTTCTTGTTCTCTGGAGAAAAGGGAAAGGCTGTCCTTTGCTATAAAGCTATCCAGGCTGGTTCAGCTCACCTGCTGTAGTACAGTTTTTCCTCAAAAGCCCATTCAGCTATGCTGTCTCTCCTATACTCATGAAAACAAACAAACACAGCAACATGTCTTCTCTCAGCCTTCCACTATTCAAGTTTCAGAAGGCAAGAGTTTTCCTTCTGCCTCAAAGCAAACTGTGTTAAGATCAGCTTGTAAGGTACCACTGTACTGTGTTGTAACTGGCAATGCCCTGCTCAGTTCAGAGCTGCAAGTTGTAGCATCTCCTGTTGGGAACGTAGCACATGCTGCCTTTCGAAACAATCCTGGCTTCTACAGGTTCCATTTCCTTAGAAAACCCTCCACTTGCACCAGTTTGACCTTGCTTAACTTGTGCAGTGAAGAAGCCAAGGCTGCAGACTGTTTATAGCACAGAGCACGTCCTTCTTGGAATCCAAGTCCTACTTCAAAAGGGAAAGTCACTTCCAATGGAAACCACACTGAACTCTGACTTTTAGGCTTCCCAGCAGTGTGCAGGATTTTAAAGTAAAATAAATACTGCACTTCAGATTGAAGGTGAATGTCTGGGGGATGGAAGGGTAAATTAGATAACCTTAAATCTAGAGACAGTTAAAGGAGATGGATGAGGCACGACAGCAATGAAGACATCACTGCAGATCCCCTGGGAACATATGTCTGGATTAAGGACCTGTGTGCTCCTATAACTGCCATTCAAATTCACATATCCCCCCATCTCCATCTCTCTACAGAGCTTGTAGAGGTTTGTTGATTTAAGTTTCTTTCTTTCACATCTTTTTCATCAGCTCTGAAATATCCATCCCTCACACCACAGCCCCTGCCCTTCTGTGAAGCAGGCCACAAACTCCACTTCAGCATCCCTCACGTCAGCACCCCCTCCAAACTCTCCACCTGTACATTCAGGTTCCCAGTAAAATCGTTAGCTGTGTTTTTCCTAATCTGTTCCCCTGGTCTCACCAAGGGACACTTGGAGTTTTAGACAATCCTAAACTCCCAGCTCTTATCTCATCCTGAATGAGATCCATTTCATCTGTGTATTCCAACAGCAGCAAACCATTGCTCCACGTTGGCTCCTGAGGCTTCATTCTCCAGGAAACCACATGCTGGGGATCTTCTTTTCCCTCAGAGATAACCAGATCACAGTGATATGAAAAGGCACTTTGTCTGACATTCCTTAAAGGACCACAAGGAGATAAAGTTCCTTACCTGGCAGAGTGGGACTCCACTGGCACATTCTGCTGCCCTTCATACTGCTGCACCAGCGCCCGGACACTCCAGTAGGGATTTTCAATCTCCTCATCCATGCTATTTCTGGAGATAATAATCATAAAATGAGGGAAGCCTCATCCGACAGGAGCAGAAATTCTTCTTGTCTCCAAGAAGGAGGGTAGGAAAGCTAACGAAAAGGAGGCTGGGAGGAGGGGACAGCTAGAAAACTGCCAGTTAAGAAAATTCTATCAGGGAGCTCCACCCCATCTGGTTGGTGTGAGGGAAACACAGGCAAACCGGCCCTCCCCCTTTAAACTCATGCCTAATTCTGTGACTAGAAAACTACAAAAGCTTTGGGAAGGCAAGAAAAAGAATATAATGTGCAAATAGCACAAGGACTGGCTTTTCTGAAGAACTCTTGGCCCAAGGCCTTTGCAAAAGAAACCTTTAACATTTAACTTTTCAACAAAATACACCATTTCAACCTTGTTTCTCAGGTACTCCCCTTGGGCCAACATCATATGGGCAAGTGACCTTCAGCTGTGTAAATTAAACCCTCAACAGACCACCATCTGGCTGCCATTTAAATGTCATTACTATTATTATAATCCACATAGCACCTTTCACAAGCATTAAATGTGCTTTTCAGAATTACACATTCCTTTCTGTATGTGGATCATCTCCCTTGGTTAGCACCAGAACTCCTCTGCTTCCATGGTAAGGCTGCATCATCCAATTCACAGCAATCAACACTCCCTACACAACTGCAGGCAGAACATCCGGGTGAAGAGTGATGTAGAAGATAGGATGGACTTGCACAAGAGACTCAGTGCCTCAGTTCCGGAAGCAACTGCTCCCACATCTGTAACCAGTACCTGCAGTTAGGACCTTACTTTTGTTTCACTTGCAATGAGAACATCTCCAAGCAGACAGCACCAAGAAAGGGCACTGTGCTCAGCATGAAATGGGGAAAATGGGACAAGCAGAGCTCCCTCTGGCCTTGGCCATAACAAACTGTTCTTTTCCAGTGAGATAACAGAGTCCCAGCAGTTCTTTTGCTGTAAAACCTGAAAAAGAACCTGGGATACCTGCAGTCTGCACCATGGGGCAGCCAGGCTAGGTCAGTACTCCCCTGTTTAGGCTTCAGTGTGACAGCAGCAGTTTGCACAACAGGGGAGCTACCTTACGCCAGGAATTGCTGGGATAAAGAGGCATCTATTTTAAAGGAAGTTGTGCCCATCTGCTAACACGACCTGGCCTCACATAACCAGGGAAAACTCATTACCTCTGTCTGTGCCGGAAAACATCCCGACCGGATTGCAAGACATCTTGACGCACATCTGCCAGAGCAGCCACAGCCCCCTGGGCCACGGCAGCCGCCGAGCGAGGCCGGTGGTGGCTTGCAGACGAAGCAGACGAGCTCTTCCCCACCATGCCAGCAGGACTGTGGGTCATTGCTCTCCCAGAGCCTGGTTTGAAATGAGCAGCTAAGGCCAGGATCAACCTCATGATTGATTTCAAGTTCCCATCAACGATATCTGCAAGTAAAGCCAAGAACAACGCCATTAATGTGATGTCCCACCAGAGCTGTAACTGGCCAAGAGGAATGGATATAATTAAACCCAACAGGACTGTGCCAGTAAACGAGGACTATGTAAAGAGGGCTGCATTACAGCACTGATGCTAAGCTCTGTTTGTTTTGTACAGAGCAGCAAACTGCCACCTACAGATCACAAGCTTAAATGCTTTAAACAGACCTGAGCATTCCCTCTGTGGCCATTTCCAACTCACAATCCAGTAGGTTACATGACAGCCATGATAATTATCCAACGCTTGCTGGAAAAACACAGCAGCTATTTCAGACTCCTGCTGTACTCACAGTCACTTCAATTATCACTTGCAATTAGCATTTTTTTGTAATACTAAATACCAGAGAACAGTGATGTATTTCTTTATGGTACGGGGCACTACTGGTAAATTGTAGCACCTTGCAGATGTTCACTACTCAGTTTTTATATCAGCACTCTCCCACAAACCAATAAATTGTTTGATATGAAGCAAAGACAGAAACAGGCCTTCAACAGACAGGACCATCTGTGGTGGCTGCCAGGGGCACATACCTTTTGCTGATGTCTGATGCATGCGGATCTTTTTTGATGCCACGAACTGCAAGACTTTCTCCACATTTTCCCTCATCTCCTGCGGGCTGGTGGGGTTGACCTGAATGCCAGTCAGCTTCTCACCAGCTAAAGGGGCAAAAAAAACTTTATTAGAGAAGAACTGAAATACTTGGTGCCGTCACAGGAATTTCTATAGGTGTAAGGCACGATCTTATATTTTGTCTGGGTGCTGCAAGACCCATATACACCTTCTCCTCCTTATAGTGGATCCAGTACCAGGAATAACTAGGTTCGAAACTGCATTGGGTTTACACAGCAAGGTTTTGGTAGTGGAGGGGGTTACAGAGGTGGCTTCTGTGAGAAGATTCCAGAAGCTTCCCCCCATGTCTGTCAGAGCCATTTCCACCTGGCTCCAAGACAGACCCACCACTGGCCAAGGCTGAACCAGTCAGTGATGTTGGTTACACATTTAAGAAGGTGTAAAAACTGCTGCACAACAGCAGCCAGGAGAGAGGAATGAGATTACGAGACACAAAAGTCTGCCGGGAGCAAGGTCAGAGAAGGAGGAAGAGGAGCTCCAGGTGTTACAGCAGAGATTCCCATGGAGGAGCAGATATCACCTGCAGCCTGTGGAGGACTCCATGCCAGAGCAGGCGGATGTGCCTCAAAGGAGGCTGTGACCTCATGGAGACCTCATGCTGGAGCAGGCTCCTGGCAGGATCTGTGACCCCACAGGATGCCCACATTGGAGCAGGCTGTTCCTGAAGGACTACACCCCATGGAAAAGACCCATGCTGGAGCAGTTTATGAAGAACCACAGCCTGTGGGAAGTGCATGGATGACTCTCCCATGTGCGGGACCCCCAGACTGAAGCAGGGGAAAAGCGTGAAGAGGAAGAAGCAGCAGAGACAACATGTAATGAACTGACTGCAACCACCATTCCCTGTCCCCTTGCACTTCCTGGTGGGGAGGAGGTAGAGAATTCAAGATTGAAGTTGAGCCCAGGAAGATCTCAGCAAGCTGGTCACTCCTCCAAAAATGCCATACAGGAACACCATTCCTCTACAAGATAAATCCTTCCATAACTCCATTCCAGCCTCGGGGGGGGTTAATGTGGGCCCTGACAGGTTTCAGCATATCCATTTTAACAGTCTTGTAAAACATAAGGACTTTAATACGCTGCATTTACAATGCGCTTGACGATTGTTTTCTTTCAAAGTCACTCCCCCTGCCCCCCAGGCTCTGACACCATCACTGACATCTGCCAGCATCCCCAACAGATGTCAGCACCAGGACCAGGACCAGCCTCTCCTACACAGCATCCAAAAGTACAAGATGAAAAACAGTGCCAGATGGCATTACTGACCTACAATCTCAATGAGCAGAGCGAGAATGACTCCATCTCGGAGATCCTGTCTCAGGTCTTGGACTGGCTTTATTGTTGGCTTCTTCTTCAGCTGGGAATTCACCCAGGCCACATATGCCTGAAGTTGTTGCTGAAAATAGAAAACAAAACGTTTGCACGTCATTGCCATTTCTGGAAGAAGTTGCACAGCTCTCACTTTTCTCTTTCATCTTCGCAGATCTCGTTGCCTTTTGCCCTGGAAAACAAATCCCAGCGGTCTCATCTCATCCCAGAGCCTGCTGAGCACTGACTGACATCTCTGCACACCGCAGCACAGCTTGCCCCACCCCAGGGCAGGAAGAGCAAGGCAGCAGGGCAGGAGTTATGATCCAAACACAGCTGAGAAGAAAGCTTTACGTGACATTTAAGCCAGGTCGGTGCCAAACCAGCACTGTCATCCCCTCATTTTCAGTGCCAGAATTAGTTCACTCACAGCATTTAGCATCCCATCTATACTATTTTCTTCCACATATCAAGAAAGCAGAAAACCCACAATGCAGAAACAAGAAACCCTGTGTTATTTCCCATTAAACTATGGCATCTACCAAAAGAAACAACCAGATTTCCTGGAAGGGACAGCAGCTTTCCTTCTTAACACTCCAAGCATGGCTTATTTATAAACAGTTTATGCAAGAGGGGAAGAGACATCCTGTTGTACAGCCCCTTCCTCCAGTTCCTGGGAGCTGCATCAGCATTTCCAATGGCCCAGTTTCTATATCTGTACACGTGGAACTGACTTGTCATAGCACTTTGCACCTGCAAAACCTGAGAGCAAGGAGCACTGCTCTCCCAGCAGATCTGCTCGAGATGGCTGTGCACATTGCCACAAGGGAAAGACCAGGGAAATGGAAACTCAGGCCTCTGGTCAGTGTGAGGACCCAAGTGACTGGAAGGCAAAAAGCAAGTTCCCATGACCTTTCCCTGTCCATGCCCCTCTCAGCAAGCAGGAGTGCTGTTAACACCAAAATCCCTTTGGGCAGGGCTGCTGTGGTACACGGAGGGTAAACAAACCGATCCATTTATGGGATTACCTCCCTTTTCACTAAGCTTCCCATTATTCTGCCGATGCAGCAGGTTTGAAGTCTCCATTCCATATTATCTCAGCAATGTCAGTCAGTGTTGATGCTTTTCCAGCCCATCAAAGTCACCATCTGATCACAACTTCATTCTTAATTATCCCGACATAGGAAATCCAGCTTTAATCACACCACGGTTCAGTCTGCTGGCTCAGAAAGGTGACTGGACCTGCATTGAATCAGTTCTGCTCATTCAGCAGAGAGCTGGAGCGCAGGACAGACGAGAGGAGCTGGGGCACAACCTGAGGGCAGTTGGAAAGGGAAGCAGAGGTGGCAGATCTGATGCACGCTTGCCAGAGCTGACTTGGCCTGATACACGGATGGGACCTGCACACTCTTCTTTAGCTGTAACAGCAGCAATGCAGGTCAATTTTGCCTGTCTGACTTCAGAGATCTTCATTTTCTACTGGGCAGTGTGGAAAACCAACAAGCCTGGACTTCCTCTCTCTTGCACTCAATAATCCTGTGCTGGTTTTTCACAGGTAACTCTTGCCAGCTGCAAGAAGCACCCTCATCTCTTGCAGTCATATTTTAACTGATCCTGTGGGTACCAAGGTTCAGTCTCAGTCTGATGCCAGAGCCAGAGGGACCACAAGCCTTCTGTTACACAGATTCAATAAAGCCATAATTCATTCAAACAAGTACCAGAGGAAAGAGGTAGGTTTGTTTATAGTAATACAGCATCGTCAAAGGGTTCATAAAGTAAAGATGTACTGAATAGGGTTGCAGCATGAAACTGCTTCTTAAGTTTATGCAATTTAGAGGAACAATCTCATCACAGTTGCATTTACCACCTTGGTGTCATTTTTCAAATCATTTTATGAAGTTCTAAACCATTATTTTGTACCAATTCCAGCCTGTAAAAAACTTGCAGCTTTTATAGGAGTTGATATGGCTCCTCCATCCAAACACTGCAGTTTTCACTCTAAGAAAAAACAGCCCCCTTCACTGAGCAGTTTGTTTTCTATTGCCTTTCTCTAAACATTCTTCATGCTTTCATAAGAAAGCATTTTTGGCAAATTTCTCTATCTCTTAAAAGCACAAAAAGGTTGATGTTTTTATTAATAGTAAAAAAAAAGCTCTCCTAAATCCCCGTGCATTTCCATTTTAAACAATGATTATTACAAGGAGTATTCTGAGGCAATGGAACATGGATGTCACCATTCCAGAGTAACTTCATACCAGTAGCTGCTGTAATACCAGACTCACACTTCATTAGTAGACTGGCTGTTGCTTGATTTGCTGTTTCTGCTTGTTCTCCCCCCCGACTGATACCTAAAATTTTCCTGCAGAAGTGCAGACAGTTGGACTGCTCAGCATTTCCTGACTTTTTATCCAAAATCTAGCAGATGCAATGACTTTAGCAAGAGGCTTGGATTGCTGCAAAGCTAAAAAAAAAAAAGCCAGTGAGTAAGCTGTCCCTTCTGGCAGCTGAGGTGGATGAGTGACTAAACTTACCAAAAAGAATGACAGATAGAGAAGCTTAGTGACCTAAAAATGTGTTGCTAAATGCCTGAGGGGACAAAGTCCCCAAGCTGCACAGCAGAAATACCCAAGAGCAATTTTTTAAGGTAGTGAGTCAAAAATGCTTTGCTTCACCACTCTCTATGGCTTCCCCACCAGCTGCCATGAACTGGGCAGTAACAATGCTACTACAGCTTCCTACAGAACCTCCAAACTGCACAGGACTGAACAAATCTCCAGAGCTTCCCCTTGCTGGTTTATAACCTGGTAAGCCTGACAGCTATATCCAATAGTAATCAGAGATGGAACAGTTATTTATCTAGCTTCATAACAACTGAATAATTCTTAATTCAACCACTGACCACTCTGGAGTTTGCTGCTTCTCCTTGCATTTCAGTTTGAGCTGCTGTTCAGCCAAGTCTTAACCTCAATGGGGCTCACACTGCTCTACTCCTGCACTGGTATTTCTTTCAAAACCAGAATTTTCAAAAGAAAAACATATCAGCCCAGTCTAAGATTTACTACACAGAGCACACATTATTTGGATTATGGTGGAGCTAAGCTTAATCCTATTTCTGTTAACACAGCTTTGTGTTCCAAAAAAAGGCCAGGTTTACCTGTACCTTGCAGTGGGAAGAGCAACTCCCTTACCTGAAGGCAGCTGGAGCCCAGACAGCTTCAAGTCCTCAGCAGATCATTGTATGGTGTTTGTATCCAATCATTCTGGAAGCCTTAAAAGGATTTGTGTGGCAGGAGAGGATTTATAAAGCGCGGTACAAGAGGTCACCTGCAGCTGTAAGGAATTTCCCAATTTGCAGGCAAATTACAGGTTAGCATTTGAGGAAGCTCAACACATCTTAGAGGAGGATTTTACCTTGGATCACTTATCCAGTGCACACCCTGAGGAAGCACCTCAGATCTCCTGGCTACAGAAAACAGCTGTGGAGGTCAGGAGTATGGACTTCTGTGATTTCAACTGACAGCCAGTGCTACACAGGAGGAAAACGCCCTTTCAGGGTCAGCACATTCTCCTCAGTGGCTGCAGTCCCCTACCGAGAATTACAATTACATGTCATTACCCATTATTTCCCACAAGTGGAAGAAAAGCAGCAGCTCTGCTGCAAATCCCCTGCCAGTTGTAGTTGTCCTTGCAGTTCTCTCTTAACCAGTGTAGTTCACCACTTCAGTTAGGGCTCAGGTTTCTCCCCTCTCAACCATCCTTGGGTCTAGTCAGCCTGACAGTAATCACAGGTAGATCACAATGCCTTCATATGCTACTATATCTTTTATTATCACCACCACCCACATCACGCTGTGTAAGGCCAATTTTCACCTCCTCCGAGATCAGGGAATTGCACATTTTGGAGCTGGCCAAGTCTTCATTCTTGGGCAAATTCACTCTTCAGCAGACGGATGCCTCCAGAGGGTCTGACCTTGCTACCATGCTACAGCAACCTCCTGTGACACTCTCTGCTTCTAGGATGAGATGGCTTTTCTGCCTTCATTGCATGAGTTTGATTCTATTCTTGTTGTTGAATTTAGGGAAGCAGCCTGGAAGAATAATGTTTCTCATAACCCTTACTGTGTTTTTCCTTTACACCCTGTGGACACTGCCCAAGCACCAGCTCTAACAAGGTCGATAATAACAGCCCCCATGCTATGAGTTTGGTCCCAGTATGAAAGGCATTTACTGTCCTGTCTGTTCAGAGCACTGAACCAAAAGTCTGCAACAGCAAAGCTCAAAAGCTGGCCTAATTGACTCAGAATGTAATGTTTAAGGCCTTGTGTGATTTCTAAGCTTTCTGACGTTACCTTAATTAGATGGGAGCTGTAATTTTCCATCCAGTGTTCCTCCAGTTTGCCTTTTTTTTGTTTTATTTTTGTTTGAGAAGGCCTTTGTATAAGCAGAAAATAAAAACTCATCAGCAAAGAAAATGTTTCTTTCTGCTCTCAAAGCCAGCAGTTATTTCCCCCCTCAAAATTGCTCATTAAATGTGATTCAGGCTGTTTAATGTCTTTAGATGCCTCCTGCTGCATCCAACAGCAAACACCACCCAAGTATGACCAGAACACAACGCCAATGATGCCAGAACAACCATGTACACCCACAGGACTCCTCTTTCATAAAACACTTACTTTAAAGCAGGAGGTGTAATTTCATCCAAAATAACTTTTAGTCTGATGTTTATTTTCCAAATCCTCTATAAAAAAACCTGTTTCGAGCACAGACGATGCCTCAGCGACACAGTTTGGAAAAGGAGGCACCCACACAATCTAGTGAGCACCAGGAGACAGAAATAGTGTGTGAGCTGCAAAAGACCAGGAGCTCCTTGACCCTTCTCCCATATCAGAGTGAAAACAGGGACATTTCCAACACCCTAACATGCCTGCACAAGGATGTCACTGCCATTCGAAGCCAGGTTGTGGCTTTAAGTATAATTTCTGGCACTTTCACAAGGTGTTTCAGTACATTTCTCCAGTCTGGTATTTTGAGGCCCTTTTTTCACACAGACAGTGTTTCTGTGCAGAAAGCTGAGCCACGAGAGTTTCTTTACTGTAAACTGCCAGTACTTTGGAGCACATGATTCACTCTGAATGATCAAATGGTTCCACTGCACCCAAACAAAGTCGAAGGTCTGTCAAAACCAGTTGCACTGAGACATTCCGTGATGCTTCAGGGAAAGAAAAGGAGTATTGTTCCTTATTTAGCAGAGTGCAATCACCAGGCCTGTGCAGAGAGAGAAAAGCACCTTTGGAGGAGACAAGAGTGACTGAACAGTGTAGGCAGGAACCCTTCACATGAAAAAAGGGGGAAGGGACTCCCAGTGAGGTTGCCTGCTCCAGAATGAAAGGCACTAAAGGCACACTTGGGACACAGGCCCTGCTCCTCGCTCTGGCTATGAATCTGGCAGCCTGCTTTACATCTGTGTGCCTCAGTTTTTAGTTATAAAGCAGCTGTGCTAATTTTTATGTTCTTTGTAAAATGCTTTGATGGCAATAAATCTTCGACTGCTACTGTGCAAATGCACCATAATTCACCCTGCTAAAGGAGAGCCACTGCGACGCAACCAAGTAATAGCCTGGCTTAGACACACAGTGAACTCCAGGCAGGGATTGAATCCCAACTGCTCAACCCCTAATCCTATAGAACAGCAAATACATCATTCCCTTGCTGAGGGGTCCTATTGCTGGCCAGGCACAAGGGCTTTGGAAAAACTGATCTGAACTCCTGCTAGAGCAAGCAATTGTCTGCAAAAGTGCATCTCCATGTATATCCAGATGTGGGAAGCCTCAGCTGTGTTTTCTGATGTCTGTCCTTTGCAGAATTACTGTTTGGTCTCTTGCAGACCTGACAGGTGACCTGGCAAGGTCCAGGTTGTTCTTCAGATACCCGTATTTCTTATGCTGGCCAAGCCTTAATTGTGTGCCTGACCATCCCATGGCTTTAACAGTGTAGAGTGGAGGTAAAACACAGCAGACTCAAACCAAAACAAAGCTGATGTGAAATGAGACTTGGCCCTACCAGGTGGAAAACAGCAGGATCTCTAAAGAGCTTCATGTGAAACCCAGGCTCTGAGGGATCCAGTACTACAGGGAGCGTTTAGTGATGGGCTGGTCCTAACAGGCTCAACTGGACGAGGGAGACAGGAGTCAAAACAGCTCTCTGCATGGTGAATCCTATTAGCTATAATTAGTGCTTATTGCAAGGAGAGGGTGAGTGCAAGTTTATTCTGCTGATATCTCTGTAGCAGAGAGACATTTTTATCTCAGATAAAACAAGAGGAACAGAATGGTTGGCAGAAGAAGAAGTAGCAAGTCTATACTGCCAGAAAATTACTTCAATCAGAAAAGCAAATCATAGCCAAGCCCAGGTCAGACAAGGATTCAGATCTCACAGACAGGAAGCCATCTAATCACCTCAAGTCCAAAAACAAATCCAGCAAACCTCGAAGAGTGAGGGAGAGAGTCTGTATGTGTGGGAAATCTGGGAAATACCTCCTGAAAGTACCACTCAGCTAAGAACTCACTGCTCGAGGGAAAATATTCCATGAAGTACTTGGTGAGGGGACAGCCTGCCAGGGAGAAAACACACAGCCCTACCTGCACTGCTTCCTATGTGTGTACCACTGGGGATCATCAGTTCACACATCACAAAATGGAGAGGTATTTACCCATGTACACATGTGCGAACCTTGCATTTCACTTGGCTGCTTTTGGGAGACCCTGAATTAAAAATACCGCTGCTTGGGCTCTTAAAAATTCACTGCCATTTGAATCTCAGAGGGAAAAAAAAAGCTATTTCAAATGACTCATTGTACACAAGCAACTACTTAAGTAAAACTGCCAAAAGAAATCATCTTCCAACTTCAAAAAAGGACATTATTATTAAAATACAGACACATTAATGTCTTGGAGCTGTCAGACACGTTTCTGACACATTCCTGTGTGCCCCATCTCTTTTAAAGAACTGACAGAAGTGTGACTGCAGATCTCAAATAAACTGCATTTCCTTAAGGAGAGAACAAGCTGAGGCCACACAGACAGAGTCACCACAGGGGAGACCTTGCCCTCTATGGTTTCCTTGCATTATAAACCACTGCTTTTATCAGCCATACATTCCCATGGCACCATTCAGCTGTGGGACTGAATTATTTAGCTGCCTCAGAGCAGGGTAAGTCTCAATAAACAGCAGGGAAACACCTTCAAGGCAGGACAGTCCATTATTGAGAGGGGCAGCAGCTGGTTGATGCCCACAGGGGAGTTCGCTGCGTTTCAACATTAAACAAAGTCATCCTGCTTTCCAAAGTTATTGACAAAGGTGCAAGATAGAGACACACAACCACTATCTCTAAAGAAACTGGAATTATGCCTGGCCTTTAGGACCCAAGCACATGCAGGGTTGCACCTCAAAACTGCACATACACCTAGGAGCTTGCTAGCAACTTACTTACTTACTTGTATATGTTAATACATAGATTTGGAAAGTACATCCCTGTATTTCAAAGTGTCCAGTCACCAGAAGAGCCACCTGTCTAGAAAAGACGTTCTATCAAAAGAACAGATGCTGGAGATCAGCAAGGCAATGCCTGCAACACCCCAATTCACTGCTTGTGTTAAATTAAATCTGACTTTTTATCTGGAATCTGGTTTTATACTCATACGTGAGGTTTAGTAGACACTCAGTTCCAGCCTTCTAACATCACTGTTGGCATCAGACACCTCCAGACACCCTTTCACATGCAGAGGCTTCTATAAATAAGTACTTATGGTACAAAGGGACAGGGGAGGAAGCACACTTGGTGGATCAAGACAGAAGGCATGGAATTACTGGCTCATTTTGAACTGTGCTTGTGATGTGATGCATGTCCTTGGCAGTCACTTAATCTCTCTGTTCCCTCGGTTCTGCACTTGAAAAACTGATTTTAATTTTACTTTTGTTACAATGTGAAGGGAGTGATGTGGCAGAAGGATCCCACATAGGAGACATGAGAGTGAATCTGTTTTTACGGTAGGAGAGAGACATTTTTTCACAGATGAGCAGTCTATGTTAAAACCAGACTAGCAGTGACTGTACAACTGTTCTTTGCTTCCATTATGAATTATATTATTAATATACAGGTTACTATTAGCTCATGCCACAGAAGGATGTGTTGATCTCAGGTACATGAAGTGTAAGCTTGGGCTAAAGCAATGCCTTTGCTAGATAAAAATGAGACTGGGATACTCTGTGGAGGAGGGGATGGAGCATTTACACAGTTACACAGAGCAGTGAAAGGAGACCTATGGCCGCTGTGAAGCTGTGAGGCTCAAGTTTCATACCCATTTTGTTTTCCCCGTGATGCCCAGGAGGGATGCTCGTTTTCAGTGAAGAATGGAGTATGGGGGCACAACAGTAGGGTGGGGACTGAGCTTTGCAAGGATGAGGAGCCACTAAACACAAACACAAATAAGCTATGCACTCTGAGAAAGAATAAAACACCAAGGGACCATCCCTGCCACCAGGTAAGACAGCAAACAGCAGCAACAGTGTGGTTTCAGCACAAACCCCCATAATTTTTCAATTTACAGACAGGAACTCAGGCTCCAGCGTGGTCTGCACAGTGCCCAGCCAGGCAGTAGCTGCCCTGGCATTTTGTACTGAGTCCACAGAAAGTTCAACACAACTGATTTTTTACTCATCCTGAAGAGAGAAGCCAACAGCAATCTACACTCCTCGTGCTGTTACACGATTCCCATCTCTGGAATTTCTTGTTACTTCTCACTCCTTATTTTATGAATTTCAGTCTCCCTAACAGCAGAATAAGCAAATGCAGAACACTTTTAAAACTATATTTTCCTGACCAAGATGAATTTCACTCCCCTAGACATTCAACTTACAGAACAAGAAGGGGAAAAATAAACAGCCAGCCTCCTCTTTGTCAGTCTCTCCCAAGAAAACTGTGTCCACAAAGCAGATCTGCAGTCTTTCCAAAAGCCTGCAGATATAGACTTCATATACTCAGGAAAGGAGTCAATTCTATAAAAAAAACTGTGCTCTGTAGCCTTGCTGCAATTTATATTATTTACTGGTACAACAGTAAAGTACGGTGAAGAGAATAAAAACTCTGAGCTAAAAATGCCAGCTATAAACCAACCACAAACTCTGAAATTGCTGATTTGCAGACCCCTGGCTGAGCTGCCCAGCCTGCCATTCTGTTAGAAAGCAGCTTATTTTTCTTATTTTTCTCCATCTCCATTCCTCAGAGCACTGGGAGACATAACAATTTGCAAGATGCTGCCCAAAAGCATGCTGCCTTGCCTCGGAAAGGTCTGTGTGAGACTCGGGACATGCATTTACCTCCGTGAAGCCCTCCTGAAGAATGTCCAGTAAATTCCCCCTGGCCAAACAAGCGAGCATTCTCCACGAGCCCACCACCAGGCGAGGGTCTCAGAGGGCACAGGACAAATCCGCGGGCTCTGGGCACGACCTCTTCCTTCTTCTCCCAAAGACAAAGAGTTGGAGCTCATCAGGAACTGCATTCATAGTCCCATATGTGCAGCTCGTTACTGCACACAGAGAGTTGAGCCAAAGTCGAGGCTCGCACTGGGCATGCTCGAGCGGGAGCTGCTGGGGGAGTACCGGGAGAGATGTCACACGGTTCCCATAGAAACGCTTCAGCTTACAAGATGCAGGCCCAGGGCTGAGTTGAGGAAACATCTGAAACCCATTTCCAGCACTCACACTCGCGCAAAACCCGCTGCGTAGAAGAGATTTTCAAACCCACCAAACACAGCAAGCCCCGCACGGCATGGGGGCAGGGAGAATGGCAAATAGCAGATGCCTTTAGCCAGGCAAGCAAAAGCAAACCTTGTGAGAGCTGCGAGCAATCGTTCTGTGACCTCGAAGGAACAGAAGCATTGTCAACCTGGTAGAGATGGGAATGTGCAAACCATGACACACACAACTGGTGATACTGGTGCAGTGCCTGGCCCTGCTTTAGCTGCCCTGGCCATGAAGTCAAAATAAGACAGACAGAAAACCTTCAACCTAGAATTAAAACAGTCCCCAGCAAGTTTTCTAAATCAATAATAACTGCACTTATTCCAGAAACAAGTATCGAATATCTCCAGGCATCTGACCTTGCAGGAAATGCCCAGAAACACAAAAAATGCAAAACCTCTCAGACGGACAAAAGGCTCCTCCTGCCAGGGACTCAATCCATGGGGCAACACTGCAAGTGCTGCCAGGAATACCAGGCTCTGCTGGCAGATTCCATGTATCTGGCCAAGCATCTCTAAATGAGAGACACATTTAAAAACAAACATGTTTTTCTGCCTCAGCATTGAAGCACCTGGAGAAAAACCACTTGCATAATTTTAGTGTTTTACCCTGTCACTTACGGAGATGCAGCTGAAATACAGAAAGCGACAGGTAATTTCCCTCTGTGACCTATCCAAGTCATTCCAAAAGGAGTCAGCCCCCACGGCTCCATGGCATAAGCTTTGAATTATTTATTCATGTTTGCCTTCCCTGCTTTTAGTAATACAGTGGGAACTGAGATTTTTATGGTTTTATTGACTGTAACATCACATCTGTTAAGCAAAACAACAGATTACTGCGAGGCTTTGCACAAAGCTGGCAACGCTGGTGGTTAGTGCCATGATCCAGTTTGCTACTGAGACTCAAAATGCCATTAAATACATAGTAATAAGTATTTATCCCCACTTTTTATGATGCAAGCAAGTAGCTAATGCATTTGCAAGTCAATAAAAAGTAAACGCATTCACAGACTACCTCTAATATTAACAGGTAAGGATGCTGAGGCCATCCCTTCCCTTCACACCACTTCACTTTCTGGCATTAAAAAATTAACTCCAGATGTACTGAAGTAAAATCAAACTCACTCTGACTGCACAGAGAGGTTGCAGATGGCTGTAAGGTGCCCTTTGATTGTTTTTATACATTTGATAGCAGATTAAATATTTTATGCTCATATTTTATGCTCATAATCCCTGCAAGCTCTAGGTATTTAGTATTGTCCTTTGAGGAGCAGAGAAGCCAAAGGCAGGCAGTCCATAGCCCATAGTCCACAGCTTTACACTGGAGCCGTAACCCAAATTTACAGGATTAAAAAAACAAATAAAAATAACAAGAAAGAGATAATCTGTACAAACAGCATAGAAATGGAAATAGGATTTAAGTTTAAAATGCCCTGTTTAAATCATGTTTTTTATTATGGTCCACCTCAGTGGCATTCCATAGGTGTCCTGTTGTATTAATGATAAGCAACAATGAAGGACTTTTAACACTTGTACTCCATCTTGAAGATCTCCAGCACATTTAGCCAACAGCACGAGATGGAGGCTCCTATTAAGTAAATGTTTGCAACCTGCATTTGTCCATAGAGCTTGCATGTTAAGTCCTGGACTTCCTTTCTGAAACACAGCGACGGATCTATATATGTATCACAGATAAAACAGTCAAATGTGGTCTAAAGAAGGGCAATTTCTCCTAGGCCAACCAAATACAGCAAATTACAACCCTCCTCCTTGCAGTTATTCACAGAGAGAAGCATTTCTCTCACCCCTGCTCCCTATACCACAATTTCCTGGCACAAACCAGAAGACCTAAGCTCAGATGTGTCACCTGCAGCACATGAATGCAGAAAAACCATCTCATATGTGTGGGACTGTGAAGAAGGTGGTTTGGATCAGAGGGACTATTCCAGCCCTACCCTGCCTGCCTTTTGGGATCAAGCAAGAAATGCTGTGACTGAAACATGAAATTCAAGTGGTCACTTCTAGTCCATATCCCTGTTCAGAGCTTCTCCTCACCTCAGCACCAGCACAGGGAAAGGCAGTGTGTTCAGTGCACGTGCCAGTTTCAGGTACAGGCCTGCTCTCGGTGTGTTTTCCATCAGAGATTTTGTCATCAAAGATTTGCTTCTACATGGGGTTTCTCATCTTTGAAACAGAATTGCCTCCCTTTGATAATATGAATGTCAGGGAATAGAAACCGGACCGTTTCTGATGGTGAGACTGAGAGGCAGGGCATGCTGAGCCATTCTTCTGTTCATTGTGGTAACACAAATGCAGCTTAGGTGCTAAAAATACCTTTTAAAAATTAAACACCACCTCATCCATCTTTGTGTTTCATTCATAAATTTCAAGCTTCTCGTAGCAGGAATCATTTTTCTTTCAGTTTTAAAACACTGCGATAGATGACTTTGAGTGTTATCTGAAGATGACTCCAAAAGGAAGGGTATGAAGCAACGATATCACAAGGATGTCAGGCTCAGCTGTCCCTGGCGCCAGTGCCATTCAGAACAAACAGGTTGGGTGGCCGTTCTGTTGGTGGCATTGCCCTCTCCCGGCCGGTTTCAGTAGTGTGAGGTTAAGGGTTGGACTTTATGATCTTAAAGGTCTTCTCCAACCTTAATGATTCTATGATTCTGTGACTTCCATTCAAGGATTTTAAGGAACTTTATCAACACTTTCTGATAGTTTCTCCTATGAGATCTTGAGAAAGATCAAATGATCAATGGCCACCCTTCAGCTCTTGCTAATAAAATGTTGATTGGGGAAATAAAAGCTACTGAGGATGATTCAGGGGAAAGGGCTGTGAGTCTTGTGGTGCCATGACTGCAGGAACAGCAATAAAAGCTGCCTAATGCAACTAATGCCTCTATGCCACTGAGTGTCCCCTCCAACCTCACCCTCAAGCACCCAATCAAGGAGTCAGACACAAAAAGGACTCCTGGAAACTCACGGAGGATGCAGCAGGCTGGGATGTGCTTCGGGGCACCGTGTTCACCAGAGTTCCCATGCTGGGTGTCACTGCTCAGCTCAGTGCTGAATGGAGGTACCAGCACTCCTTCCCCCTGGGAGCCTGGGGAGGAGAAGCAAATGTATTAAATAGAGGGAGAACCAACTTAGGAAATGTCTGAATATGACCAAAACAAAGGAGGAAAACAGCCACCTTCTTTCATTGTCTGCAGAAAATACATTTTGGGGCTACAATCTTAGGGAAATTTACACAATTTTCCATGTTTATTCACATGTAAAGTACATATCATGGGCAGAATTCCTCTGAAGCACAGGCAAACAGGATTCCCAAATATATTGGCGTACAGTGCACATAGGGCCTAAATATTTCTTCCCATTTGTGGAGAGGAAATCCAAATTCAATAGAAGTCTGATACACCAGCCAAACCCGTACGGGTCCAGAGCATCAAATATTCAGGGTTTTACTGGACCCAGCACTTCTAGCCCAGACAAGCGAAGATCCATAAATAATTTTAGGAAACAATTCCATGACATTTATCATAAAATCATGGAACGGTTTGAGTTGGAAGGGATGATGATAATGATGGTGATGAGAGTAGTGAGGGTGGGGAAGCCCTGGCCCGGGTTGCCCAGAGAAGCTGTGGCTGCCCCATCCCTGGAGGTGTTCAAGGCCAGGTTGGATGGGGCTTGGAGCCCCCTGATCCAGTGGGAGGTGTCCCTGCCCATGGCAGGGAGGTGGAACTGAATGGGCTTTGAGGTCCCAACCCCAAACCATTCCATGAATCTCTTATCCCCGGGAGCGGGGTTGGCGAGGGGAGCCCAGGGCAGGGGGAGGAGAGGACAGGGGCTGGGGAGCCTCTGGGGAGGGGGAGGCAGAGATAAACCCGCGCCCCTACCTGCGCGGGAACCTCTGACCGGGCGCGTCCGAGTGTGCCATGGCGACAGGGGCGGGGCGGGAGGGGAGGGCGGGCTCGGAAGGGCGGGAAGAACCCCGGGGGGGGGCGGTGAGGAGCCCCGGGATGGTGGGAAAATCGTAGAGTTACAGAACCATGGAATGCGTTGGGTTAGAAAGGACCCCAAAGCCCATCCAGTTCTACCCCCCCTGCCATGGGCAGGGACACCTCCCACTGGATCAGGGGGCTCAAAGCCCCATCCAACCTGGCCTTGGACACCTCCAGGGATGGGGCAGCCACCACTTCTCTGGGCAGCCTCTCTCACTGCTTCAGCACTCTTTTAGTAAAGGAATTTTTCCTAACATCCAATCTAAACGTCCCCTGGCACTGCTTGAGGCCTTTTCCTCCCATCCTATCAGTTGTTCATTGGGAGAAGAGCCCAGCACCCACCTCACTACAACCTCCTTCCCAGGAGCTACAGAGAGCGATGAGGTCTCCCCTCAGCCTCCTCCAGACTAAACAGCCCCAGGTCTCTTAGCTGCTCCCAGAATCCCTGTTCTCCAGCCCCTTCCTCAGTTCCATTCCTTTCTCTGGATGTGCTTAAGCCCCTCAATGCCTTTCTTGTAGTGAGGGGCCCAAAACTGAACCCAGGATTCGAGGTGCGGCCTACCCAGCACCGAGCGCAGGGGGACGATCCCTTCCCTGCTCCCAGTGGCAACCCCATGGCTGATCCACGACAGGATGCTGTTGGCCTTCTTGACCACCTGAGCCACTGCTGTCTCATGTTCAGTTGCTCAACCAGCACCCCCAGGTCCTCTTCTGCTGGGCAACTTACCAGCCACTCTTCCCCAAGCCTGGAGTACTACCTGGGGTTGTTGTGACCCAAATGCAGGACTCAGCACTCAGCCTTTTTTGAACAACATCCTGCTGGTCGCAGTCCATCAGTCCACCCTGTCCAGGTCCCTCTCCAGATCCTTCTTACCCTCAAGAAACATTTCTACCCATCTTAGTGTCATGGGCTGTGAGGAACCCTGGAGGGCAGTGGGATGGCGGAAGGGATGTGAGGAAAACTGTGAGGGCAGCGGAATGGTGGGAGGGCTCAGAGGAACCCCAGGGGGGCAGTGGGACAGCAGGAGGGCTGTGAGGAATCTGGGAGGGCAGTGGGAAAGCAGGAGGGCTGTGAGGTACCCCAGGAGGGCAGCAGGACAGCAGAAGGTCTGTGAGGAGTACCCCAGGCTGTGGACCCATACCTGGTTCTGCAGGTGCTGACCCAAGCCTCCCCCCAGCCCCAGTGCAGCGAGTGGGCAGCCGCCTCCCCAAAAAGTGCAAATTTATTAGTGAAAACTAAAAATTACACTGTAACCGGAACATTTGCTATGTTAACACTCTTTTAACACCAAACCGCGACAGCCTCCGGAAACACAGGAGAGGTGCTGCTGGAAGCTTTTAACTCAGTGCAAAACCAAGTCCTTGCGGAACAGGCGGCTTTTCCATTTTATCCATTCGACTCCTGGTAAACAGGGGAAAATCACTGTACTACTCCTGCTCCTATGCAAAGGATTTGATTATCTGTAAGATATGCTGTACTTCCATAAACAACACAAAGTGCCACCTGTGTATGGAAGCTGGAGCTCCTTTGGGAACTGGAGATGAACAACCATTCCAGGCTTTGAGGCACTCAGGAAAGGAGAGTTTGTACTGTAGCTCCGTTCAGTGTAGAGAGGGGCTGATCCACAGATCAACAGAACGTGGTGACGTGACCAAGTGAAATCCAGTTCCTCTGAGCCAAACCCAATCCTGCTTATTTCCACAGCAAAACTGGTTTAACTGGGTAGATGTGTAAATTTAGAGCCCAGGGCTTGACCTTGGTGCCCACAAAGTGCTGTCCTCGGCCCCAGCCCTTCTGCTGGGTGAGGACACCATGCGCTGTTGACGCTGCTGCAATCACCAGCTCTTTCACTTCTGTTATTATTAAAAATGACATGTTGGAGCCTGCACCTTCTAGAAAATTTCTCATCTCCTGAACTATAGTCCATATTCAATAATGTTTCTTAAAAATATATTTTCTTACGATGCAGAGGGCTTGGCTGGAACTGAAGCCACCATCCCTTTCCAGTTCTTGTACCAGCGATTTAGTGCAAGGTGGTCCAAAACTGCTGCCCAGTATGAACCAGATTCAGGGCTGTGTCCCTGGCTGCCCCTTGGACAGCTGGGCTTACAGGACATGTGCCAGAGTGTCCCCTTCCTCCCAGACACACTCCTGTAAATAAATCCTGTGCCCATTTGATCCTCCTCAGTCCAAAAGACAGATTCTCACGCTGGGCATGGAGCACAGAAAGGAACCTCAAGGAGCAGAAGGAGGAATCCTTGGCACTCAAAAGAACCAGCCCTTCCAATAACTTAATAATCCTGTACCCATTATGAATGAAGGACCTTCTACTACAGACTTACAACAGCCCCACTGAGGTCAGCTGGGCAAAAAAACCTTTTCAAGTAGAAAAATGCACCATATCCATTATGAAAAAGGGGCTTTCAAATATTATTCTGGCCTTACAATAGCCCTGCTGAAGGCTAGTGGGTAGCATAGGCAAAAAGGTAGAAAAAATGAAGGATTGGTCCTCAAAACACTCCCATCTTAGCAAATACTGCCCATACAGCTTTATTTGTTGTAATGAGCAGGAACCCCTTCATGCTCTTCACATTTAGCTGAGCCATAACACGCAAAACGATGTTTGTTTATAAAACGTACCAAGACGTCCATTTTTAAACCTTGGCAATAACCAGGTTGTCCCATGATCTGCAGACCATTATTTAGGAACAGAATGTGCCAAGCACCGATTTAGTGCCTGCAGATACTGTTTGGGAGCCCTGTTTCACTGCCAGTGCTGCAACTGCCAAATCCATTCAGTGGCAGAAGCCTTTTGGATGATTGCTACACTGCATTACTGACACTATTTTAAATTCATAAATTCTCAAAGGTGCACCTGGGAGGGTCAGCAGTAAACAGCACATGGTGTGTGCTCTGTGTTACTGGGTTTTATGACTAAGGCTGATGGTACAAAAGAAGAAAAAAATAGAGGAAAAGTCCCAAATCCTCCCTAAAGTTGCCCAAGATTCATTCCCAGTATCTCAGGCATGCAGACAGCTGCTGTGCTCTAACTGCATAACTACCCTAAATATAGGCAGTGGCTTTTAAACAGCTGCCTCACAGTTAAATTGTGAATTTTCCTTGTTTCATTTCCAGTCACTACTCGCTTTTGCACATGTTGGGACAATGATGCATCTCTGTACAGCCCTACAGGGAAAGAAGTTTTTCTGTACCCCTCAGTTAACTCTGCATTTTTGGTTTGAGTGTGCATGGTTATAGACCACTGCTTTTTGAGAAGAGGGAATGCACGTAGTGCACGACTGCAGTTACAGTGGTGGGTGTTGGAGTAAGACATGGCGGTAGATACTGTTAAAGGTTTCATGCCATTTCTTTACAGTATCAACCACGTCATTGTGCTCATTGCAGAATTTTCTTAATATTGACATAAACCACCATGGCAACATCTCCCTTGTCCCGATATTGAATCCTGTATGCCATGTTCTCAAATTCTTCTGTAGAGCAGCACTTGGCTAGTCCTGTGCCACAGCAGGGACCTTCTCACTGCAGCTCTGAGCTGTGGTTTTACCCTTCATTAGCCAAGGAGCAGCTCTGTCTTCTCACAGTACCGAGAAGAGATGGGTCACCAGCTTCAGAGGCAACTCTTCCAAGGGGAAGAGGTGCTTTTTGTCAGCAGAATCAGATAAGAAACTACTCATCATGTGAGAATATGTGTCTGTGACTGTGTCCTCTGAAGAGAAATGCAGGTGGAAGACACAACCTCTCTGCACGTTCTCAGGGAGACTTGATGTGTCCATGAGGTTAGACTGCATCTACAGCATCTCAAAGTCCATGAAATTCTGTTGCTGCTGAGTGAGGAGGGGGTCATCAAGCCTTTTATACCAGGGTCCCATTCTTACTGTCATATTTCAGTCTGGGCCGGGGGAAGTTGAGGGTGGCATACTCTGTGGCATTCTGCATTTGTAAGTTCTTCACCTCTGCTGCAGAGCGCTCCCGGACCTTGGAGAACACTTGGATGTCTGCATAGTGAATGCTGTCATCCTGCTTCACGCTCTTGGGCTTACTCACGGTGGCGTAAACAGGAAACTCTGAGACATCTTCGTACGTCGGAGCCTTTGGGGAGAAAGAGCTCTGGAAGGTCAGGTCCCTGGGCTGCTCTCCAGACCAGCCAGAGACACCGTGCACACTGCCTCCAGCACCATCCAGCCCTCCCATACCTCAGGATCACAGAGAGAATTTTATCCCACTGCTTCACTTTAGGGGTGAAAAAATGGGCCCTGCATCACTGTGCAGCAATGCACGTTGTCCCCACAGCATGAGATGATTCACAGCTCTGAATAAGCTGCCCCATGTCCTCCCAACCCATTTAGCCTAGGAAGTGGTGTTCAGCTCTGCCTTCTTAATATACAGTTAAGAAAACAACCCTGGGGAGCTGTTTACCTTCCTGCCTGGCTGATGTTCTTGGCTGTCATGTCTCACATTAGTTCCTGAAAAAGAAACACCAGTGGATCAGGTTTACACAACTGTTTATTGTTCCACCTTTGAATGCAGCGATGCAGCGTCCGGCCCATGAGCTCTCCCCACTGGACACAAATCGAATTTCCACCTCATCTCCCACCCTCAGTCCTAACACTGTCTCTGAGAACCTCCTCCAAGAAGAAAGCCTGCACTTGTTTCTTTGGAAAAAAATAAGGTTTCCCAGGATGACAACATGCTGTGGACCGCAATGTTCTTGGCAGAACCCAGGAGGACAGACGCAGCACAGAGAGCTTCCTTGTCAGGCTCTTGGAAAAAGCCAGATCCAGTTTTAACTTCGTTATTTCCTTTGCTGCCTGGCAAACATATTTTGCCCAGCATGGTCCAAAGGCCACAGGACAGAAATCAGCTACGTAGACAATGCACTTTATTCTGGGGGACTGATGTCAGACAGATGTTTGCAGCTCTTACAGGAGTCTGATGCAGCTTCTGTTATGCTGCCACTTGGGAGCACGCACGTGTTTTGATGTGAGACTCTGTTATTTTAAAAATACTGCTCAAGTCCCTTCCCTCCCCCTTGCCAAGTCCCATTGCACATCACAGCCTTTGCTTTAACTTTTAAAGAAATCTTCCCTCTTGCTTCTACCAGACTTCAGTTTGGTACAAAAGAGTATGACAGGTGACTTCAGCCTCAGGGATCCCATTCACACCCAGCACCAACTAATGTCAGCTAACCAGCAGCTCAGTCACCCACCTCTTCTTGTCCTCTAAAGCATTTTCACAAACCCTTACCTTGCTTTTCTTTCTTCCGTTTAAAAGGCGAAGGGCAATTCCTGAAATCAGAGAGAGAGAGATCAGCCCCGAGAAGCCCCAGCCTCTGCTCTCATTACATGCAAACCCAAATGCCTCCCATCCCCAGGTAAAGCATCTCTGGGTAATGGAAGGCCCAAGAAGTGTCTCAGAGAGCTATGGAGCCAAGCCAGAGCCTGAGTGACTCTTGCAGCAAGAAGGTCCAAAAGGGAGATATGGGAATGTGTTTCCTTCTTGTCTACCATACCCCACAGACATCCCAAATCCTCTTTGCCTTTCAGCCCTTCCTGGCTGTCCAAGGTGCATCAGAGTGAATGAGAACAGATTTCACTGCAATTTTGCAGCTACATTTCCACAGCTGTACGATCAAAGGTACAGGGTGCAGAGCATGACCTCGATTGGCATAAACCCCTTCTCTTAGGGCCAAATGCTCTGATAGCCCCATACCCTGTGCTTTGCCCTCCTTGTTCAAGGGCCAGCTCTGCACAGACCTTTTGTTAATTTAATGTTTCAGTTTTTCTGTTTTCAGTTTTCCACTTAAAACACAACCAAACCAAAGAAGCTATGCACTCAATGGAAGCCAAGTCCTACTCTCAGCTGTACCTGTGTGCCCAGAGAGAAGCCAGACACAGCCCTGTTCCAGCCAAGGAACGAACAGGAGCCAAATCCATTCCAGCTGTAACAACAGAGCCAGGAGCTGAGCTCCTGCAGGCTGCTGCTGGCAGGGGAGCGCAGGCTGGCCGGGCAGAGACGTGTCACACTCTGGGCCAGATGCATGAAGGAGATGCTATCGTTGCATCACACTCGGAGGGCTGGAGGAGAGCAGGTGCCGGCTCTCGAGCAGCTCCTCCTGCGTTCCCGTGCCCAGCTGGTGCTGCCGACACCGAACAACTGCGCGCGCTGAGGATCACCCACACGTCTGCACAGGCAGCAGCTGAAAGCGGCAGCCAGAGCTTTTACTGGGGCTACCAGATGGTTCCCAAGAAGCCTTCTGTGTCCCACAGCGCAAGCATGTGCCGGACAGTCTTGCCACAGGCAGGACAATGCAGTGCCTGAGGCAGAGCTCTGCCTTTGCTGGCTTTTAGAGGCAGTTTCAGTGGGTGAGCGAGCAGGACAGTGTGTGCAGTAATGCCTTTGGCATTCTAATGGCAAAACAAAAAAAGCATGATTGCGGGAAAAGAACGGCTGTTCAGTAATTGTCAGTAATGATTAACCAGGCTTGTTAGACCTGGAAAGTCAAAGGCAGCTTTGGGGAAGGCAGGGTGGCCATGTGCCTGTGCGAAAGGATCCAACACTGCTTCTCGTATCTCTGCTGTGTGGCTGACAGAATCTGGGGGGCTGCTCCCAGGAGTCAGGGGTCCTGCTCAGGGCAATGTTACTTTCTCTTGTGGTGTTCCTCGCTTGGCTCTTGCAGCTCCCACTGTGCTGTCTCTGGGAGCTGGTGGGCTCTCCAGGGCCCTCCTGGCCAAGGCTGGTGAGCTCCAGCACTTTGCTTCTCGACAGCATTCAGGCAACGTGGTGCAATGTAATTAAAATAGCACCATTTGAAGCAAAATCAGCAGGGTCCCTATCCTCCTTCCTGGGATGTAGGTTGCTGTCTCAGCTTTCCAAGCTGCTTGTTTTGGTTGCCTTCCTTTGTAGAGAGAGGGTGAGCAGGCAGTGTGTGGGCTGAAGCTATTCTGAGGCTGTCTGCGGGCTAATTGCAGCCAGGCAGAAGACGGCAACTCCCAGCCTCAGATCTGCGGTAATTAGAACGGATGTGGCAAAGGAAACGAGAGCAGGGCAAACCTCTCCCCTCTTCTCAAAACCAGGTCAAACATGTTGTAACTAACTCTCAGCCCGCTGGAAGCACATCGTATTCTGCATGACAGCACACATCTCCCGGCTCCTGTACTGCTTCTCCCCCTTTCCCCATGTCAATGCCAACCTGGTTTCTGCCCCACACAAGTCTGCTTCACAGCAGGTCCTGAATATTGGCATCTGTGCTGTCCATGGACACCAGAGGCCCTGAGTGATAAACCAAGCAGTGAGAATGCCAAGGACCATACTTGCAGAGGTACTCAGACCTGAGGGCACCCTTTTCCTTTATCAGTAACTTTCTCCTGTGAATAAATTTCCTGTAATGACTTTAGGAACCTCCTAAGCCTCTTGCTCTTTGCCATGTCTGCCTTAGGACCCATGCTTTGGTAGTGGTCATGACAAGGATCTTCTGTGTAGGAGAAAGTGGGTGCCTAAGTCTCAGCTTTGTTTAGGAAGCCCAGCTCTTCGCGGACGCAGCTGTGGTGCTGAGCAAATATCTAGAAATGAAAGCAGTATAGGTGCCTGGAACACCTCTGTCACCAAGGCAATGCTATGAACCACACAAACTTCTTCAGTGGAGGTTCAGTGCACAAGTCTGCTCTTGATTGTGGTCCTCTGGAGGTGTTTCCCAAGCCCTTGTTACCAACAGCACATTCCCATTTGCCTTCCTTTCTCCTTGCTCAAAGCCTGTTTGAACAGTGTGCACAGCACAGGGACAGCCTGGGAGCCTGAAGGCTCTTCACC
Source organism: Dromococcyx pavoninus (assembly GCA_033558185.1). Taxonomy (NCBI): domain Eukaryota; kingdom Metazoa; phylum Chordata; class Aves; order Cuculiformes; family Neomorphidae; genus Dromococcyx; species Dromococcyx pavoninus. The sequence continues at coordinate 274,850 of JAUMJL010000344.1, read as the reverse complement.
CCTGCATTTCCATGTGCAGCACGGGGAATGATGCTCCTGGGGAAGGAGACTGGCTCTGTCCTTGCTGCACAGTCTCTAAGGGAGGTGTTAGCACTGGAGTCCTAATGATGTATTGGGTCTAAAGGATCTTTGGTCAGAGCTTTGCCCTCTGCTGCAGTAATCTGCCAGAAGGTGGTGACACCACCCACAGAAACATCATCCCAGTTTCTGGCTTTCCGTGCAGCCTCTGGGAAAAAATCAAATAGGACACGGAAGTCCCAATCCAGTAGCCTTGGGGGAGCATCTTCTTCCTCAGAAGATGGAGCCTGCAACCACGCTGCTCCCCAGAGGGCGCAGAAAGCTGCTCTCCTGCCTGGCCCTGCATAGATGTGACCTTCAGATTCTGGTTCACACTTCCTTCTGGAGGCAGATGTGTCTGTGCGTGGCCTGGCACTGCCTGGAGCACCACCACAGCACTCTCTGTAAGGGTGTTTGTGCTCTGGGGTCTCTGGTGTTGACAACCTGTGATGTGGCACAGCTCTCCCTGCCACACAGCGTCAGTGTGCCTGGCAACTGCAGCTCTGCTCAGGAGCCACCCCGTGCCCCAGGCTTTCCCTCATCAGGCCCTTGTCTGCAGTAATGAAACTGATGTTCTGAGTGCCTCATTTACCCTCTGCCACAGGGCAGGGGAATTAGAAAATGGGACTTTTGGTGTGGGACATGTCAAGAACCAGCCTTCCACCTCCCACCTGGAGTTCTTGTTCCTAAATCCCAAACTCCTGTGCCCTCCAGCTGAGGGCTCAGGTTGGAGGGACCTTGGTGTCCTCACCACCACCTCCTCCTCTGCTCCAGCCACCAGGTGATGCTGTGCCTCTTTTAATTAATAAAAGCAGCTGGTAGATTTCTAATACTGCTAACAAATTCAGTGTTGAAGAGAACGTCCTGAGATCTTCATGTGATATTCACCGCTCCCTCCCTTGTACCACTTTCAGAGCTGAAAATATTTCCACTTGGCACCGAGTGATGCTCCACTGTGCCCTTCTTCTGTAAGCAGGAGGTCCAGGACAGAACATAAGCCAGGAGGGATTAAACTGTCATCCTCCCTCCCAAGGCGAAAGAGAAACATCATCTGAGAAACGTGGCCAGGATTTCCCAAGCGCCAATAAAGCCCAGACAGAGGCAGGGAGAGCGGCTGGGTGAGCTGAGAGCTGGATGAGCAGACCCACAGCCCTCAGTGCGACCTGCACTGCCAAAAGGACACCTGGCCAGAGACCATTGGGGCAAGGACAGGGCTTTTAGCTCGATCCTTCCTAGAAGGGAGCTATTCCCAGCTGCTGGCGTGGCTGTGGGGACCAGGAGGGGCAACAAAGCCCCTTCGCCTGCTCCCACCCTGCCCGAGGAGGGATCCAGCGCCTCTGCCTGTTCGCTCTCGCTTTGGGTGTGAGCTGGCAGGGTGCAGAGCCCTGGCAAACCCAGCAGAAGGAAGCAACGCTTCCAAAGTCCTCCCAAACTCGCTCTCGGGCTGCCTGGAGTCGTGTTTGCCATCCCGCACCTGGCGAGTGCCGTACTCACCCCGCTCGCCCGCAGCTGCAGAGGTTGCCCATGTCGCTCCTTCTTCCATGGAGCAGGAGTGTTTTCTGGACACGGAGAGCTTGTATTTCCTGGTTCCTGCTCGGCCCCTGGCTATTCCAAGGGAGTGTCTGGCAGTGTCAGATTTCTCCCATCGCTGGAGAGAGGCTTTGCCAGGACCGTGCGTGCCATCTACCGGAGGGCTCGCCCTGGGCTCTCTGGGCCCTCCAGGCCTGCCCTCACCTCTTGCTCCCCAGGGAGGAGAAGGCAAGGCAGCAGCATCCCTCCAGGCCTCAGCTCTGGGGCTAAAATTCTGCATTATGGTTCGTGCAATGGATGTCCCTCCGCTATCCTTCTCTCCCACCAGCACCATCCCGCTGATGCCAGCAGTGATGCAAAAGAGGATGGAGGAGGGACTTGAAATGTTCTGAACAAAAGCAGAAACACCAGGGTGGGAGCTCTCAGTGCTGTTCCTGCTGTTCATCAATGCATCTCAAGCAGGATGTCAGAAAAAATGTGTGGCACGGGCTGGCATCAGCTGGGAAAGGGAGTTTGTCTTTTTGGGAGGGAGGTGATGCCCCCATGAAGGTGCTTTGTGCTTTTGAGAATGTCAGGATCCCACGAGGGACCCTGCATCACTAAGGACCTGCAATACAGCTCTCAGGCTCATCTCTCAGCCTCTCAAACAGGAACATTAATGCACATTTTACCTCTCTACCCCTGCTGAGAGTCCTTCGGGCTGTGGCCAGTCATTCCTGGACTGGCAGCTCTAAGACAGCTGATACTCAGTACTGAAAGATACCATGTTAAAGTAGTCCTGGAGCAGAAACCATGCCCCACAGCTTTGATGTGACAGTCAGCCTCAGTTCTGTGCAGGCCTGAATGCCTTCTAGGCTGTGTGGACAAGTTTTAATTCACTCTTCTGGAGGACTGTCTCAGGAACTGGCCCTAGTCCCCTGTTCTAGCTGTACCCATGCTCTCAGCCAGGCTCGCAGCATCATTTATCCTCTGCTCAGGTGCAGAGCAAAGCTTGGACCTGCCCGGAAGTGGCAGGAGGAGAAAGGTTCTGCTTTGGAAGGACCACAGGGCCCAGTTGCTCTCTTAGCTGAATCCTGGATGAGCTGCACAGTGACCTCCAGACCCTGAGTCTTGTTCTGAAACTGCTCCCCAGTGTGTAGCTGGAGACACTGCACAGCTCAGCCTGCACCATCACGTCCACTGGGATCAGACTTATGCAGACAGATGGAATTCAGTCCTGGTCCCAACAGGACGGTGTTCTCAAGATCTTGCAAAAACCAGGTGGTCTCAGGAGTCTGCGTGCTTGGGAAGTTGCAGACTGTGTGTCTCTGGGTTTGCCACAGACACTGTTGATTTAGTGAGCCAGTGTCTGTTTTGATTCCTGGGATAACTTGGGCTTTGTCGCTTTGTGGAGAAGAAAAAAAGAAGGCTGGGAGCCTGTTCCCATCAGCCCCTTTCACAAATACTGGAGCTGCTGGTTTGAGCTCCATCAGAGAAACAGAAAGGCATCAAAAACATTGGCAGAGCTGGAGAACATTTGGCTGCCACTCTGCATTCCCTCCTCAGTCTGTGTCTGCAGGGATGAAAGAGACCTCGGCTTCCAGTCCTCCTGCTCAGCAAACCGATCAGGCTATTTGGTGCAAAGCCTGCCAGGGTGCAGGGGACCAGCCCAGCGGCTGATGCCAGGCAGTGCCATCCCCTCTCCCTGCCTCGGGGAGCTCAGGGCAGCTGTCTTCATGCACTCAGGGATGTCGTCTGGGTAACAGGCTGTGCAACTGGCACAGGGCGAGGCTGCAAGTCCCCAGCAATAGAGAATGAACTCACTGGAGAGCAAATACAGGGCTAATAAAAGCCAGAGGAGGAACAGAACTGTGTAATGACCTCCAATGCCAAGCATTTCTATTGGAAAAGGTGCCTCAGACACGGAGGGACAGGGACCACACTGTGGTAGGTGTGGTACAGGCAACAAGCTGGCATTGTCTACAGAAAATGAAAGAGAGAGAGCTCTGAGCTGTTTGGGGCACTTTTATCTTAGAATGCGCTCCCGGGGCAGCCCCAGCCCTGGCCAAGCACTGTTTTCAGCCCCCGCTGGTTCAGCAAGCGACAGCCCTGGTGTTGTAGAGTCGGAGCAGGGCCAGATGGCATTTCATGCTCCAGCGTGTGCCAGGTCTGCATTGTGTATGTGTGTGTGTGTGTGCACCCTCTGCCCAGCTGCAGGTCCTGTGTTGGCCATCCTCCCTATCTCCATTCCAGTAAAGATGTTTATCCTGGTGACAGGAGCCCTGCAGTGAGTCAGGGGACCATCAACAGCAAAGAAGATGCCAGAATAGAGACAAAGAAAAGCCTTTTTTAGCTGCTGCTGGGAAGCAGGTGTGAATCTGAGGATCCCTTTTGCGACAGAGGACTGAGGAAATTCTGGCCATGCCTGAACCGCCACATGGACACAGGGCTCTGCCCTCACCACAGGGATATGGGGCTTGGCAACTCGGGCCTCCTGGGACCCAGGACTCTGGTGGGGGCTGCTGCGAATGGACTGTGGTGGAATCTGGTGCAGTGCACGAGGCTGGTGCGGCGTGTGCTGGGGAGCAGAGAGAGGCTTGTACACAGGGAGCAGTTAAAGACTGGGGGGTTCCTGCCCTGGCAAGCAGTTGCTTCAGGTGATTAAAAGTCGTTAGCCAACCATTATCATTGGAATTATTATTGATGACTTAGACAAAGCCTGTTGTAAAGGTGATTTTTTATTTAGACAGTGTCTGAAATCACAGAATGGGTCGAGTTGGAAGGGACCTCAAAGCCCACCCAGTTCCACTCCCCTGCCATGGGCAGGGACACCTCCCACTGGATCAGGGGGCTCCAAGCCCCATCCAACCTGGCCTTGAACACCTCCAGGGATGGGGCAGCCACCACTTCTCTGGGCAACCTGGGCCAGGGCCTCCCCACACTCACAGGAGAACATTTCTTCCCAAAATCTCATCTCAATCTCCCCTCTTTCAGCTCAAAACCCTTCCCCCTCATCCTATTCCTGCAATCCCTGATCAAGAGCCCCTCCCCAGCTTCCCTGGAACCCCTTTCAGCATTGGGAGGCTGCTCCAAGGTCTCCCTGGAGCCTTCTCTTCTCCAGACTGAACAATCCCAGCTCTCTCAGCCTGTCCTCCTTATGGGAGGTGCTCCAGCCCTCAGATCGTCTTCATGGCCTCCTCTGGACTTGCTCCAACAGATCCCTGTCCTTCCTGGGCTGAAATTCTGGCAGCAACTGATCTGGTCCTACTTCATGAGTGGGTGTGGGGATCTAATCTACACCGGAGAGGAGGGAGGCTCAGCCACCCTCCCGGTTGCTCTGCTAAGGCTGGCAGGCTGGGCTGCTCTCACTTTGGCTCTGACCCTCATTGCTGGCAGGGACCCTGAGAAGCAGAAAATAGCTACACAGGAGTTCACTCCGATCTGGATCTCACTTTGTCTGGCCAGGGTGTAAAAGCAGCCTTACACCAGTGTTTCAGCAGACCAGGAGCTGCTCTGTATGGGACAGACTCCTGAGCAGGGCATTTCTGGCCCCATGTGTTCATGGAGGCCGAGTGCAGAAGCCTGCCTGTCACATCCCAGCAGGGAGAGGGAGAAACTCTATCCACAGGGACCTCCTCTCTGGAGGAGGCACGACGGGGACCCCCATATTTGGCCAGTGACACAGCATTTTGGCTGCTTTAATTGGCTCTGATCAGATGAGGATTGCAACTGGCACCCACTGAGCCCCCGGGGCCATCCGAGACAGCAGCTGCCCCGGCAGCAGCACACACGATCCCTGGCCCAGAATCACCAGGCTACAGGGACATTTCTCTTGTAGCTGGTAGGATCGTGGTGTCTGCAACAGGGGCCAAATTCATCCCTGCTGTGACTCTACAGAGATGCCAGCAAGGCACTTGGGATCTGAGCAGAGCCTTGCCCTTCAGCCTTTTGGGGTTTGCTCCCCTCACAAGGGCTGGAAAGCTCTGTGTGTGAACAAGCCTTATGTCTCACAAACTATAGGGCTGAAGCAAGCAGAGAGCACAGCTTAGCATTTATTTGCTTGGAGTAACTCCAGCTGCAGGTCTGGAAATGCACAGTGACCCTCCAAGGGCCCATCGCTCTACATCGTTGCTCCTCGAGGCCACTGCGCACTGCTGACTCCCTACAACAGTGAGCAACTCCAGCACCTGAGCAAGGAGAGCCAGTCACAGGGCTGCCCCATGGACAGACTCCCTCCAAATCCCCACCGATGCTGTTTTCCACAGATGAGCTCAGTGTGAACTCTCCGGTCCCCGTATGCGGAGCACCCAAGGCACTGTCCATCCTTCCTGCCACAGAGCACCTTGGGCAGGAACGACATGAATCCAAGGCAGATGAGAGAAGATCAGAGGCAGATTTATTCCTCTTTCCTCCTGAGACCTGTAGGTGCATTTACAGACAAACAAGCACCTTCCATCTGCACAAAGGCCAGACACCAGCTCAGAAGCGAGGCACTGGGATCATCTCTTCCCTCTTCCCAGTGCCCTCCTGGGCTGGAGCACAGCAGATGTTTAACAGCTGCTGTGACACAGCCTCACAGTCCAGAGTAAGAGTGACCCTTGAGAGAAAAGCACCCTGCACAGTGCCCAATGAGCACTTGACCCAGGAGAAAACTTGCATCACAGTCCCTCACACAAACACTTTAGTCCCCCCTCTTTTTTCAATTCCAAGTCCCTTTTTCCAGCCATCAGCCTTAAGAAGCAGAAGTGTGGCATAGATATGGCTGCCTCACAGCCCTGCTAAACACTGATGGTGAGAAACAGGGGTCTGGCACCGTGCATCCCCCATCCTTTTCCCTCCCCCTGGTTCTTTCCCAGATCTGGGACCTTTAGGACTCTTCCTTCCCTTTTCCTTCCTCAGACTGTTCTTCTTTCCCCACTGGCTGCTCCTCTTGGGTTATCTTCACCTCGTTGACTCTGGCCTTCACCTCCTTCCCCGTCCGGGGAGCCACAATGCTTAAGATGCCATCATGGGACAAGCTGGCTCTCACCAGCAAGGGGTCAACATCCAGAGGGAGGATGTAAGTCCTGGTGAACTCTCTGGAGATGAAGCCGTGGCGATCAGCCTTCTGTGGGTGCTGCCCCACCACCTCCAGCAGGTTGTCTACGGTGCGGACAGTGAGCTCATCCGGCAGGAAGTGACAGACATCCAGGAACACCTGGAATTTGTGCTCGTTGAGGTTGATCTCAGAGGTGCCTCGATCCAGCTGCTTGTTGATCCGAGGCCTGATGTAGTAGCCATGGTACAGGGCAGGCGCTAAAATCTCACACGGGGACACACCTGAAAATGAGACTCAGTGAGGGGTGTGGGGCTTCCAGGGGAAGGAGTTGGAGAAAGGTGGTTGGCAGCAAGACAGGGAAGGATGACAGGGGGAGTCTGGGGACTCTTACATGTATTGGTTTTGCCACCCCATCAGCACGATATGGATGGAGTCAGATGCCGACCAGCCAGTGCCCCCCAGCACACAGCCCAGGGCTGGTGTCCAGCTTTTGCATGTCTGCTGGGTGGACGGGAAGGGACTGGTAGGGGCACTGGGTGCTCTACAGTGCAAAACCCATCGCCAGGGATGGGCACAGAAAATGCTGATGGTGAAGAAATTGCCCTGAAGAACTAAAGGCCTTTTGTGTGCCATTGTCCAGGGGGCTTTCCTTGGAGCTTTTTGCCTTTTCACGCTGTTGTGCTGGTGCTGAATGGTTCTGCTGCTGCCCACATTCCTTCCCCTCTACCAGCCACTGCCCGGCTTTGTGCTGAACACCCCAGCTCAGCTTTTCTCCACAGCCTCAGGCTGCAAAAACTGCCCCCCCTGAACATTTTGCTCCCTGCTTGCACAGCATTTGCATGGGTGCCAAACCACCGTGGGCATGAGGGCGGGAGAGGAGGGACAGCAGTAGGCATGGATGGAGGAAGTGAACCTGACAAGAGAGACCCTGGCCATTCCCTGGATATTCCCCCCTAATTTAACCTGGGCTCTTCTACTCAAAATTCCTTGGCTCCAGCTTTCCATGCCTGCTCTGAAGCTCAGTCTCCCCAGAGGGTGTCCACCAGCCCACCTGCACCAGAGGAGAGAAAGACACTAGGGGGATCCCATCTCCTTTCTTACCTTCTCCAAAGTTCTGGTCGTAGATCTTGCTGGGGTTGGCAAACTCATACTCCGAACTCATGGGGTAGGCGTGGGGGACAGTCCGGGCAGCCATGGCGAGCCTGGGAAAGGGACCTGCCAGGCACTCGCTGCCTCTGAGAGTGAAGGCTGCAGATTGCAAGGTTTTAGTTGGGTGAATTCCACAGGGAGGAGTGTGTGATAAAAAGTTGGACCAAAATAGCCACACGCACAGGCCCCAGGATGCCTCGCCAGGGTGACGAGGGAAGCTTCTCGCCGCGTTCCAGCAGGGAGTGCAGGCACTGCCTGCAGTAAGGGAAAATCCTGCACCTCCTCGCAGCCTCTGAGATCCCCTCCTCGAGTAAGGGGTGCAGGGGACAAACGGGCAGCCAAGTGCAGCAGGGAGGCACAGAGGGGAGGCTGAAGTAGGAGGAAGCAGGAAAGAACCCTTATTCTGCTGCCTGTGGCGCTCCCAAAGGCAAGGCACAGAGAGAAGGCTCATTATAAGCGGGTTCCAGGAGTCCCTCACAATGGTCCCGGTGGCCCTGAAGTACCAACGGGGACTGGGTGCTTGATCAGGTCCTGCAAAGTCACAAGCAGTCGCTATCACACCCATCACCCCACTGAGAGCTTAGGGCCCAAATCAGCCCCTCCTGTGCCCCACATAAAGGAGGTTGATTTTCCCAGAAGCTGAGCAGACATTTCAAGCTTTTGTTCCTGTAAGTGGTGAAGCGCTGGAGGTGGCTCAGCAGGGCTATGCAGGATCCAGATCCCACTACTGTCTACAACCCCCTGGAAGGAGGTTGTAGCAAGGTGGGTGTTGATCTCTTCTCCCAAGTGAAAGGCACTTGGACAAGAGTAAATGGCCTCAAGTTGCACCAGGGGAGGTTCAGACTAGACATCAGGAAAAAAGGTTCTCAGGCACTGGAACGGCTGCCCAGGGAGGTGGTGGAGTCCCCATCCCTGGAGGTGTTTAAAGGACGGGTAGAGGAGTTTCTCAGGGATGGTTTAGTAGTGGACAGGTATGGTTGGACTGGATGATCTCAAAGGTCTTTTCCAACCAAGCAATTCCATGATTCCACTGACACTGCCTCACCCCAAACGGTGCCGCCTCTGCAAGCTGCCTGTCCAGACTGTTTCCTGGCCAGGGCTTTGGCACAATGTAATGAGACACGGAGAAATGCTTGCGCCAGAGATCACGAGTTAGCCAGGGATCTGAAGCTGGCATAGATCCAGTTTTATTGAACTGGGAGCAGTGGGGCAGGGAGGGAGTAGTGCCCAGTTAAGCTCCTTGTACCCTGCAACCAGAGATTTCCTTGGGTCGGTGTCCCTGCTATATGAGAGCAGGTGCACTGCTGTTGATGTAATGGGGAATTGGAGAAGGTATTTATGGCCTGAGCCGTTGCATGGAGCAAATTCTGCTCTCTGTTCTTGCAGGCAAGCTGAGAGGAAGAGGGTTGGAGCCTTTTGCAAAGGGCTGGTGGTGCGAGCAGTGAGAATGATGTGTCTCTGAGCCAGTAATTCTATTTCAATTATGAGCTCAGAGGCAGAGACGAGCTCTTGTCCTTTAAGGACAGTTGTTAGGCTGAACCCATTCCATGACTTAGGCTAACAGGCAAGGCAGGAATTAATATAAACATGTGAATTCCAATGTATTAGGAGCATAACTGTAGGAAACTGGAGGGGCACAGGCAGACAGGGGCAACTCACACCCTGAGAAGGCAATGCCTGAGCACAATGCCGTGGATGCCATTGGTACCCCCTGTTCATTCCTGCTCACAGCCCTTCGGAACGCTCTGAGGTCACAGAGTGTTGGGCTCTTCTCTCTCCAGCAAAGTAGTGTCTGTAGTGGGCACGGGGTGAGGGAGTGGGGCTGCAGCACTGTGGAGAAAGGCATCCTTCACGGGCACACACGGAAGCAGGGAGCGGCACTGCCAGCAGCATCTCAGCAAAGAGCTCCCGGGACATTTCCTGCCCCAGGTCTGGCGCTTCCTTTGCCTTGAGGAGAGGCAGAGCTCTTCCTGCACTGGTGGGTGATGTGGGGAGCTGAAGGCTCAGCGCTGGCAGTGGGAACAACGGCCCCTTGTCATTTTCCCTGTGAGCCAAAGATAGGAGCTGCATTGATCCTGTTGGCATCCAAAGCAGCTGGCAGCACCCGCCAAGCCTGCCCGGGACTCTGCAGATAAACAGCACGTGGGAGCGGGGCGGGTGGCTGGGCAGTTTGGCTTCTTGCTGCCCCATTAGACTCCTTTTCTTCTTCTCCCCTTCCCCCTCCTCCTCAGCAACACGTTCAAATCCCTCAGACAGCTACTGGGCACCGCCGAAGGGACCAGCCCAGGAGTGGGACAATAAAATCCCTGACACCACTGTTCAAGAGGCCTCGGGGGGGGGGGGTGGAAGGCCAAGCCAGCTGCACGGGTATAAAGCTGTCCCACGCTCCCGGCACAGCACTGCAGCACAGTTGTTTGCCAGGCTCCTCCAGCGCACTCCAATGGATATCACCATTCATAACCCCCTGATCCGCAGACCCCTGTTTTCTTGGTTGGCACCGAGCCGTATCTTTGACCAGATTTTTGGAGAGCACCTGCAGGAGTCAGAGCTGCTCCCTGCTTCCCCCAGCTTCAGCCCCTTCCTGATGAGATCCCCCATCTTTCGGATGCCCAGTTGGCTAGAGACAGCGCTCTCGGAGGTAACATTCCCTTCTTACTGCTCTTTGCTATTGCTGTGTGCACAGCCTGATGGGTCTGGAGCTGGAGACCCATGAGAGCTGAGAGCTTGGAAGCTGCTTGTAGGTGGTTATTAGGAAAAGGCTGGGGGAAAGGGTGCTGTGTTTGTGCCTCTGCTCCTCTGCATTAGGCAAGAACCTCTGCATGCTCTGCTAACCATGTGTGACCGAGAGTAAATATTGCCATGGTGCTGGGAATAGAAGCAAACTGAGCTGAGTGTGTGTGACTGTAACGGCTGACGGAAGAAAGGAGGGTGCTTAATTTTCCTCTGTCAAACTTTCAATCCCACTCCCTCCTGAGAAGCCAACAGCAAAGGGGCAGTGGGATACTCGTGTGAAGCTCATGGCTGCTGAGGAAAAAGGGGCCTGTTTTAAAGAATCACTGCTAAGAGGAGCAGCATTTTAAGATACAGGACCCAAAGGATCATGTTTGCTGCCTTCACGGGCTGAGCCAAGAGGCAGGGGGTTCAAACAACCTTGCCTGTTCCGCGAGTCAACTGTCTTATTGACAAGTACCTTGCAGAGCTGTTCTAAGGCAGAGGAGGGAGAAGGAAGCATTTTTTTTTAATCCTTGCATAATGTTTCCCTTGATTTAGTGACCTGGGGCTGGCTGTCCATCAAAGCAGCCATAATAAGCACCACAGATACCAGTGCCTGACTGGCTCATAGGAGAAACCTTCATAAATAATCTAGAAGGAGGAGGAAGCACTCAGACTCCCAGGTCAAACTGCGGAAGCCAGTAAGCCTAGAGCTGGCACAGAGGCTGTCTCTGAATCCCAAAGAGGGGCTCCAGGAGGCTCACGTGCTCCCTGACCATGAATGTGGCAGGAAGGCAGAGGCAGCCAGCTCACATAGCAAAGTCCCACAAACGTGTCCAAGAAAGGCAGAAAATAAAAATTCAACCTCAGGAAGAAGCAAAAAGCAGTATTTCTTAGAGGCAACAAAGTGCAAAATGGAAGGGAAGGAGGTGAGAATGGCAGCAGGTGACTTAGTTTCAGTGGCAGCCCTGCTGCTCAGCTAACAGAGGTGAGCCCTGAGGCAGCAGTGCTCGCCAGTGACACATCAGTTACTAAATAGTGACGATGCAGGGGAAAGCCTGCAGGCCTGTGGGTGAGCTGCAGTCAGCTGCCAGGCAGGGTTTCTTCTCCTTGAAAGACTGAAAAAATCACAGAAATTGGAAACCTCCAGACATTCTGTAAAAAGAAAGGGATGTGAAACCTGTTTGCTGACTAAAGAGTCCATTTTAGCAAATTCAGGTTAAGAGAATCTCTTCCTCACTCCCAAGGCAAATTTCTATCCCATGTGTTCAAGAGAAAGCAGCCACATTTTAGATTCTGTGGTGGTGGACATCAGTGTTAACAGGTCAGTGATGGACAAAGCCACCCAGACCAGAATCCCATGACTGAATGAAGGGCTGACAGTGCATGCACGGATACCAGCTTGGGTCTTGAACTGCTGTATTCTGAGAGACTTTCCAAGATGAAAGCCTCACCTGCTCTTTTCTGAAGTCACCTCCTTGTTTTGCAGATGCGACTGGAGAAGGACAAATTTTCTGTAAATCTTGATGTGAAGCATTTCTCCCCCGAGGAGCTAAAAGTGAAGGTGCTGGGGGACATGATAGAAATCCACGGCAAACACGAGGAGCGCCAGGTACTTCTACTTTAACTGTGCGACTGATAAAGTCAGTGTGAACTTCCTCATCCCTGGTTAAAAAAAGGAGACTGCAATGCAATCCTCTCCTGTGCTCATCTCAAAAACCTCTAATGGTTTTAGCGACCAGTCCTAATGGAAGATGCTCTGTGCAGCCCCCCGAGCTGGGCAGTAACAGGGTGGAGATTTATTGCTGATGGTACACGAACTGTGAACTGAACTGGAAAATCATCTTTGAAATGGGCATTTCTGGGCCTCAATCTTTCTTTGAAGAGGCCAGGAATGCAGAGAGGCATTCAATAAGCTAACAACAAACTGTAATAATTAAGCCACATAATGAATCAGTGCACTGCCCTGTTCTGTTATCATGAGGTTACCTCTTCCTGAAAAAGGCCCATCTATCTGTTCGTAGTCCTTAAAGGTTGCGTTCTGCTGTCAGTCATCCCACTGCTCGCTGGCTCTGGAGACCTGTGGGGCAACTGGGCAGAAAGAAGTCAAAAGCCATGTCCAAAGCTGTGTATAACAGCGTTTGCCAGCCCCCACCTCCCTCCCACCCCTCACCCTTGCCTAGAAGGAAACGAATCCTCATGTGAAAGTAGCTTTGTCACTGCTTTAGGAGCTTCTGGGAACACAGAACTGTCAGTCAGGAAACAGCATTGCTGGTGGAAGCCTGTAATTCTGACATAGCTTCTGCAAATACTTTGGCTAAGAAAATAATCAAGCACTATAGGAGAGATCAGCTCACCAGAAAGCTGTGTGTTACAGGAGCTCTGGAAAACCTCCAGAAAAGGCAGGGTCTCACTTCTGCCAGTCGTGGCTCTTTAAAAAGGGTACCTCATAATAAAAACTCCTTTAACATCCTGGAAAGTTTTCCTTTGAGGGCTGGAGCTCCCCCAACTCAGACTTCACGCAAAGAGCTTGCAGTTCAGGTGCAACTGAGTGGCCATTTCTAATCAGGGCTGTTCCTTCTCTTCTCCTTTTGAAGGATGAGCATGGCTTTATCGCCAGGGAGTTCAACAGGAAATACAGGATTCCAGACGACGTGGACCCTCTGACCATAACCTCATCGCTATCTCTGGATGGAGTCCTGACTGTGAGTGCACCCAGGAAACAAAGCGACGTCCCTGAGCGCTCGATCCCGATCACCCGTGAAGAGAAGCCTGCCATTGCAGGAGCCCAGAGGAAGTAGGCTGCTCTTTAAAGTCACCCGGGGGGCCTTTCGAGGGCACTTTTCACCAGATGCCAGATATACTGAATGGTTCCTCTTATTATTTATGCTGAGTAAGTTTACTAACAAATAAACCATGAACAAGCAGTCTGTATTCATTTTTTTTTTTGAACACCGAGGACGAGGGAAATGTTGGGTCAAAATGCTGTGTGAGCACCTTCCTTGCTTACAGCTTGCGTGGAGGGGTGTCCAGGAGAGTTTCTCTTAGTGTTCAGAAACACTTTTGCAAACATCTAATTGCATGAGCCTCTCCCTTCGATGCTGCCAGAGGATTTCAGAGTTTCACAAGCAACAGAAAAATTTCTCCAGTGGAGATCAGACTGGTAAAACAACTTCATGACAATCAAAACCCACTCAAAGTGTGGGTATTAGATAACAACTGATTAGAAGACAACTGTATCTTAAATCTCTAGAGTGACTCATGGTATAGAGAGGCATCCAAGCACTGCAACCAGCTCAGCGCAGTTGCAGATGAAAATTGCATAGCTGCAGTAAACTGAGATACATCCAGAGAGGAGAAAAATGTCCTGCTCTCATGGGGCAAATCACATCACTTTGAAACTATGCACTCAGTGCTCTTCAAACAATGAACAGGATCTGATGTCTACAGTATTAATCTGATTTATGCTAACATTGTTGAGTGGGACAAAACACTACTAAGTCCTTCTCAGGTGTCATCATCTGCTTAGCACCTCTCCACAAAAGATTATGAGCGTAAAGGAAAGTGTTTTATTGGAACTGAATTCTAAAATTCATCTCCAAAGAGGACAGAATACCACAGATCTGTCACCAGGCTCGATCACGACCTGACCTATTTTCTACGTTCCTCACAACTGCTAAGAGAAAAGTTACATTAGAAGGGAACAGTTTAAATCTCAAATGAACCAAGAGGGCAGTTCCTTCTCTGAGCGTTGGACACAAGGGAAGAAAATGCTGCTGTAGGGAGGGCTGTGGTCTACTCCATAGCAGGACTGGACGGTTGGGTTGAACAAAGGAGGTTCCAGCTCAGGGTGGTGGCTGGAAACCAGCGAGGCTCTTGTTCAAATCCTAAAACACTTAACACAAACAAACTTGTGAAAGGAAGTGCAAAATACTAAGGATATATCCAGAAAGTGCAACTGAGGGATATCTTTTCTATAGAGACAGGTTTTGTTAGGCTCAAACTCACGAGCATGAAATGGGAATTTCGAGTGAAAGGTCCTTGGGGATAGATGCGATGAGGTTAGCCAGACAAGAACACTTGGAATGCAAACACCACTCCCTGAATGACTCGACATACCTGTTCTGTAGTGGCACAGGAGCACAATTCAGCAATGGGAAAATGACAGAAAACATTTCTATCATGTCCAAGCACAAATGTCACTCACAAGCTCCTCATTAGCTACAGCGGAGATCCAACAGCCTAGGTTTCAGCTCCACGCACACACTTTTTATTCTCAGATGCTTTCCCTTGTTGTGATCCGAAAAGTGTGCCTTTTCAAAGCAGAAAAGAAAAACTCACATTTAGCAGGGCTGAATATAAGTTAAGAACATCAACATTTTATATCTTGCAGGAAGACCAACATGTCTGCAGTAGCACTACTAATTTCAAATCAATCTAAGCTAAAATCACAAAGCTTCGGTGATGGCTTTTGATTCACCACCTGAACAGCAAAGGAAAGAGAGCAGCGAAAAGGGTGCTGGCTGCTGCATTTGTGAAAAACAGCAGAAAAGACCAGGAGCAGGGCTGCAGAAAGGGAAGAAGGGAAGCTTCTTGTGGGAGGATTATCTCCAGCGTATTCATGGTCAGGAAAGGATAATGCCCTGTGTGCAAGGCAAATTAAGTGACCAGTGATCCTCTCACCTGAGATTTGGCGTATCCACAATAAGGAAAAGGACAAGGAAATGCCTGGGAGGGAAGTGGCTTGGGCTGCACAATTCTTTCAGTATCCTATTGTTCTTTATTCCAGATCCCTGTGAGGAAAGCTTGGATCTCAACAGCAGGTAACAAGGCATGGAACAGAGTTGCTCTTCACCCCCCTGGTGACTGGAAAGGGACCTGCTATACTTCCACCTGTGACAGAGAGGATCTGAGAGGAACTGCACTCCTCCTTAATGCCAAAACCCACTTTTCCTTAACTCCAAGAAGCATTCCCCCCTCCACCCCCCCTTTTTTGAGGGGGGGCAGGTGTGGCATCTCTTTTCCTAAATTGCGACAATGCATTTCTCCGCTTCACGTTACTGAATCCCTCTCAGAGTAACTTTGCACCCTTTGAAACAGAAGAAACGATTCACTCAGGACCACAGGGACCTGATGGATGACCCGGGACAAGGAAAATGATTCACTCGGAGCCACAGAGACCTGATGGATGACCCGGGACAAGGAAAATGGTTCACCCACGGCCACAGGGACCTGATGTATGACCCGGGACAGGGATCACAACTGCTGGCCGCAGGTCTCTGTCGGACCCTGCCTTTGCCAGCTCAACCGCTGCCGCTGTTACTCTTGCAATGCGGTCCCCGTGCAGCAGCTGAGGCCACGCAGAGAGCACAGCAAAGCGCTGATGTTCTCTCTCAGACCACAGCTTCTGCAGCCCCCGGCAGCTCCATCTCTGTCCTCGCCCTGGACCCCGCACGGAGGGTCTGGACGGCGGCGCCTGCCCTCAAAGCACCGAGGAAGCCCCGTACCCCCGCAACCGGTTACGCAGCGCCTGGCACGGGATGGGAGCGGCGCGGTTTGATGGCATCGCTGGCACAAACGTCACGAGGGGGCGGTGTCAGCCCCGCGGCGGGGCGAGGTGCGGGGATGGAGCGGCAGCGACGGGTCCTGCTGCTCGGGGAGGGCAACTTCTCCTTCGCTGCATCCCTGTGCGGGGCCACCGGGACCCACGTCGTGGCCACGTGCTATGAGAGCGAAGAGGAGGTGTCTGGGTGGGAGCGAGCCGTGGAGAGCATCCAGAGGCTGAGGGAGAGAGGTGGGGGTCTCCCTGGGCGCTGCCTGGGGTCTCCATGGCCCTTCCCCTGCCTCAGGCATCTCGGCATCCTGCTTGAGCCAGGAGGAACGGGAATTGTCCAGCAGGATAAGCGAAACACCCCAAAGCTAATCGGAGTGAAAGAGCACTAAAACAAACACCGATAGTAGGAGAGGGCAGAGGGACCCTGGCCTCTGTTTTTCTGGGTGGGAAGATACCTGGGAACTGCTGCTCTGATACCTGTAGAAAATGGTCTGAAGGGCTTTAATTGCTGCCTTTCTGTAACAAAATCTGTGATGATAAACATCAGAGTCTTGTTTTTCATTTGAAGGAGCTGAAGTTGTGTTTTCTGTGGATTGCACCAAGCTGAAGGACTATTTTTTACCAGAAAAAATAGAATTTGATTGCATTTATTTCAACTTCCCTCACTGTGGAAGAAAGGCTGGAGTAGTGAAGAACAGAGAGCTGCTCGCCCGCTTTTTCCGTAGGTGAGTAAATCCAGCAGTGAGTAAACCAGAAGCAGTTCTGCGCTAATGAGAATCACAGAAGGGTTTGGGTGGGAAGGGACCTCAAAGCCCATCCCAATCCACCCCCTGCCATGGGCAGGGACATCTTCCACTGGATCAGGGGGCTCAAAGCCCCATCCAACCTGGCCTTGAATACCTCCAGGGATGGGGCAGCCACGGCTTCTTTGGGCAACCTGGGCCAGGGCCTCCCCACCCTCACAGGAAAACATTTCTTCCTGAGATCTCATCTCAATCTCCCCTCTTTCAGCTTAAAACCATTCCCCCTCATCCCATCTCCGCACTCCCTGATCAAGAGCCCCTCCCCAGTTTTCCTGGAGCCCCTTTCAGTCCTGGGAGGCTGCTCTGAGGTCTCCTCAGAGCCTTCTTTTCTCCAGGCTGAACAACCCCAACTCTCTCAGCCTGTCTCTCAGTCTTGTCTGCTGTAATGCAGATTTCTAGCTGTGTTACAGGTGTTTTTCTGGCACTATAAAATCTCTGGGTGTGCTAGCAGGACTTTACATGTTGCCTGGCTTCCCTTCCAGCTCCGCAGAAGTGCTGGCAGAGGAGGGAGAGGTCCATGTGGCTCTTTGCAACGGACAGGGTGGGACACCTGCGGATCAACCACAGCGAGAATGGCACAACAGCTGGCAGATAGTGGCTGTGGCAGCAGGAGCTGGATTTATCTTGAGTAATGTTCATCCTTTTAAAGCAGAGACTATTGATGGATATAAGTGTACAGGCTACAGGTAACCAGCATGTGGCAAAACTGAAAGGCTGATATTTCTGCTATAAATTTCTGCTATAAAGAGCCCCTCCCCAGCTTTTCTGTAGCCCCTTTCAGTATTGGAAGGCTGCTCTAAGGTCTCCTGTTATGCAGTAAAATTCTGTTAGTGCTGTATTTTTGTCTCCTTGGAACAACACCTGGGATTCAACAGGAGGTGTGTTAGTGGGACATGGGGTTATCTGTGTAATGCTTACTTGTGACACATGAAGTATGGGGAATGATCAGTGATATTGCTCTGCTTTTGTGTGTTGTCAGGAGTCAGGATAAATCTTTCTGTGTAGAGGGTGCTTTAAACCACATCTTCACACGAAGCACGGTGCTTCCGTACTTCAGACCTATGATCTGTGAATTAGCACTGGAGAGCCAAAAAGTTTCTTTTCAAGTACCACAAGTACTTGTGGATAAAATCAACAGGTAGGTTTTATAATTAGTTTGTGTTTGGCAATAACTTGCACGCCTGCTCTCAGCGGAAATGACCAGCATAGGGGTCAGCTGGAATGGAATTGCTTCACTTTCCCTCCTTTCCCCTTTACAGAATTCCCTGCTCCATTTCTTCTTCAAGTCCACTTCATGTTGGCTTGTGGATATGGCCTACTTAAAAACAAGTGTAGAGAACAAAAAGAAACCTTGTGGTTGAGACCAGGCTGCTGTATACTTGAAGGCACACATAAAGATGAAAGCTTTATTCTGTTTTACAGTACTGTGGAAGAAATTCAGGGGCTGACTTGATGTCTGTTAATATCACGATACTAAGGATAGCCAGGACAAAAACCCTGACCTCTTAGCTGCTTCATACCTCACAGATTATCCAGAGCTGGCACAATGATTAATTTCTGTAGTCTGGCAGTGCCTGTGCTGAGTGGAAATGGTGGTGCTGACTGTTAAGTCCCGTTCCTGTTTAACCAATGCAAGTGGAGTTAATTCTTAATTGCAACCTGGAGACAAACACTGCAGTCCTGCAAACATGTTGGCCATTGCAACACCTTTGGTGAAATTCCAATTATGACCACAGCAAGGCATTTCAAAGAAATATGTTTAGTGGTGTCTGTAATTTGCACTTTCATTTATCACAGGGGTTTCCTAGAACTGAATTCAAATCATCCAGTGCGGACAATAAAGGAGAAGCTCACTGCAGAGCTCAGCCAAGCCTTTCCGTTACAAAACACTGACTGCTGCCTTTCTCTGCTCCACCAAAGTCACCTCAATGAGGTTTGCCACTCAAATCTCTTTTGGGTCAGTCTGAGACCAGAGGAGACTCCGAACACTGAAGAAATGCCTCATGAACTGGCAAATGCAGTTTTGTTTTCCCATATTGATCGTTGCAGGGACACAGATAAGAATGGCTGGATGGATGCACAAGAGGGATGCTGCATTTCAAAACAGTATTGTCTAAGGCCTTCCCTGCTACCCTGTGCTCAGGCAATAATACAGAGAGGAGCCTTTCTCCCGGGAACTCTTCATGTTCTTTCTGGTCCAGTTTTCAGGAAGTGTCTTATTGCTCCTCACTCCATGCCTGTTTTTCATGAGATGGTTTTTGTATGTGCAGTTAACAGGGGTACAGAGAACAGCTGTGTCCAGACGTTGGTGAACAGCATTAAAACCAGCATACATTCTCTTCACAAAACTGTTTCTGGCTTTAAACTGGATGTCAGCCTGCAGGAGGCAACAAGCTTTGAATCAGCTGAGCTAAATGACTTTGCTGCTTTTGAATCTCAGCTTAGTAAAATTAAGTACTTTATCTGTGTGAAGGTTGATAGCTCAGTCTCCTGCGAGAAGGGCTCCTGCGTGGGAGTTATAAGGACAACTCATGATGAGCTTGTGAGCAGCGAGCTGGTTGTTGTCTTTGCTTCACTGAATCTTGACCTCCTAGCCATGCTGATCTGTGGAATAGCTGACTGGCGAATGCTCTGGACAGCAGACAGGCGGTTCCTCCGCCAGTTTCCTAGAGGAGACTTAAGGCTTTTCAAGAGTTTTTCTCTCTATCCGCCTTCCTATGAGCATGATGTCAGCTTTTGGATTCCTGATGGGAAACAATTTGATGAAGTTGCTTTTCACACTCTTGCTAGGTGGGTGTCAGGTGAAATGGTTGTATCTATTAAGTTAATTGACAGTTTCCAGCACCCAGAAACGAGACAGAAGAGCCTCTGCTACAGGCTGACCTTCCAGTCCTGTGACAAGGCTCTGAGCCGTCAGGAGGTGGCAGAGATGCAACAGCTCTTTCGAAAGGAAATAAACCAACGCTTGCGTGTAACTCTTCGGTAGAGCACTGGATGTTGTGTTTGAGTGCTCAAGCATCTGTGCTGGTCACCAATTTGCTGAATGTGGCCAACGTCTTGTTGGACCTAACACTCTGTTATTACCTGCATTCACCCACTGGTGACTCTTACCAGCTACACTGAAGGAGGGAGGATCTGCTTCCAGTGTGTACAGTTTGAGCACTGAAAACTGTGCAGGTATTCATTGCCTACAGGAGGATGGTGGGTGCACCTGGGGGGTCCAACAGCAGCACCAGCAGACTGAGTAGATAATACAAATGATAATCAAAAATGGTATTTCCAGTACTAGATCCCAGAGGATACCTAAAAGATCGCTGTACCTCTCTCTATCCTGAAAGAACTCCTCTCACTGCCTTTTCTGCAGCTATTCAGTGTTGTGGGTACTCAATAAAATGCTTTTTCAACTGTGTGTTCCCATTTGGTGCATGAGAATCTCCACATGAACTGGCAAGGTGTGCCTGGAAACGTGGGCTGCAGGGGGGCCAGCAAGGCGAGGGAGGAGTTTCCACCCCTCTGCTCTGCTCTGGTAAGACCACACCTGGAGCCCTGTGTCCAGTTCTGGACACAGGGAGCTGTTGGAGTGAGTTCAGAGGTGGCCACGGAGATGATCTGAGGGCTGGAGCATCTCTTGTATGAGGACAGGCTGAGGGAGATGGGGTTGTTCAGCCTGGAGAAGGCTCCAGGGAGACCTCAGAGCAGCCTCCCAGGACTGAAAGGGGCTCCAGGAAAGCTGGGGAGGGGCTCCTGATCAGGGAGTGCAGGGATAGGATGAGGGGGAAGGTTTTAAGCTGCAAGAGGGGAGATTGAGATGAGATCTTGTGAAGAAATGTTTTCCTGAGAGCCCTGGCCCAGGTTGCCCAGAGAAGCTGTGGCTGCCCCATCCCTGGAGGTGTTCAAGGCCAGGTTGGATGGGGCTTTGAGCCCCCTGATCCAGTGGGAGGTGACCCTGCCCATGGCAGGGGGTGGATTGGGATGGGCTTTGATGTCCCTTCCCACCCAAACCATTCCATGATTCCCAGAGCCCCTCGCAGCCGGGCAGGAGCAGCGCGCGCCCCTGCCCACACTCGACATGGCGCCCGGCGGCTTCAGCTCCGCTGCCGCCCCGCCCGCCGGGCGCGCCGTGCCCGCACTCGGCATGGCCGCCAAGGGGGCCCGGCAGCGGGCGCGGGCGGCGGGCGGCGGGGAGGCGGCCCGGGCGCGGGCGGAGGCGGCGGGCGCGGAGGAACCCCGGCTGGAGTAGGTGCTCGGGGGAGAAGAGGGGTTGCGAGCTCCGGGGCTGCCGCGGCGAGGGACGGGCGGGACCCGGAGTAGGGATGCCCGGGCGTTGCGGGGTCCTGTGCGTAGTGGGTGCTCCTCAATCCGTGGGAAATGCCCTTCCAGCTGTGGGGGGGTGCCCCTCCATCCATGATGCGTACCCAGCTGTGCATGCTGGGTGCCCCTCTGGTCCTGGTGGGTGCCCCTTTGGCTCTGCTGGGTGCCCCTCTGGTCCCAGTGAGTGTCCCGGTGGGTGCCCCAGTGGCTGCAGTGGGTGTGTGACCAGTCCTGGTGGGTGCCCGTCCAGCTGTGGTTGGGTGCCTCTCGGGCCCTGGTGGGTGCCCCAGTGGCCGTGGAGGGTGTGCGACCATTCCTGGTGGGTGCCCCTGTGACCAGGGTGGGTGCCCCTCTGGCCATGGTGTGTGTCCCGTTGGTCCTGGTGGATGTGCAAACAAAGCCTGGTGGGTGCCCCTCCAGCTGTAGTGGGTGC
Organism: Dromococcyx pavoninus; assembly: GCA_033558185.1. Lineage (NCBI taxonomy): Eukaryota > Metazoa > Chordata > Aves > Cuculiformes > Neomorphidae > Dromococcyx > Dromococcyx pavoninus. The sequence goes on along the minus strand of JAUMJL010000344.1, from coordinate 253,284 downwards.
CCAGCTATGCATGGTGGGTGCCCCTCTGGCAGTGGATCAGTGCCCGGCCGTTCATAGTGGGTGCCCATTTGTCCTGATGGGTGCCTGGCCAAGTGGGTGTGTGGCATGGGAATGGGTCTCCCTTTGGTGGAGCTGCTGGAGCTGCTGCCACAGGAGGGCACTGTGGGGAGGAGGGGGAGATCTAGGGGTCCTTGCAGCACTCGGGGCCGTTGTTCTGGTATGGCAAGGGGGGTAGTGATGCTTCCTTTGGAAAGGACTGGGATCGCCCGTAGAAAGTGAGTGGAAGATCCAGTTGGGTTTACACAGTGCCTGAGCAACAGAGAAGCAGTTGTGCCCAGCAGTGTTTGCCTAGAGGCACAGTGCTGGTCCTGGACCCGTTACTAACTCCATATCTGTATTTTTATTTTGGGCTAGATCCTCTGGGAGCAAAGCAGGACAAGTGTGGGCGCCTGAAGGATCAACAGCTTTCAAGTGTCTCATCTCAGCCAGGTTCTGTGCAGCTCTCTTAAGCAACATCTCTGATTGTGATGAGACATTTAACTACTGGGAACCAGTAAGTGACTTTCTGTCTCTGGAGCTCCTTGGGAGTTTCTAGCTGGCCTGTGCAAAAGCAGATTTATCTAGAATCCCGTGCTGATCTCTGTGCTTCAAAGAGAAATTCTCTTCCTCAAGAATTCAGAGACGGGACATGTCAGACTGCTCTGTGTGGTGCCTATTGATTGCTTTACTCTGTTGTAGACACACTACCTCGTCTATGGAAAGGGGTTTCAGACGTGGGAGTACTCTCCAGCCTATGCCATCCGCTCCTATGCTTACCTGTGGCTTCATGCCTTACCAGCCTTGTTCCACGCTAGAGTTCTACAAACTAACAAGGTGAATCAGATGCATGAAACCTTATTTTGTGGTGAATAAATGTGCCTTTAGTCTGTGTTCAACAGCTTCTTGTTTGCTGTCAGAAGTAAGAGAATTAGTGGTCACAAAACAAACACTAACCTCCCTGTAAGGATTTGTAAGGGTTTGTGAGCTGATTCAACTGTATCCAAGGAAGGGTGATTGGGAAGTTGCAGGGAGATGCCTGAGTTTGGTTGAGAAGCTGTCCTGGCTGGGCTGATACCTCCTTGGCCTTTTGAAAGTGTGCAGGCCTGGGGACAGTGACCTGCCAGCCACGAGCTCTTGTTCACCCAAGTGAGTTTCACTCTGACGCTTTAGAAGCCCACGGTGTTTTCCATGCTGTCAATGACTGTTCTGATCTTTTTTAAAACTATACAGCTGTATATATTTTGTATTCTATGAAAAATAAATCAGTATTTTGCAAGGGATATTGCAACCTGAACTCACAGAAATGTGAAAGAAAAAGCAACGAATGGGCCTTTTGCTTGGGTATCCATTGCAGTACTTGACATCAGCCGGGATCTTCAGCATCCCTTGGTGTGGAATGTGAGGCTACAGGAATAGGCTCATTCACCACTGCCAAAATTGCTCCATCCTGTTCAGAACTTTTGTTCTTGGGACCAACTTGTTAATAATAGGTGCATAAGCTTTATTGCAAACCTTGTACAGACTCTGTCTGTGTCTCCTAGGTTCTTATCTTCTATTTCCTCCGATGCTTCCTGGCCTTCCTGAGCTGCGTTTGTGAACTCTACTTCTACAAGTGAGTATTAGAAGGTGTCTTCAGTGGATGTTTTGGAGCAACATGAGTAATATATTTGGCTGTTGCCAAATACACTCTGAAACTCATGGGTGGATGTGTCTGGTAAATGGGGCTACTTCACAGTAAACCTTGAGAGTACGTGGTCTCACAATAACTTAATGAACTACTGATCAGAATTCCACTGTTAGGACAAAATTGTATTCTCAGATTGGCCACCCACTTCTCCACTCCAGGATTTTGTTGACTACACTCATTTTCTCACTGATACCAGCAGGCAGGGTGGGAGTGTTGTAAACTGAGCTCTGCTGGAGGAGAGACTGGTGCTGTGTTTGCTTATCACAGTGAAGTTTAGTGGAATACATTGATTTGTTGCTGCCTGTAATGTATCTGTCAGTGGTGATTACATTCACTAAAAGCAGTAGCCTCAACATACAATTATCTTGTCTAAGCTAGAATTTTATTTTTACCTGCTGCCTCTTCATTTGTGGCTGTTAAAGTGTTACCTTGCACGACTTCTCTGTTGGCAATGATCTCGTTTTAAGAGTGTGAGCTGTGGCTTTTTACGTGGTGGGGTTTTATGAGGGCATGAAATCTTGGATTGATATTGCCACAGCAGTGCTGACTCCCTTAAATTCCTGAGATCTGCATGAGCACAACTGGCTCTGGTAGAAGCTAAATCTCTTCTAGAGTTTTGTATTATTGTAAGTGAGAAGGATCAGAAATCCCAGACCAGAGGCAGTCGTACAGCTCTGAGAATCACCCACCTGAAAGCTCTCGGGGTGCTCTATGGATCGTTTGGGGTTCTGCATGCGTGGTGCACCATTTTTTTATGTACTGAGTATATTTTTGTGGTCTCATTCTCTCTTCCTTCCTTAGGGCTGTATGCAAGAAGTTTGGGCTACACGTGAGCCGGCTGATGTTGGCCTTCTTAGTACTCAGCACTGGGATGTTTTGCTCATCTGCAGGTAAGTTTGCTTAGCTGTGACTCTAACAGTTACTTTGTCCACAGAAACCAAAGACAGGCCAAGAGAGGAGAAAATGCAAGGCACTAAAATACCTCCCTAGCAATTGTTTGTTGTATTCTGTAGCAGCTGTACCCAGCCAGCTCACATTTTCTGCTGCCAGTTGAGTGGGTTCCTTGTATTTTTTTTAGCCTAGCAGAGTACAGAGGGTGCAGCAAGTGTTACAAATAGTAACCGTAGGTGTTATCAACCGATTACTGATGAGTGCCACCTAGGAAAGAGACCTTCATACTCAAAGGAAGTATTTCTGCTTTTGGCAGAACAAGAGAAAGAATCCTCTTGGTTTTGCTTGCACTGAAATGAGTGTCCAGCACAGCATCCCAGCTGCAGTGGATTGAAAAAGACATGAGTAGCCTTGGTCTTGCCCTCTACAATTCTCCTGCTGTGGGAAAGCTGCTCTCATCCCTTTCTTTCCTTGTGCTGCAGCTTTCCTGCCGAGCAGTTTCTGCATGTACACGACGGTGATTGCCATGACGGGCTGGTACATGGACAAGACCTCTGTCGCAGTGCTGGGGGTGGCTGCCGGAGCCCTTGTGGGTTGGCCCTTCAGTGCAGCCCTTGGGTAAGGAGACTTTGGCACTTTGTCAAATGTTTCTTGCCTGGCTGGGGAGGATGTAGGGGCTGGAGAACTGGAGGAGGAAACCAGCAGGGACTGAGCTGCCAGCCTAGTCCAGGATCATTGCTGTCAGCGTCCATAGCCTGATCCCTTTCCTTTTGAAGAACTTAGGTTGGGCAGATATCCTGACCCTGATATACTGAGGGTGAGACCTGAGCTGGGTGACTGGAATGGGGAGTAAGAAGCAGAGCCCAGTGATGGTTCTCTTCCAGCTACTGCCCACTTGCTTTGAAGGGGCAGGAAGACCTGCGTCGGGGAAAGATAAAGTCTCCAGTTGATACCTGGTGTCTCTTTCAGGCTTCCTATTGCCTTTGACTTGTTGATCCTGAAGCAGAGGTGGAAGAGTTTCCTAAACTGGTGTGCGGTGTCATTGATCCTGTTTTTGGTAAGTGCCAGCAACAGCACAAACAGGGAATGGATTGTGCTTGCAATAGAACGGTTGGATGGGTTCCAATAAGAAAGTCACAAGGAGCAGTCCAGCCAAAAGCTCCTGGCACACTAAATAATAGATGCTTTCTTCCAGGTGCCCTTGGTAGTTGTGGACAGCTATTACTATGGGAAGCTGGTAGTGGCACCTCTCAACATTGTTTTGTACAACGTCTTCACCTCTCACGGTCCTGATCTCTATGGTGAGTTTAAGAAAACCAAATGGGAAGGGAGTTGGCGGTTTTCTTGCTACTGTCTTGCTATCCTTACTTACCAGGTCTTGATTGCCCATCCTTTTCCTGACTTGCTGTAAAGCAAAAACATCCTGCCAGCTCCACAGGGCTGCAGTGCCAGGGCTTTGGCACAAGATGTCTCTCTTGAGCTTGGGAATCTACAGGCTGTGGTTGGATTTCTCCATGCTGTGAGTTGAGCTGCTTTAGTTCACTTCCAAATTCTGTGACCCTTCCTGAGACATCTCAACGTCACAGCAGAGAACTGTTAGTGCAGACGTGTCTGGATGCTATGTGAGTGCCATCACCCGTTCGTGTTTGTCGGCTCTGGTTGAGTTCAGGGCTGCTGTTCCTCACAGCTGGGGTGCAGAACCTTGGGAAGGTGGGTAACCACGTGGAAACCATGGTTCAGCCGGGTCTCTGCAGGCTTCCTGATTCCATGCTGTCCCTTGGGAATCCCCTTGCTTATTTGCCAGATATATGGCCTGAGCTTTGCTGACAAGCAGAAGCTGAGGTTACCATGAAAAGTACCTTTGAAACTCCAGAGAAGTAAGAAAGAGTAATCCTTGCACCTGCTGCTGTTCTGGCGTTCCTGCTGGAGCTGGGGCAGGTCTGACTCACGCAGGCTGCCCTTAAGCTCCCCATTTCTTTTGGATAAATCAGTTGTGAGGAGAAAACTAATTCCTCCAGACATTGACAAGTTGGAGAGAGTCCATGACAAGGAATGATGGTAACACTCAGGCTCCTGTTGCTACCTCCTTTCTATAAGCTCTTCAAAGAGCTTATAAATATTCCTTCCTTTTTTTTTCACCTAAGCAATATAAAAATTATCTTCACTTTCCAGCAGTAAAGTTGAATGCAGAGTAAGGAAAGTGCTTTGCCTAAGCTACAAAGAGAAGTGGTGGCAAAGGCAGGATTAACGTTTCATTTCGTACAGTTTTTATGTTAGCAAGCGTTCAGAATTGATGCAGAAAACACTATTTTAGACAAGGTATGGTTAGGAGTTAGACATGGAAGTTATTACTGTGGGAGATAACTAGGCTGGAGGCCTCAGCAGGATTCCAAAAGGTGTTAGGGATGCTGCGGGGAGTCAGAGTTGTCATCATTGATCATACTGTCAGATTTAGGATGTGTGTTAAACCTTATGCATCAGGGTTTGGGATAATCTCTTGATGTGAGAGACCAGGATGATGTCTGATCTGCAGGAAATCATCTGCCTGTGAGGGGTTCCCTGGTGCTGGTTCCCTGGTTCCTGAATACTGTGTGACCCAAATCTCAGCTCTCAGCCTCGATAGCAACGCTGTGTTGTCTGTTTGTGAACTGCCACTGTGCTAAGTTATTCATGTCATGTACTTCTAGAGCTGAAGAGTAGAGGTGTTACATTTCTACCAGGGCTTCAGAGAGGCTGATGGAGACTCCAGGGAGCTCAGGGTGTCAGGTCCCTGTGTCTTCTCCATCAGCTGCTTAAGATGTTGTAGGAGGGGTGCAGCATCTCAGGAGGAATGCAGCAGTGGTTGGCAGCAAGGCTTTCCCTGGCAGTGCCCTCCGGGTCGTATTTGTTGGTTCATTGGAAGGGCTGTTGTGGGTGGTGCTGAGTGGTGATTTGTTGCTTGTGCTGTGGCACAGCAGGGCAGCAGCTGCTTTGCCATCCTTCTTCATCTCTGCAGGAAGGCTTGGAAGGCTGTTACTGTGAATTTTCTGTAAGGAAACTCCAGGCTCTGCTCTTTGATAGGTTTTGGCATGGGCTCATGCCTGACCTTTTCCACACTGGTGCATGAGTTGTTTCCAGCAGCCTCCAGGGACCGATCTGTTCTGAAGTGTTTTATTCATAGTGACATTCTTATAACATCCTCGGGCTAGTGAAAGAGCCTGCTTGAAATTCCTCTTTAATGCAATGCAGCCAGGACAACGCTGTGTGTTTAGAGAGCTTCAAAACACTTGGGAAGAATAACACTACCAGGGGAGATGAAAGGCTGGCCAATCCCTTTTGGCTCTGGAGCTGGGATTTCCCAACTTTCACATGGTGGCAGCAGGAATTGCTGGAGGCTGCGGAGTCATCATCCCATATCATCTTCAATGGAAGCACTGCAGTATTTTTCCTTTTGCTTGCAGAGTGGAGTTCTGGAGACAAGGTTCAATATAGGCATCTAAGTTTTTGTCTTTAGTAATGCACTCCTGGATAAGTACAGTCTGTGTCTTGAATATTTCCCTGGGTGATTAGATTGCTACAGCTAAGGGAAGGTAGTTTCTAGGTGTATATCCCTAAGCTTGATTTGGAGGCTTTGGGATGGTTTTGTGTACACATGTTCTAAGAATGCAACAGTTTTATCCCCTTTCTGTGATCGGAGCCTTGACTGTGACTTGGGAAGCTTTGTTTGGCTTGGGCACAAGGTGCTGGAGGTGTTTATAAGACATCGTGCTCTGTTGAGTCCTGAAATGCAGAAAGCAGACTGTTTGTTATCCTAGCCCTGAATCAGACTCGGAATGAGGGCTGTGACTCACGATCGAATTATTGCGGTGTAGTTGCTGCTTAACAGCTGAGCTCCGGCTCCTGTCTGCACGAAGGCTTTCAGCCTGTGGCAAACAGAGGGTGGAGCACCTTGGCTTAAGCCTATTTTGCAACTCTGCTTTGTCCTGAGCTACCCTCACCATCACTGTGGTCAAGCTGCTGCATGGTAGCCTGTTAGGTTCTGTTAACTTGTGTGTGAGTTTGGTGTCTAGAATTGCTCCTGGAGCCTGTCACTGAGCACAACGTTCAAACCAGTTTCTGACTCGGTGTCTGATAGCACTTCCAGCTGATGTTCCCTGTGCCATGAACTGACTGAGCATCAGTCTCCCTCCTACAGCCCACATCTGCTCAGCTCTAGGATGTGGGATACTTGCAGGAGGGCACATCTTCTGGCCTGAAGGTGATGCTTCAGAAGCATGTTCCCATCAGTACTGTGCATGGAGAGCTCTTGAGTGTCCTTCCCTGCTTGAAAGACGTTTTTCTGGGCCAGGACTTCTTGTATGCAATGGAGTTGTTCTTTTCTTATATCCCAGTTCTTTCTCAGATCACCTTGAGTCTTGTGAGTAACAGGGATAAAAGCATTTTGCCCTGGGAGGCGCTGAGACTGAACGCCTCTGAAAGGGTGAGTCATGAGTGACCAAGCCTATTGCTTTTTGCCTGGTGTCTATGAATTATTTAACTTCCCTTTGGAATGCAATGTTCTCCTCTCAGAGGTTTTTTTTAACTCCTTACCCTGAGAAGAAAATCCTTCATTCTAATTGCTGTTCACCTTCAGTGCCAATAGCTAAAGGTTCCCTAACTGACCCTGAGTTGCTTGGACTCGGCCATAGTGACTCCAGTGACACTTCTCTGACATTGCCAGTGCAGCTCCTCCTCGTCATATTGAGCTGGAGGAACTGCAGAGGTTTTGGGTTTTCCTTGGTGCTTTTCAGTCATCTGATTAATTTCAACGTGGACCCTATTTAAGTGGCTGTGATTGCAGGAAATTGCTGTGGCAGGTGACACCTGTCACAACACTGCGGTGATTAAAGCCCCCGCGTGTCATTTACCGACTGATTGAGCTAATCACGTCGCAAGAGTGGCAAACGTGTGGAGAGGAGCTGGCGTTCCTTATTGTTCAGGATTTTGAGCATCCTAAATTAAGAGTCCAAATAAATGACAGTTGGACTGGAATCCCTTTTGATTTACATCCTTCGAAGCTTGGAACCAGTACCCAGGTGTCAGGGTAGGAGACAGAGTCGAAGCGCTCCTGTTGGAAGCTGCACTGTGAGAACAAATTGAAGTAGGGGCATTTTAAATAGTGTTGGCTGTAAGGAGGTACAAAAGCTGGCATCTGCATGAACTTTAGGGGCAGAGTGTTTGTTGGGGTGCAGTGTGAATGTGAAGTCTTTTTCTTGTTCCTTTTTAATACATGTTCTGTTTCTGCCAACGCGGGGTCAGCATTGGCACTGCAGAATTATAATCATCTCTTATGAACGTCGCATGGTTTTGAGCTATTCCTTCGCTACTTCAGTGCAATTACAAACAATGAATTTGGAGCCAAATTCCCTGGTTTCACAAGTTTTTGCCTCTCTTTTCTTGCTGTGTCAGCTTTCTTAAGGGTGAGTTCCGTGTCACAGAACTCTGCTGGACAGGGCTGGCTGTTAGAGCAGCTGCGATTCATGATGTGATATTGACCGTGACCCAGTGAAAAAAGTGAGAAAAATCATTTCTGAAAAGGAAGACAGTGAAGTTCCTTGGGCAGATGTGACTGTGAGATCCTCTGGTGCCTTCTTATGGCTGTTGACTAACTCTCATGCCTCTGTTACAGATTTATGGGTGAGGGGCAGAACCATGAGCTGCTTTGAGCTGGCTCAGGCTCATTCCATGGGGCTGCATCCTCTGTCCAGCTGCAGGATCTGCAGGATCTTTCCACTCCTTGGTTCCAATATGCTTGCAGTGGGTAGGACCGGTGTCTGCTGCTGATTGTCTCAGTCTGTGTCAGGCAGAGAAGGGACAAAGCTGTTGTTACATCCAGATCTCATACATGCTTGTACTTAAAACCTCTTTTTTTCTTTCTCATCCTTTAGGTACGGAACCCTGGTCCTTCTATTTCATCAATGGCTTTCTGAATTTCAACGTGGCATTTATTTTGGCGTTGCTTGTGCTGCCACTGACTTGTCTCATGGAGTGTCTGCTTCAGAAGTTTCATGGTGAGCGCAAGACAGTTGTGAGAGCCAAGCACAGACAGCCTGGACCTCAGCCTTGGTGCTGGAGGGAGAGCTTGCCTGCCAGAGAGTAGCTTTCCTTTATTGGAAGTGAAACAAAGTTCTGGGAAAGCCTTTGGAATAATGGGAGAGTTCCTAGATCTCATTCCTCACTTTGGTATTGACCCCGTGATGGAGTTGCTGTGTAGAAAGAACAGGCAGTGAGATGCAGCTCCTCACGTGCTGTCTGCTCAAGGGCAGAAACACGTTTTTCTCTTTAAGGATGATTTCCTGTGTTTCCTGCCTCTGCCTCAAGAAAAGTGTGTTATCAGGGCTGAACTATCCGTACGCAGAGCAAGCTTAACAGGTTGTGTGGTACATAACCTTCAGCCAGATGTGCAGATGTGTTAGAAATAGCTCTGTCAGAAATCTTAAGGGGGAAAGAAACTGTATAATCATTGTTTCCATCTTACCTGCAGCTGGAAGTGGCAGCCTTTAGAGTCACTTGGGTAACCTTCTGCTGGCTCTTCCATTGTTACTTTTTCGTACAATTCTGTTCTTATATTTTTATTTCACTTCCAGAATGTTTTCTGCAGCAGTTTGAGAAAACAGAGTAGTTATTTCCTTTCTGGTTATTGGGGCTGAGCCTACAAACTGGCATCTTCTGGTCTGTGCTGCTGCTGCCCCTGTTGGGGTTGAACCTGAACTCTCCAGTGCGCTGTGAAAGGCACTCGTCAACTCGCAGGGCTGAGCCAGTCCTGCTGCTCCCAGGCTTTGTGGAGATACTGAGAGCAGAGAAAGGAGGAACCACAATATTCCCTACTTCACATTTGGCTTTCTCCTAAATAAAATTACATCACTTTAAACACGTGACGTTTGGCAAGTGACTCTAGAGAGGAAAAAGGTGTTGAGGAAGTGTGAATTCTTCTCTACTACTTTTTTAAGGAAGATTCATTAAACATCAACAACCTCTGGATTCATCAGACCAGTTAGGGCTGATTTTTTTACTGAATACAAGGAACAATAACATCATAATCCTTGCTGAAAATGTATGTTAGCGGGTATTTGCTTATATCTGTTCCTTGGATGTGACTGACATACTGTCAGAAACCAGTAAAAGCTCAGTAGGAGATCCTGTAAATGCAAGATTTCCTGCTGTTCACTTGGTGTTCTTGTGCTTAACAGCAGGAACAGTTCTGCCAAGTGCTTTGTTCTTATTGTCTGCGAAATGCCGTTAGCTTAATTGCTTAACTCTGCTGTTGGGAGTAGCAAGGGGGCAGAAAAGGGACTGAAAGCTGTTAGGCACTGTAAAACTCTCCTCAGTGTGACTAAAATTCAGGGTAATTGTTGTTATTTTTGAATCAGTTATTTCCTCCGTTAAGCAGAAGGTGCCTGAGAGACCTCTCATGCTGTTATTTTTGTAATGAAGCAATGAAGGTTGTGGAAACATCAGTCGCTAAACAACCATTTGTAAGTGGAAGGGCAGGTCCAGAGGAGATCCTTTCTGATCCTTGCATGTATGCAATACACAGCAGGAAATCCAGTGCTGGTGAAGCCCTGGCAGAGGCTGCCCAGGGCAGTGGTGGAGTCTCCAGCTCTGGAGGAATTCAAAAAACATGTAGATGTGGCACTTTGGGACACAGTTTAGCAGACACGGTGCGGTTGGGCTGTTGGTTGGACTGGATGAGCTTAGAGGGCTTTTCCAGCCTTAATGATTCTATGACTTCTGTCTACCTGTTTGGACATGTCAGTTCTTGGTGGGTCTTTTCTCTTGTTTGGTTTCAGTAATGCAGTCCCTTATTTTCTGCTTTGGCCTTCTAAAGTCTGTTGGAATTGTTAATCTTGTAGGAATCTGCAAAAATTCTCTGATCAAAATTCTATCCTGACTGGACACGTTATCTGGATTTTAGCAACACGGCTGCTCAAACGTGGTGTGTTTGGTTGTGAAAGCAATGGTTTGGGTGTGAAGAACAGGCTTTTGAATGTGAGCTATAACTGTGCAAGAGGGGGAATAGGATAAACCCCTCATTCTTACATTACCACTTTGCTGAGTGTTTGTTTCTTTCAGTCCAGAATCTAGGCCGTCCCTATTGGCTGACGCTAGCTCCTATGTACATTTGGATCATGATTTTCTTCAGTCAGCCCCACAAAGAAGAGAGGTTTCTCTTTCCCATCTATCCCCTCATCTGCCTCTGTGGTGCTGTGGCTCTGTCTGCTCTTCAGGTAAGTTTTAGGGGAATGTGTTTTTTTTAATGAGCTCATACCTTGATAAAGCATTAGTGCTTGCTGACTTCCTTAAGATTGCTTCCCAAAGTCTGGGAACATCTGCAGGATGTCTGTGTCTGTGACACAATCTACAGTGATCACACAGTTCAGGACTGTCCTATGCATAACTTTTGAACATTGTCTTTAATCTCTTAGCTGGCACAGTTTCCATTTTTGAACCGTGTTTCATGGGTTGGTGTTGAGACTCTGGAAGCAAAATGCACAGCCATTCCAATTCTGGAGTGTGTGTTGCTGATTTTATGTGTTAAACCATAATCTTCCTGTAGAGGTTGATTGAGAGTGTGTGGAAAATGCTTAGCCCTCTGTAAGATGTGATGTAAAAGCAAAAATATTTGGGATTTCCCTCCTGAGTGTCACACAGAATGAGCTCATCAAATAATCCTGGACTTGAGCACAGACTGCTTAACAGCCAGCAAAAAAAGATCAAATGTCATGGCTTTATAAGGTGGTCACAGTAGGAGCTTGTCCAGGGTTGTGTGAAGTCATAAATGATTGAGAGTATTTCCTTGCCACTAATTATTTTGTGATGACTTTGAGTTGTTTTCCCATTCCAAATGGGAATTTCTGGTGATGTAGTGCCATCCAAGAGATGTTGTGAGGATTAGTAACTTCTTTATAGCTTTGTGCCCCCTTTGTCTGTTAAGCTTTAAGGGGCTGGAATATGTATGTGTAGGAAATGCATTTTGCTCTATCCTAGTAGGAATACTTCACAGATTTGAAACAGGAAAAGTAATGTTTAGGGATTGGGAAATTTAGTTGGACATTTGGAAGAGCCAAAAATTGGATGTTTAGTAAATATCACTTGAAACACTTCATAGAGTAAAGCACTAAAAAAGATTGATATAAACCTTCCCAATGCTGAAAATCCCTTATCTCGCTCTGTTAAAGAGGCGCAGGAGCGTAGCCATGAGTCCCTGTTAGAGCCTGCCCCAGCTCTTCGGCCTCATTCTGCTGTCACTCCTCTGTCCTGCTAAGCACCATTTCTGGCTGTTCCTGCCCTGGGCTCCCCACCAGCATTGCCTGCACCCCACCAGAGCACTCCCACTCTTCCCCTGCTCCCTTCCCTCGCTGCTCTGTTATCTCATGTCACCGCTAAGCCGAGCACCCCCGATGAGTTTCAGTCCTTGCGTTCGTACAGGATCAAGCTCTGTGCTGTCAGCAGTTTTATGGCTCTGACTGAGAGCTGTGATGTGCTCCCAGGGCATTCATCAGAGGGCACTGGTTCAGGACCTTTGCCAATACAGCTTTAGGAACATCTAGTGTATATTTCTGTCCCTGTGTATTTTAACACTCTTTGGTAATATTTTGGTTGTATTTATGATCCAGCTGAGAATTAAGAACTGATTACCCACAAGCTTCTTGGAGTCTGCTCCTCCAAACCACGTGGATCTGGCTGTTATGGGAAAATAAGACAAGAGGAACAGAAACCAGATTAGGATAGGAGGTGAATAATCACTCCTGCAGAAGGGAGAGACCAAGCCAAGTATTGGATGTGCTTCCTCCTGAGTATTCCCAGAAAGGCTTTTAAATTACATAAAACTAAAGGGCTTTTCTCAGAGCAATTTCAGAGTGGTTTGTGTTTAAAGGTGGGTGCAGGATGTGCTCTGTGTTCTGTTATCCACTTCGAAGCTGTAGTTTGTGCAGACAGGGTAAACAGCCATGGGTCACTCATTAAATCTGGGACCTGGAACTTCTGCAAAATACAGTTTTGCTAAATCATAATCAGAGTGTGAGTAATTTTATGTTGTCTTTTTGTTTTTTCAATCTTTCCTCAGAAATGTTACCACTTCATCTTCCAGCGCTACCGCCTGGAACACTACACAGTCTCCTCCAACTGGCTGGCTCTGGGGACTGTCTTTCTCTTTGGCCTTTTGTCATTGTCACGCTCAGTTGCCTTATTCAGAGGTTGGTATTTTAGACTTGTTCTCTGCTTTCCTGGGGGATTGGTCTTGCCAAGTCTTCAGGGCTGCCAAAGCTGTGCTGCTTTCACTATGGCAGCACAGTAGAAATAAGGAACCTTGACAGTTTGGATGCCATTGTTGCTGGGAAAGGAGTAAGTTCTAATGGGGAGATTTAGATGGGATCTTAGGAAGAAATGTTTTGCTGTGAGGGTGGGGAGGCTCTGGCCCAGGTTGCCCAGAGAAGTGGTGGTTGCCCCATCCCTGGAGGTGTTCAAGGCCAGGTTGGATGTGGCTTTGAACCTCCTGATCCAGTACAGCTATACTAATATAAAACCTGTACCCAGACTAGCATTAAAGCAGATACTTTAACTTTCAAACATAGGATCTCACTTGAAAAATCATTTTCCTGTGTAAAACTTGTAATTAGGTGGATGGGTCCTTAATGGAGATGGATTAAATATGGTCCTTTAGTACTTTCTTGACTTGGGGCCATTCAGTGAACCTTCCCACCTTGTCATTATTATTCCTTGCTGGTAGCCCTTGACAGGACAGGAGAAAGGGAGTAAAGGTGGTGGAGTACGAGCACTTCTAGAAGGAGGAGGAGCTCTGGAATCCGGTCACTTTTTGGCATAGACCAAATCAGTTATTCAAGAAGTTGTGAGTTAAAAAGTTACACATGAACAATTTTTTATAGCCTTTCAAATATAGTCCTGTGCACGTCACCTATTTCTTTTTTGTCTTTTTGACCACTGTCTGCCTCCCACAGGCTACCACGGGCCCCTGGACCTGTACCCAGAATTCCACAGGATTGCTACTGACCCCAGTATTCACACTGTGCCAGAGGGGAGGCCGGTTAATGTCTGTGTGGGAAAGGAGTGGCACAGGTTTCCAAGCAGCTTCCTCCTGCCAGAGAAGTGAGTTATTTAAATGGAAAAGGTTCGATTTGGTGAGATTCATAAGGAGGGGCACTTCTCATGAGAAGTATTTATGGGAGTAACGTTCAGGTCTTTGTATCTCTGTTGACAGCAGCATATCCAAAACAAAGGATTCCGAAGTTTGTTGTCAGGGATTATGTTGGCCACAAGCTGCTGCAAATCTGTGGTGTGACTGCTCCCCTCGCAGGGCTGCCTGCCCTCAGGAATGACATATCCGTGGTTATGCTTTGGGTTTTCTCCACACAAAGTGTCACTTGCTCCTGCCTTTTCCTGCTGGGATTTCTGACTCTCTTCTCCACAGCTGGCAGCTCCAGTTCATCCTGTCGGAATTCAGGGGCCAGTTACCAAAACCATTTGCCAAGGGACCAATGGCCACACGGATCATTCCCACTGACATGAATGACCAAAACAAGGAGGAGCCATCTCGATACGTAAGGATTACATTCCTGTCTTCTTTTCCTTACCTCACTGTATGATTTGTATTATAGAATGCCTAGGATTGGGGCTCCCCATTTTATTTCTTGAGGACCATACAAATTATAGAACAAAACCAGGCTCTCTGCAGCACTTGGAAATTCCCCATTTATGTGAGTGGTTTCTGTTTGCATTTCATCTGCCTGCTTTTCATTTAAAGACATAATAATAATCAAAACAGAAGCAGAAGAAGTATTGCAGTTTTGAGGTTAGTATAATGTGCTAATGTTATCACAGGGAGTGTGAAATGAATGAGTGGTTTGAAATCCCCCGCAGAAAATGTTCGTCACTGAGCAGGGATTGAAATTTTCCTTTGTACTTCCCTTTCTTTTTATATATAAATGTATTCATCATGTTTGCAACTGAGGAGGAGGTACTTAATGTGGAACTTGGCTGAAACAATTGCATCAGTGGTTTCAATGGGAATCAGTTAAGATAACCTATACTGGTATTATTGATCTGTTCCTTGTCCTGGTTGTGTTGTGGCACCTAAACAAAAGCAGTGCACACAGAATCATTGAATCATGGAATAGTTTGGGTTGGAAAGGACCTTAAAGCCCATCCAATTCCACCCCCCTGCCATGGGCAGGGACACCTCCCACTGGATCGGGGGCTCCAAGCCACATCCAACCTGGCCTTGAACACCTCCAGGGATGGGGCAGCCACCACTGCTCTGGGCAACCTGAGCCAGGGCCTCCCCACCCTCATCGTGAAGAATTTCTTCCTAATGTCTAATCTAAATCTTCCCCCTTCCAATTTAAAACCATTCTCTCTCATTCTAGCACTCCTGGCCCTTGCAAAAGCTTCCTCCCCAGCTTTCCTGGAGCCCCTTTCAGTCCTGGGAGTCTGCTCTAAGGTCTTCCCAGAGCCTTCTCTTCTCCAGGCTGAACAACCCCAACTCTCTCAGCCTGTTCTCATGGCAGATGAATATTTTTAATTATTGTCAGCTAACTTCTTTAAAATTATTTAGCAGATTCAATCTTAGTGCACTAAACCTTTGTTGCAGTGCAGTAGATGTTCAGTTATCCTTTCTTTTTTGTCCTGTGGGCTGGATGAGAGGAACTGCCAAGGAATGTGTCGTCCTTTCTTCATTCCCTCTCAGTGCCGTGGAGGACAGCTTTGGTGTGTCCATCTGTGTACAGGGAGCATTTCCATGTAGTGGCCCAGGTCTCTGGTTTGCAGGAGTGGATCTCTCCTGGCTGGAGACAGTAGATTAATCCTTGCTTACGTGGCTCATGACTCTGGCCCGTTGGACCTGTGATCCGCTCGCAGAGGCGGGTGGAAGGCAGTGCTGTAACACAGGAACAAACTGCGTGGGTAAAGCAGGGATCAGTCCTCTGGGTTAAAGCTCTCTTATTTTGAGCCTCATTATGTAGTTACTGGAAAAGGGAAGGAGGCGTGTTCCCACCTGAGAGGAACTGTCTGCTGCAGTGCCTTTCATTTATGGAATCTTGTGCTGTGGGGTATTTTTAGCGCAGACAGCTGGCTGGGGCACAGCCTGTGACTAATGGAGCACAGCACACTTTTGTTGCCTGGTTGTTTCTTAATGTCACCTTATAATTTTGTTGTTTCTGTGTAAGCAATAGGACATAGGATGCTAGAAATTAGCTATTAAAAATGAATTTAAAATGGGGTTTTAAAACTTTTACTTCTGACCTGCTAATAACACCAAGAGAAAAAGACCTTTCTCAGTTTTAATGAGGTTATGGGTGCAAACATATCCAGGTTTTTAAAAAGAAAAAAGTTAGCAAGCACTGGAAAGGATCATCACAACAAATAAATCTAAATAGCAAGAGTCTGTTGGTCATTTAAAAGGGAGAAAACAAATGGTTCAGAAGGATTATCTGAGCCACGGACAGCTTAAAACAAATTAATGGCTACAGAAATGAGGCTGATCTCTCTCTTTCAAGTGTAAGTATCTGTTACTGCTCTGCGTGAAATTGAAAAGTAAATCTCGGTGTTTCTGTTGCTATGAGACACTGGGGAAAAGAGTGATTTGATCTTCTTGTTTTGCAATTCTTCCTTCCTTAATCATGTTGAACAGCACTTACCTTGTACTTGTTCTACTGGGGAGATGCATTTGTTTCTGAAACTGTTAAGAAAGAGATAAGGGATATTATCTCTTACAAAAATGTATCCAAGCAGGAACAGTAGATCAGGCCTAAAACTCTTAAAAACTCTTGTCTTCAGAGGAAGAATTGTAACCACTTTAATTTTACTTCTTTTTGAATTCATAGAATCATTGAAAGGTTTGGGTTGGAAAGGGCCTCAAAGTCCATCCAAATCCACCCATCTGCCGTGGGCAGGGACACCTCCCACTGGATCAGGGGGCTCAAAGCCCCATCCAGCCTGGCCTTGAACACCTCCAGGGATGGGGCAGCCACCACTGCTCTGGGCAACCGGGGCCAGGGCCTCCCCACCCTCACAGGAAAAGGTTTCTTCCCAAGATCTCATCTCAATCTCCCCTCTTTCAGCTTACAAGCCTCTACCCACCAGGTATCTTATGTGCAGGTGCTAAGATCCTCCAGATGACTGTGTGTTACTCTTTCTCACTCCTTTAAACTCTTCCTTGAAGATTCCCACATTTAAGTTTGCTCTCCCACAAAATTTTATTGCTGACGTCCTTGGACATGCTTGCATTTCCTTTTTTCTGCAGCACCTTTGGGGTTTATTGTGACAATTTAAGCTGAAAACAATTTAATTAGGTGTATACCATATGGCTCCATGGCATCACAACGGAGTGGCAAATGAAATTGCACCACAGGATACTCAGATGAGGAGGATGTGGAACCCACTTCTTGCGTGATGTGAGAAGAACATTCCAAGCCCTGAGAGAGGTTCCGGCTCATTAGTAAAAAGACTCCCAAGCCACTAACCAAGTTTTTCTGTAAGTGATTGCAGAATCATTCAGAGAAAGACAAGTTCCTGCCTCAAGCACTGAGACTGATCTCACTTCTCTTACTCTAAAAGCTCCCCTGAAAGGGTTGGCACTTCCAGTGTGTATGAATTATTTGCCAGGTGAAAGACAGATTTCCCTTCTACCATTCCAAGTGGAGCACATGCATTCTTACAAGTTACAGTGAAGCTAAGGGTAATATCCATCCTGGTCAGAGGGTCTGCACAGCACCTCTGCATTTATCTGGGGATTTACACAAGATTTTGGTGCTGTACAGACCTAGAAATTTTTCTTCACAGAGAGCAGTCAGTCTTGGTGAAGGGACCTGCAAGGAATTTCTAAATGACATCCTATCCTCTTCTGTTTCCCTCTCCTTTTCCCCCTTCCACTGTTTTTTATTTGATATAATCACTGTGCTACATGGTGCAGACCTCCATTTGATCCCATCCTGAATACCAGGAGTGGGCAGGAGAGATGGAGCTGAAGGCACATCCTGGACCGCTGCAGTCACGGCTCTTGCCGGTGTCTGGATGGACATCAGCCCAACCACATGGAGCACAGCAGGAGCTTGTCTGCTTTAGCACAGATGAAGTTCAACTGCTTTCAGCAAAAACAGGTGTTTTACTGATCAATCAAATGTGTAGTTCAAAAATGAGACCAAGCTTCAGGTGGTTCCCATACTTCAACACAGTGCTAAAGGGAAGAGTTGGGCTTGTTCAGCCTACAGAAGAGAAGGCTCTGGAGGGACCTTAGAGCAGCCTCCCAGGACTGAAAGGGGCTCCAGGAAAGCTGGGGAGGGGCTCTTGATCAGGGAGTGCAGGGAGGGGTTTTAAGCTGAAAGAGGGGAGATTGAGATGAGATCTTGGGAAGAAATGTTTTGCTGTGAGGGTGGGGAGGCCCTGGCCCAGGCTGCCCAGAGCAGTGGTGGCTGCCCCATCCCTGGAGGTGTTCAAGGCCAGGTTGGATGGGGCTTTGAGCCCCCTGATCCAGTGGGAGGTGTCCCTGCCCATGGCAGGGGGTTGGACCTGGATGGGCTTTGAAGTCCCTTCCAACCCAAACCATTCCATGATTCTATGATGCTGTGACACGAGGGCAGGAGGGGGTGTTGTGAGCCAGAAAGGACACGGGATATTCGTAAGAGTGAATGGTACAGCCTGTCTGTATCCGAGTGCTCTCCCCAGCAGGAAGGAGAAGGTTGCATAATGCGAGTCTCCCGAGGACATTGCCCGCAGCTCATTTAGCTGGGAGGTCACACACACACAATTAATTTCTGTGATGTTGCTTCCTCGAATGCATTTTCATAATTTGGCAGGGTGTTGCCAAATGTTTTGGTCAGGGCAGCGCGGGCGCTGGCGTCACAGGCAGCTGATAAAGGCACGACTGTGCCGGTTCCGAGCCGACGCGGTCTGAGGTGCAATGTGATGTCCATCTCCTGCGAGTGAGGCCCTGAGGGTCATCAGTGCTCCAGGACAGGTTATCCGTGCACAAACCACACTGCAAGCTTGCTCTCCCAGGTCTGTTTGCTGTGATTCTGCTTAAGCCCTGCCACGCGATGGCAAGACTGGTAGAGTCAGCAAAGCTAACAGGTTGTGGAGCTTGTGTGATCCTTGTGGATAACGCGTATTCCGAGCTAAATGTGCTGGAATTTTGCATGTAAAAGCACTTCCAAGGAAGGAATGAAAAATTAGGTGAGCGAGGGGATTTCTGTTGCAGAAAGTTGGCAGATGCTGTTTCTTAGAGGAGGATAAACAGGAGCATGAGGCACTGGCTCCCCTCAGCCTGATCCAGCGAGTACTTTATTGTCTGTCTTGGGCAATGGGTCAAGCCTTTATTGTGTGAATTTGACTGTACATCCTTTAGGGCTGGGATAGCACCTACACAGGGTGATAACCAGCAGTGTCTTTGGATGTTTATACATTACACACAGTTCATGATCACAACACTTCCCAGCATCCACATTTAGTATTCCTCTGGCTGCAAAAATATTCCTGGGGATGTGCCTTGACACAAGGTGCCCTTCTCGTTGTCGTGCATCCACTTTGGAGCCACATTCATGAATTGCTGTTAGAGTAGCAATGGGCATAGTTATCTGTGGGTCACTCAAAAGGAGAGGCTGTACTGGAAACTGCAAAGGTCTGTCCTTTCTGGAGTTTTTAGCAATGATGTGCAGGGGGGAAGGAGGAACAGGCAATAGGCTTCTTGATAACAAATGAGGTGGGAGAAATATGGCATTAGAATTCAAAGGGATTTTGACAAATTGGAGAAAGGATCTGGAGAATAAAGGATGACATTTAGTATGGACAGTGCACTCAACAGAAATAATTCAGTGAATACACCTAGGTTGAACACCAGCCAGTTAGGCACAAGTCCTTCAGGAAAGGATCCAAGTGGGCAACAAATCACTGGATCAATACAACTTAGTAATGTCACACTGCTCTGTAGCCACACAGAGGGTTATGTGCATGGGAGGGTGTTGTGCAACTCTTCCTCTCCTGCTCTGCATTAGAAGTCCTTCAGTAAAGTGCTGCAACGTGATTTGGGCACTGTGTTCAGGATAAATGGGACTAGTTGAAGACCCACAAGAACAATCCCAGGGGCAGAAAACATAACTGTAGAGCAAAATAGGTCTGTAAAGAAAATGAGAGCCATCTTCAGATAAGAAACCCTAGTATATAAAAACTATCACAAAAAAATGATGATTCCTTGTTGATGATGTAAAACAAGTAGGAACAGACATGAAGTGCATGAAGCATTTCACCTCTTGCTGAAAATTTAACCCCTTTCTCCTTGATAATTAACAGTCTGTATAAAGGAAGATGTACAACCAGAAGCCTACAGGAAATCAACCACAACAATGTCTTTCTTTCTGCAGATTGACATTTCCAAATGCCATTATCTGGTGGACTTGGATACAGCAGCTGAAACGCCCAGGGAGCCAAGGTATTCCTCCAACAAAGAAGAGTGGATAACCATTGCCTACAAGCCATTCCTAGATGCTTCCAGGTATGCTTCACATATCTGAAAGGGAGAGAGAAAGCAGGTCTATGAACTAATTCTGCTCAGTTATCCACTTGCAAAAGGAGCTACAAGGAGGAAAGATCCATTGGCAAAAGCCAGCTTGAAACCCAGCTTCCTGCAAAGGCAGCCTGCTTGCCTCAGTGGAACCTTTGTCAGACTTGTGCTTGCAATATTTATGACCTAGATTGCTTTAGAGAGTGAAGCCAGCTGAGAAGGGTGGTGAGAAGGTTATTTTTAAGAAGAATCCTCCCTGTGCACTTCTTGCTGAAGCAATGTTTTTTGGTTTGCCTTCTAAAGGGCTGAGGTGTTTGTCATCTCCTCCCAGCAGACTGCTGAATCTGCTGCCTTGTTCCAGCCAAATCCAAGGCAGATGTCAGTCAGTCCCAAAGAGCATGAGCTCTTCCAGATATTATGAAAGCTGACAGAGAGAGGAGCAGTTTCATAGAGTGACAAGTCAGCAAGGTCTCACCTCTATGAGGGATTCCAGAATCCATGGAAAAGACTTCTGTTTGAGTCCATTCTTCATTAGTTCTGCTGCTCACTGAACAACTCGCTTGTGTGTCTGAAGAGGGATTTCTGTGAGAAGCAGAGATGGACATTACTCTCCTCCAGTCTAACGGGGGCTGGAATCAGGGCTGTCAAACTGGGAGTGTTGTTACTTCATTCCTGCGAATACAGAACCCTTCAGCTGTAAGAGAATGGTGATTTAGTCATTTAAAGCTCTGGTCATGTTGCTCTCATAGCAGGACAGAGAAGTGGACTGGAAAAATCTCAGTAAAAAAATAACAGAGTTCAGTGCTCTCTTGTTTTCCATGTGAGACCTTATTACTTCCCAGGAATAGGACCCTCCAGGGAGCGGGGCTGGCAAAGGCAGTTGAACAGTGAGAAAGACTGATAATGTTAGAGCAACTCCCAGGAGCGCTCTAATGTTCCCAGCTTGCTGACACAGACAAGTTTTCCTGGCAAGGGTTTCCATAAACTGTGTTTTCCAAGAGAGCTGCTGTTACGTTCTCCATCGAGAGGGCCAATGACTCTCATTAATGAGGCAACAGGAGCATCCACGTTAAGAGTTCTGCAGAGGACCCCTTGTGCAGGGCGCGTACCCCTGAATGTGTGCTGCTGCTTTGAAGGCACAGCCATCTGGTTTTCAAGCTGGTTCCTCTCACTCTCCTCTGAACAGCCAAGCTGTGGTTGTTTGGACCTGATCTGAAGTCCTTGGATGTTAATCAGAGGCGCAGAGTCAGGTCCAAACGAGCCTTTAAGGCTCGTTGGGTTGACCATGCGGATGTAATTTGCTAGGGGTGCTTTTAGAGGTGGAGATGCTAACCTGCCTAATGATAGCCACGTGGATTATTGTGGTATAGCTGTACATGTCACAGGCTTCTCCAGGATGTCCTGGATTCCACATGGCTTCTTTCCATTTTTGCCTGGTTTTCCTGTACTTGGCTGATGTTTGGTAGAGAAGGAGCTGGTTTGCCTCGTGGGGCTTTTTGGATTATTGCCCTTTCAGCCCCCTCCCAGAGTTTCTGAGCTTTTGATTGAAGTTCATGAGGGAGAGATCACTGCTCCCTCTTCTGAACCCATTTCTGCCTTCTTGAAGGCTGTGCCCTGTTGAATACAAACTGACATCTCTTGGGAAGCAACACCACGGTGTGGCTGCTCCTTTTGTGGGGAAAGAGTTGAGTCTGCAGCTTTGGCCTTATGCAGGATGGACCCGAGTGTTTCAGATCCTCTGTTTTCACCCAGACTTTTGTGTTCATTCCTACCTTGGCTGGGGATTTTCCCTGTAAGGTGTGGATACATCCAATACCATCTCAGCCCTGGCCCTGCTGCAGCCTGCAATGCTGGAATCACTGCAAGGAGTTAAGCTGGAGCCAAATGCACAGCTCAGAACTGAGCTGAGTCCTTGTCACTCTCCTCACTGCTTTAACGCTGTTTCCATATGAGTCACTCTACGACATTTTTCTTTCTTCCTTTTTTCCCCCCTTCCTTCTTTTTAGGGGAAATCAATAGAATGAAGGAATTTCCCTATTTACAGCTAACCCCCTGTGTCCTGCCAAGCACAAATACCTGGCTGTTTTTTCAGGAATTTGGTTGGATACAGAGGTAGCTGTGGTGTTGCAGTTCTGTCCTTCTAGGGGAAAGGCTGTCAAAATGCTTCCTGCCAGACACAGGCTGGTAACTTGTTCCCAGGCTTGGCATGAAAACCTGTGCAATCATTTTGATTGGACACATGATACTGTGTGTTGCATTTAGATCATTGAAACTCCAGCTAGATTCCCAAGCTGAATGTTTCCTGTTGGCTAAGAATCTCTGCGAGCCCGCAGCCAGACCCTGATCACCAGTACAGGGATGTGGATTTCTGTGTGTGGTCCTTCATGTCTGGCTGGTACCACTGGAACTGGTGGCTTGGCTTGTAGGAGCAAAGGTAGCATCTCACCATGGAGCAGCAGCTTGTGAGGAGCTGGGAGTCACAGAGAGAGCCTGAAACTTCAGAGCTGTGGTAACGATGAGAGGCAGAGTGCTGGGGGGAGGGGGGAAAGGTGGGCGTTCTTCCTGGTTAAGCATCACCAAAACCCTAGAACACGTCATCTACATGTGGTGGGGAGGGAAGGAGAGCTTTGTGGCTGCTGTCTCCTCCTTAACAAAAGATGCTGTTGCATTGGTTGGGGAGTGGAAGAGGAGAGGATTTGCAGAATGTGTGGAGATGGGGCAGTGAGATCCTCAGCCCTGCTGGTGTCGCCTGTCAGCCTCCTTCGCTCCTGTTCTGCTGCTGCTTGGAAATTCTCCATGCTGTTCCTTATCACCGCCTCACAGCTGGAGCAGAGGGGAGGTGTGGTGCCTTCTCCAGTGGAGGAGGCCGGGTTGCCATAGCAGCAGGTCTGATTTCCCATCCCTGCTGTAAGTGCCTCCAGAGCTCCCGCGGTTCGGAGCGCCCGGCTCTGTCCCTTCAGCTGATCTTCAGCAGTCGGCAGCTCGAGTGCGCGGTGCTGGGGAAGGGCTGTGAGGGCATGTGCTAGCCTGGGGGTGTCACTGATGCTGAGGGATGGGAGATCCATCTTGTCACCCTGCTTGTCTGGCAGATTCTCTGTTTCCCCTGAAGAGCAGTGAAGCAGGAGCCGTGGTCAGCCCGGCAGGGCAAACACGTAGCGATGGGCACAGCTCCCAGGCACCTCATGGTGTGGTGAAGAGCAGAAAGAACAAGCCATGCAAGGTCTGATCTGCCCTGGCTTTAGCCAGTGCATCACAGAATCACAGAGTGCTTTGGGTTGGGAGGGACATTTACAGGTCACCCACTCCAGCCCCACTGCAGGAGCAGGGATGTCTTTAACTCAATCAGAGCCCCATCCAACCTGACCTTGAATGTTTCCAGGGATAGGGCCTCCACCACCTCTCTGGGCAACCTTTGCCAGTGTTTCACCACTCTCATTGTAAAAATGTCTTCCTTATATCCAGTCTAAATCCAGAATACCAGAATGGTAGGGGTTGGAAGGGCCCTGTGGAGCTCACCCAGTCCATCCTCCCTGTTAAAGCAGGGTCACCTCGAGCCCGTTGCACAGGAACACGTCCAGGTGGGTTTGAGTATCTCCAGAGAAGGAGACTCCACGCTCTCTGTGGGCAGGCTGTGTTGTTTAAAGGTATCACAGTTACAATTGGGTACTACAGACAAGATCAGGTCCCTTTTACCAGCCCATCCACAACAGCGTGACCAAGAGGAATTTCAGAAAGGCTCTTCTTGGGTTTCCTGCTTCATTATCTTTTGCCGTATAGTTTTAATTTCTTTCTGTAATTTGGCCCGTGGAGAAGAGGTCAGGTGAAGGAATGATTAAGGGGCTCAGCTGGAACTTGGTACTCCTTGACCCTGTCCATGTCTCATAAAACCTCCCTGTGTTGGAGTTTCCCATTTGAACCAGGAGTTTGTCAGCTCCCTGCTTATCTCCAGGAGTTTGTTGACAATGGATGAAAGAGTGAGGATCTTCAACTTCATAATAGATAAATATTCCTGCATTGTTTTGCATCCCAGTTTGGAATTTTGCTGCAACATCCATAGAAAGGTTTCCCATGGCAAGTGTTCATTCTGTTGAGCTCCTCGCTCTGAGTGCGTCAGAGCATTTCTAAAATAAGACGGCGTTGTTTGCTTTGGGTTTTTTTTGTCCCTGAGTGTGATTGAGTTGTAACTGCCATAAAATGATGGGGCTCAAGCAGTTCTGAAAAGGGGAAATGACACAAGGTTTGCAGTAGGTTGGCAGCTGACAGACAAGTTCGCTGAGGCAGTTGCAGGATCTTCCTGATGATGGGATGAGGTGCGAGGGTCTGTCTCACCCTGCAGAGCCAGGAATTAACGACTGTCCTTGTGTGGAGACTGGAAAACCACGTTTGCAAAGCGAGTCCTGGTGTGGATGTCTGTCTGTGGCTGCAGTGGGCGCCCTTGCTGCTGGTCAGCTCTGGCTTTGCCACCTCCTGCCCTTATTCCCAGTCTGTGGAGCACCAAACCTGCTCGAGTGGGCACTCAGAGGAAAGGCTCTGAGAGTTTCTACTCCATCCAGCAGGAAGGTTCCCTGAGGGCACCAGTGAATCATAAAGGTTGGAAAAGACCTCTGAGCTCATCCATTCCAACCCTCATCCCAACCCCACTGTGCCTGCTGAACAATGTCCCGAAGGACCCAACAAGTACTTCTATAGCCCAGAAAGCTGTTGGCAGGTCTGAGAGCAGAGAAGGTACAGAAATCCCCTGCAAAAAGACTGCTTTGTTTTTATTTAGTTTGAGACAGCAAATCTAGGCAATGCTGTCTCTCTTAGAGTTGAAAAACTGGTGATTTTGGGGAGGTCAGCTGCAGGAGAGCAGCAGCGACACAGCTCTAACAGCATGTTAGCTGCTAGAAACTGAAAGGATCCCAGAGCTGGGAGATCTGTGGGGAGAGTTCTTCCCAGGGTCAGGCACACAGGTCTGTGGGCAGAGTTGGTGAAATGCACCAAGAGCTCCCATAATGATCCAGGCTGCTCGCGTTTCCGAGCATGTACCTTCCCCAGCTCAGCAGAATGACGCAGCTCTCAAAGCCAGCACCTGCTTCCACACGATGGTTTGGAATTCTCCCCTGTTACCTATGAAGTAAGTGCTAAAATGCTATGGAAATGCTGCTTTTTCTACAAGGAGGAACAGCAGTGTCACTTTGAACTGAGCCGTGAGGGATGCTGCCGGTGTGGATTTCAGGTTTTGCAGCTCAGTGGCTGCAGAGCAAGGAACATTTGGGATTAAAAACCCCATCAGACACCTCCCCACCCAGCCCCAAACTCCAGCTCTCGTTCTTTGAAAAGAAATGACCCCAGCAGTTCAATTCACTGCTGCTGAACCGGAGGCTTCTGGGACTCGCTGCAAGTCTCACATTGACGTCAGCAAGTGCAAATGTAAATCTCAGCTGGCTCTGATAAATGGTGCTGCTAATTGAATTAGAGAGCACTCCAAGCCACCAGCTAATTATGCTCCTCAGGAAGCTGCTTTGTCCAGGTCCATTTAATTCTATATTGGCTGAGCGCTCCGAATCTGGCACAGAAAAGGGGAAATATATTACAGCTCCCCACTGAGGAGCACATATTTTCCAGCTCTTTAGGCTGAGCTGTCTGCTTGTTCCAAACATTTGGGGTTTCCATGATAAAAAATATATTCTTAGTGCAAAATGAGTGATTCGGTCACCGTGTTCTAGCATATCATTACCTTGGTTTGATAAGAGAATCTGCCTCGTTCCCTTTGATGGTGCTTTCCTCCACGTTACATGAAATGTTTTCCCTACCTTTGTTTTACAAGTAGCTAAATTGCTTCTTCGGTGCATGGTTGGTACAAAATTTAACACCTGGGAAGTGCAAATGTTAATGGGTTTTCGGAGAGCTTTGATGATGAGCTTCCTGCGTGTGCCTGTAGCTGGAAGGTGCTTAGGTGCTGCCCACACAGTGGAGATTGAACTTCCCTCTGCCTCTTCTTCCTGCCATTCCCTTCACTTTGTCCTTTCCATGCTTCTTTCTGAATTCTGATGTCCCTGGGGTAAGAAATTTAGGTTATGAGATGCCATTAGGAAGAATCTCCCATCACTGCATGGATCTGCTTCCGTTCCACTGGGAGGGGGAACTTGAACATCTTCACTCAGCAGTCCTTGCTCCCATTCCAGAAGAGCCTCCCCTGGCATTAGGAGAACAGGACTGTTGAGTTGCTTTCTTCTGAAGTCCAATAGGTAATTTGCAGAAATATGTTTAAGAATGGCATTGTGGTTCCAGCTATGCTGGTCTGCTGGAAACTGCACCTCTGTCCTCACTGGGAGCTGCAGTTGCTCCCCTAGAAACCCCCAAAATGGAAAAGAATTCCCCAGAATTTGTGATACCTCCCATGTCTGGAGCATAACAAGGGCAGGGCAGGATTTGCCTGTTGCCCTGGAGCCGTGGCTGGAAGAGCCCTGCTGCATCAGTGTCCCAACAGCGTTGCACTGGACCCGTGGCTCCTCAGCTTGGAGTGGTCGTGGCCTTGATCTTCCTGCCAAAGCGCTGCTTGGGAGCTCTCTGCTGATTAAGGCTGCACACGCTCTCAGTCTCTGGGGGACAAATTTAGAAGCAAATGCAAATAGAACATTATATATATTCCCTGTCATCTGTCATCCCAACCCCTTCCCTGTGCCATCTGTTGTCTGAGGTTGCGGAGCCTGACGAAGCGAGGTGACAGGAGGTAAAGGCTCTCTGTCTGGATTTAAAGCTCTGTCATGACTTCCTGAGCTGTAGGTGCATCAGCTGATGGAACAGGTTGCCCAGGGAGGTTGTGGATGCCCCCTCCCTGGAGGTGTTCAGGGCCAGGTTGGATGGGGTCTTGAGCAGCCTGGTCTAAGTGAGAAGTGTTCCTGCCCATGGCAGGGGGTGGAACTGGATGAGCTTTGAGGTCCCTTCCAACCCAAACCATTCCATGATTCTATGATTTTATGAGTCAGTGATGGGAGCAGCATCCAGGGCTTCACTGCTGTGCAGTGACCAGCAGCAGGGAGAGCTGCCTCGTGCTTGTGTCCAGTCAGAGTCTCCTTTCAGTGAGAAAGCTGCTGCTGAACAAACACAAGAGCTGACCTTGCGGCTGTGGAGCAGAGATGTTGCTGCTACCAGTTACCGTGTCACATTCAGGGTGTGAACTGGGTGCTGTTGTCTGCCTGTTGGCACCTCCACAGCTGAACTCACAGGCTGCACACTCAGGACCTCAGCCATCCGCCGAAGCTGCCGCCTTCCTTTCTGTCCCCGAGCTAAACCACACAAAGCCAATTCAACAAATTACTTCATCTCAGCCCAAGCACACACCCCGAGCTCTGGGGAATTGTGCTACTTTCTGTCCCTTTCTTACAACCTAGCAGCGTGCTCGTTCTCTACCTTATTTTCCTTGTTTTAAACAGCATCCCAAGCAGCTCAAACACAGTTGCTTTTTTCTTCGTTTCCTTTCTTTTTCTTTGCTAAAAGGAACTGTGACCCCACCACTCCTGGTGAGCAGCCATGGTAGCAGTGGTGGGTTGTCAGGGTGAGAGGAGGAGATGCCAGAATAAGTTCAGCAAAGACACGATGTTCATTAGCCACAAGAAATGGAGGAGGAAAGTCAAGCACTTATTTTCAAAAGGATGCCTTTGCTTCCAGTGACTGGAGGGAGGGCTGGCCTCCAATTTCCAGGCACAAGGAAATGACAGCTGTAAAAAATGTTCCTTGTTCAGAATACACCAAAATTACCATCTTCTGCCTAGTTATTTGCTCCTAAGAGATTCTGCTTTGAACAAGTTCCCGATTCCAGCACCTCAGGAATTCACAAAGAGCAGCCATTTCCAGCGATTCTTTTCTTTAGGAACTTTGCTGGGCGCTTTACAATTTGTAAGCGGCCTAAAGTATTATCAGTGAGCTTTTTGTTCTTTGAAGTGAAGCAGTCGGTGTTTTTCTATCCTAAAGCACAAGCTGAGCATTTGGCAAAAAGCAGGCTTGGGAGATGCTGGATGCTGAAAGGAGGCAGAGTCTCACAGTAGTGGGACTTGTAAATCTTAGGAATTCAGACGTGCGCAGGCTTTCTGAGGGCAGACAGTGCTTTCTGCCTCAGTTTCCCCTCTCCAGTGTGGGGAGAATATTGCTTTGTCTGTCTAAAGAGGGAACTTTTCAACTGGAAAATGCCTTGCTTTGTGCTTGTACAGAATCTGAAGTAACAGGACTCCACTGCCAATGCAAGTAGGTATCACCAGTCTTTTCCTGGCTGGTCTTTCACTCCAAGTTGCAGGAGATCAGGAACTGCTTGTTCGTAGATGAGTTTCAGTCAGGCTGTCTAAGAACCCTGGGAGCCTCCGGGGAGAAGCAGTTCTCAGTGGCACTTCCTGCCATTGTTTTTTAGGCTGCATATTTGAAAGGTATCCAGTGCTGCCTTACAATAAGCAAACAAAACACAATTCCTCTTGCTTCTGAAAAAGTGGCTGGAATGGGATGTCCAGACCTTTGGCTGTGTCACCAGCAGAGCTGTGTGAGTTACGGTAACCAACAAGGACAGGCTGGATCCATGTGCCATCCCTCACCACTTACCAAATCAGATTTGAGTGCTGCTGCTTCTTTTCCAAGCTTTATGTGGATGGAGTTAGACTTGTGTCTGTCAAGAGTTGACAGTTTACCAACAAGATGATCTTAAAGTCATGAGCTTCAATGCTGAGAAAGCAAGACTCTACCCCAGCCCTGATTTCAACAAATTGCTCACATTTTTGAAGCTTCTAGCAAGGTTCAGTGCTGCTGCAGGATGTTCTATTTGTCTGCTTCATATTTAAACCTGTTTTTTTACTATTAGTTTGCTCAGTAACAGAACACATGCATTTAAAATGTACTCAGCCAGCACAGCTCCAGCAATTAGCAACCAGACAAAAAGGTACTAATTTGCTGCAGCCATTAAACCCTCCATGCTTGAACACTCCATTGGTCCAATTGTTGTGAAGTGCTGTGAGATGCCAGCTCCCAGCACAAGCCGGGGCACGGAGTGAATGCTGGCAGCCTGCAGCAAGCTGCCCTGTAGGCTTCAGAGCAGCCCATCCCTCTTTAATTCAATACCCTCAACTGCAGATCAGCACAAGAGCAGGACTCCAGAATGCCAGTGCCCATCAAAGCTCCTGTCTGCCCTTCAGGCCTGCGTGGAGGAACAGCCAGCCAGAAAGACTGGATAGAAAAGAGGAGATGCCAGGAACTAAATGCAGCCTCGCTGTCTTTCACCTTCATAGCACGCCCTGAGGAACAGGAGGGCTGGCTGTGTGTCTGATCCCAAAGGCCCACAGAGCTGTTCTGGCTGCTTTTTGGACAGTGGTAGCCAGAATTTTTAGTTTCTTTTGATGATCGCGCCACCTTCCTGCCCTCTTTCCCCCTTCGTCCTCCTGGAACGGACAGTGGGGATGCTAAAGAGCTGGGCAGGCTGCTGCTCTCAGACTGGTGGTGCTGGCACAAACCAGCACTGGTCCCACCACCAAGGAGAAAACAGGACTGGGGTTTGCATGCCCGAAGCATTCTGGTTCCTCGTGCTGCTGACTCAGCAGCCCAGCTCTTGTGCAGAGCCTCATTCGTATCGTTTTGCACGTCTGACGAGCGCTTTAAGGGTGATTTGTCTTTCCTTTCTGGTTTCAGGTCCTCAAAGCTGCTGCGTGCGTTCTACATCCCTCTGCTCTCGGAACAGTACACGTCGTATGCAAACTACACTATTCTGAAATCCCGGCGGTCGAGGCAAAGCAGGAGGAAAATGGGAGGTTAGCAAAACACCTGGGCAACAAACCCAAAAGCATCTGCTGGCACTCTTGGACAGCTGCCTAAGCCATCTTCAGTTCCCTTTTTGAAAGATTGTGCTTGTGAGATTCACTAATAAAGATTTCCCATGAAGTGATTCCGCCCTGCGAGCTCCCGCCTGGAGAAAGGGTGCGTCGAGTGCTTTCGGTTCGCAGTGTTGGGGCCTCATCTCTGCCTGCACAGAACACACTGGTGAGAAACCACCTACCCAGGTATTATCCCTGCTGCTCCCTGTGTCATCATCTGTTGCACCAGAGAAGAGAAAAATGGAAAATAAAAAGGAATAACGGTATGAGGTTCTGCTCCAGGTTGCACTCTGGCACTGGGAAAATCCAGCTCAGCCTCTCTCTTGGCCCCCCTGCCCCATCCTCATCTGCCTAAGCTGTGCTGACCCTCTCCTGGGAATTTTTTCAGGTAACAACGTTTAGGAATCTTTTTTTTTTTTAAAGAAGAAGGAAGAGGGAAAGAGGAAAACACCTGAGAGACAAGTGACTGAAATGCACTGAACCTCGAGGAATGAAGTAGTGTGCATCACAGAGAAATGGCCTGAAGCTGCTCTGTCCAGGAGATGCTTTTAAGGATAAACCTGGGCTTTTGGGAGAAACCCCTCCAATCTTAGGAGCTGAGCCAATCATCTGTTTTCATGGGATCAAAGTGTTTTTTGTTATCTGTGAAACCACGGGTTTGTTTGCTATTTATAATAATTTTTTTAAAGATACCTAATAACATTCTTTCAATTCTAGACTGCAACATCTTCAAATCTCTGGAAACATCCAGAGAGAAGGAGGATTAGTTGGTTTTTTTGTCAGTTCTGTTTTCCAGAGTCGACCGTGTGTGTCACGTTGGTCCGTTGTGCTTCAGAGCAGTGCTGTGTTTATTGTATGTCCATTTTTCAAACGTGCTGTAACAGGTTGGAAGCAGAGGTGGACACTCCATGATCTCCTCCAAACAGGAGTGTGTGACTGGATGTCTGAGTGGAGAGTCTGGGTCTCATCAATGCTGTCACTTGCTTGTCCTGTAACTCCATCATTCCTGCTTTGGGGGTGAATTACTGGGTAAGCATTAAAACATAATTGACAAAACAGGCTTCAAACAACGTTTATTGTAGAAAAGGGCAAGACTCTGGCCTTCTCCAGTTTCTAATTGTCCACATTATGTTGTTATAGCTCTTGTCCTGCCTGGAGTGAGCAAAGAGGCATTCTCTGGAAGTTTCCTGTGTTGAAATGGGCTGGTTGGAATGAGCAGGGCGGAGAGCTGATCGCCGCAATTATTCTGCCTCAGAACATGCTGTCCAGGTGCTGCAGGGCCCAGCCCTGTTTTCTCCCTCATACAAAGAGAAGGCTGTTTTGACCTTTCCTGTTTTTAATTCTCCCCCTGACTCATCTGGGGAAGCTGCAGTTTCAACACCTTGCACCGAGTCAGCAAGAAACAAGGACGGGGCCACTGGATGTGGTTTTGGTGGTGAATTCAGAAGCAGCTGCCCACACCACCAGGTCTGGTTTGAGACCAGCCCAGCAGCAGCAATCTGCAGGCGTGGGGTTTCGCCCTGGTTTTGGAGACAGGTGCCTTTCCACATCCCTGACTTCTTTCCACCACTGCAAAATCTTGGAGGCAGGTGCAGTCCTTGCCCACATTTTGCAGTGCACTGCCCTGAGGGTCCCTGAGCTCCGCTCAGAGCTGCTGCAGGGGTGAGAAACCAAAGGGTCAAAGCAAGAGGTGCAATTATCAGGCTCCTTGGCTTCTTACCTTGCTGTTTCAAGACAGGGAGTGAGTGGGTGGTTGGCCTTCCCTGGGAGGAGGCTTTTGTACTTCTTCTGCACAGCCTGGTTTGCTCCTGCATCTCTGCTGGCTCTGGCTGCAGCTCTGAAGAGGCAGAACCTGCCTGGCTGGAACCCCTTGGATCTGGACTCAGGGTCTCCTCTAACTCACTTCTTGGGAACGTGCTCTGGGGACAGGCAGGAGTGTTCCAGCAGCTTTATGCAATGCTGTCTGAATCACACAATAAACAAGTCCAAACCCTATTATTAGACTTTGGAAACTGCTGCCTTAGAGACAGGTTTGCTTATAAATATCCATTATTTTCTCTCTGGCTCTTCACTGGGGAAGCTGGCAATAAAAAGAGATTCTCTGCTTCTCCAGAATCTGCCTGCCCCTGCTGTTGTTGTTGCTTCTTCCCACCTGAGCTCATCCTCCTCGCTCTTCCAGCCTCCAAAGTTCTGGCTGTGCTGAGACTCCCTCTCCAGCGTCAGCAGGGTGGCAAATGCCAGCTATTTTGGGGAGGGATGGGAAAACACAAGTAA
This sequence comes from Dromococcyx pavoninus, assembly GCA_033558185.1. Classification (NCBI taxonomy): domain Eukaryota; kingdom Metazoa; phylum Chordata; class Aves; order Cuculiformes; family Neomorphidae; genus Dromococcyx; species Dromococcyx pavoninus. The sequence continues at coordinate 221,036 of JAUMJL010000344.1, read as the reverse complement.
TAAGCAACTGGGCAGAGCCTTTGCCAGGGTCACCACAGCACAGAGGTCACGCAAACCAACTGCTTTGGTGGCTACAGCAGAAGTACCAAGTGCAGCTCCCTGCATGACTGTGAGAAAGCCCCAGTGCCTCGTGAAACGGGGATGACAGCACTGCCTTTCCTTGCCTTGTTTGAGGAGGGACAGATCTAAGGCTTGCCAAGAGTCAGTGGAAATGCTGACTGCAACAAGCTTTGCAGTGGGGCTCTGGACTGCACAGGCTGTCTGTAGCATCACTACACGTGCCCTAAAGGACTGCTGTCTCATGCAGGGCTGTGAGCTTTCCCATCTAAATCAAACAGCAGCCTTCTCATGCCAAATCTACCCAACACAATTCCCCTGACCTCTCACCTGCCTGTGCTGCTGTGCTTTCTGCCTCTTTAGTGATTTGGCAAGAGTACTCTTAGCTGTGGGTGCTTTGTCTTCTGTTCAAAAACTCATTTTGTGTTTTGTGCACTCAGTGTTTACTCCAGGGAACTGGGTTCAGCTTTCTGTCGGTACCTAGGACTCCTCTTCTTACCTACCCTTGTCAAGTAATGCTCTGCTGTACCTGAAAGCCCCAAAGACTGCACCCTGTGTCGCTCTCTGTAAGCTGGGGCAGGCACAGAACACCCAGGACACGCTGTAGGAGAATGGATAAAGGTGGTGTTTTAAAAACATCTAAAGAAATAACCAGCTCCCCTCCAGTGGATGTTGCTGTTCAAGGTGGGAGGGCTGGTGTGGGAGCTAAAATCTCAAGCCCATGTCTCATTCTCTCTCTAGGTGACTGTTGCAGCCCTGCATTGCTTCTGTTTCTTCCAGCTAAGCCTGGCAGAAAGGTCTGGGTGCCAGGCTGGGCAGTAGAGTCGGCAGCACAAAGCGCTCTCTTTATATCCCTGGGGGAGTCTCCTGTACCTCAGTCAGTGCTTCAGCTTTCCACAACATGCTGCTCCTCCTCATTGTTTCAGTAGCTTCTGTAAAGTCCTTTCCTTGTGATGGTCCTGTCTGTGAGGCCCTCAGGTTGTAGAGCAGCTCAGGTTTGTGTGTCTTTGAGCATCCCACCAGTCACTCTGGTCTCCTGGTCCATTGCCACAATGCGTCTCTGACCTTGGTCAAGGTAAACAAGCGCAGAGCTGCCTGTTGTGTGAACCCAGCCTGCACTCAGGTTGCAGGTGATGCCAGAGGGCTGCAGATTTCTGCTCTTCAGATCCCAGGTGCTGGGCTGAGGGAGAGCAGAGCGCCCTGCCTAGAATCCTGCAGTCAGTGGAAAGGTTTTTGAGCATATGCGTGTGCGCCTGTTGCGTTCCTCCGCGAGCTGGACTGCTGCCCGGCTGGGGGAGACCCCCCTGCAGTGCCTGCAGAGCCTGTGCTGTGCTTTCCAGATTGCTACAGACATTTAAAGCCACACCCTCGATAGTACAACCAGGCAGGGTGGGAGATGGAGCTGCTGAACAGGCAGGGAAACCTGATGCCACCCCACCAAGCTGAGATTCCCTTCTCTCTTGCCCAGGGATTGCTGTTGGTCTCTTTATTACTGTGCACAAGCAGTGAGAAGATGAACCAGGGCCTTCTGGCAAAGCAAGTCCCATCCTGTTCTTAAAGCAACCCAGAAAACTTTCCTGCCTAATTGGGATTATTTCTGGATCTCATTTGTCTCTAGAGAGTTGATGCTTATTGACAGATAATCCATGTCCGTAAGGAAAACTAACGATTAATTGCTTCCTTTCAATTAGTCTCCCTGTCCTCTATCTTGCAGACTTTGCTAACAGATATATTATCTTTCTGGCAGTCCAAAATAAATAGTTGTCCTCAAGTGGGAACCGGTGCAGAATCCAAGGCTGTGCTTGTCTTTCCCAGCAACTGCAGCCCTGGAGATGGGAGTCGTAAAGGAGCAGATGAAATCCTCATTGACTTTTTTGACCACAGAGAGGGAATTGCAGTAACTCAGGCAGGGAAGAAATGGGTGGTCTGATTGCTGCATGGTGTGAGAGTGTGGAGAATTGGGCAGAACTGCAAACTGCAGGACCTTTTCTTATTTTTTGACATCATAAAAACTCCTTGGAATTTTGGCCACGGCACATATTCCGCGGAGTTCGGGCAGGGAGGTATTCTGTCCTAAACACATGGAAGAAAAGATTGGAGGGTGCTCGCCAAGAGGCTCAGGGTTAATGGCTCTGCCTCAGAAATGTCAGTCGTGGTCTGACGTGCCTGCTGCTTTAATGATTTACAGGAACAGCAGCCTGTGAGTGTGTCTGTGATGGCTCTCAGTCAGATGACTCTCGAGCTGTGTTACAACCCCCAAAAGCCACCTTTTGACTTTGTTCATCTGGCAGTCACCACGTAGGGTGCTCCAGTTCCACCAGTGAAGGGCTGGGCAGGAGATGCTCTGGCAATTGTAGTGTTTTTCACTGGTGAGCTCGCAGATGTGTTTCTGTGGACTCTGTACCTAACACTGGGGTGATGAAAATCGTTGATGTGCTTTTGTGCTGGGCCTTTATGCCCTAAATAGCTTTGGCCAGCTCTCCATCAGCTGACTGAAATGCTGATGGTGCTTGGAGAGCAAATACTGCTAAGGAAAGCTGGTGCAGGGAAAAGCTGAGCCATTCAACCTCTGGAAAGGACTCCTTGATGAAAGAGGGCAGACCAGTGTCCAGCCTCTGCCCCAGAGGAGCTGGGTTTACTTTCCTGCTCTGCTGGAGCAATTGCTGTTTCTGGCAACCTGTTGCAACCTGAAAGGAGGTTGCGGTGAGGTGGGTGTTGGTCTCTTCTCCCAAGTAACAAGTGACAGGATGAGAGGAAATGTCCTTGAGTTGTGCCAGAGCAGGTTTAGATTGGATATTAGGAAAAATTTCTTCCCTGAAAGGGTTTCAGGCACTGGCAGAGGCTGCCCAGGGAGGTGGTAGAGTCGCCATCCCTAAAGAGATTTAAAAGATGGGTAGATGAGGTGCTCATGGATGGTTTAGTAGTGAACAGGTACAGTTGGACTTGATGATCTCAAAGGTCTTTTCCAACCAAACGATACCATGTTCGGCTCCTTGGCCATTCTCCTGGGTGGGACAGAGAACCCAGCCCTTAGCATCATGTGAATTCCTTCCATGTTTTCAGCTTGCTCTCTAGAGGCTGCAGGTGGGCTCTGGGATTCCTTTGTTCATGAACAGAGCCATTGAGCAGATCAGCTGTCCAGTACCACCTTCCAGATGTGTTTGCTAAGAGACTTCCTTGTCGTGTGTCAGCCCCGTGTTCTTGGTACCTTGTGAGGGCTCCTCCTCTGTGCCAGAACCGCCCTCACCAAAAAGGAGGATGAGCTGGCTTTTTCCAGTTAACCAGTCAATATTTACTCTTCCAGCCAAGCTGTTAAAATGCTGTTGTGCTCTTGTTTTGGTATTTGTTTCTCCTGTCTTGCTGGAATGTTGCCCCAAAGTCTCCCACACTGGCAGTTCTTGTTTGTGTAGCAATGACATGTGGGCGTTCATAAAAGACAAGGTTGTGGGAGCCTTCCAATGATTGCCAGGCCATGTTTTCATTTTCTGTTCTGAGTGTGGAGTGTGTTTCAGCCCATCTGCTTCAAGAAAGGCTGGAGTTTGGGAAGAGAAAGCCCCAGGATGGTTTATTCAATCCCAAGGTGAAATCTTGCTTACACTAAAATCCATGAGAAAACTCCTTTTGCCTTCAGTAGAGTTTATTTGCATTCTGTGTTATCAGGACAAAGCCACCCTAGGTCAGGTCTGGTTTTGGCAATTCCCACCTCCCCTGTTTCCTGGCTACCTTTGGGTGCTGTATCCTGGAGTGCAGCCCTGGAGTTCCCCAGCACCTCCACGGCAGCACCCTGAAACAACGACTGAACACATCATAAAGAGTGAGGGGTCAGCCTGGGTCAGGGGCACCAGGAAAGCCCTGTCTCCTCTGTCCCTCTGAGCGATGCTGGAATGCAGGTGGCTTGTCCCTCTGGCCTTTTGCTGAGTGCAGTTCAGCCAAGGCAGGAGTTATGAAGATAGTTCCACCTTAGAAATTAAGCTGACACTTCTCTTCCATCTCGCTCTTCCCCTAAGAATTACAGTGTGGTTTTGTACTTGTGTGACTTTGTATTTCCTAGACGGAAGGATGTGTGGCATTGAAAGGATATGGTGATAAATCTCAACCTAAATCTCCATGCCACAGATCCATAATTCTCCCACTCTGACCTGTTCTTGGCAGCACACTGGGCATTCCTTTTCCAAACCCCAGGGCACACGTTTTCAAATGACATTTATTAAAGCTGTTTATGTGTTAGCTCTCCTCCAGAACTAGAAGGAGTCTTTGGACTTCCAGATGCCCATGAGAATTCCTGGTATGGAAAAGGAGCAGAGATGCCCTGAAACTCCTCTGAACACGCCTGGACAGAGCGGTGCAGACAGATTTGCACTCTGATAATCTTGTTTCTGGCTGCTGGTGTGTAAGCTGGAAGAAAACATCCATCAAGTTAGCAAAGTGTTGCACCTGTAGTTTGCTGAGACAGTGGTTTAGGCAGTTCTGGAATAGCCAGCTCGTTGTCTCTCATCTCCTCCAGCCATCACTCCACCTTCACTGACTTGTTCCATTTCTGAAGATGCCACCTGTCCTTCAGGACCAGGTGTGATGGGTTGCTCAGACTCGTGCACTGGAGGGGTCAGCCTGGCTGTGCTGTTCTGTGCCACCGAGGCCTTTGTGTGTGTGCTGTAACCCTGCTGAGCTGGGCTCTGGTGATGACAGCCCACACTTACATTACTTACAATGTGAAGGTGACAAGGATGCTCTGTAGCAATAGCTTTTTGGGGAGTCCTGATAGACAACCTTGGCCAAATCCCTGTCCTTATGGATTCTGTGAGCGTGCACCACTTGGATGTGTCTTGTGTGTAACATTAGCTGGAGCTTTTATCACTGCAAGTCCTTGGTCTGCCAGTCTTCTCTATTTTCAATTACTGTGACACTTAATTTCCTTATTACTGCAATTTCCAAGCATGTTTTTAAGAGAGGAATTACATTTGCTGCCCTACCTTTCAGTGCACTTTCTGGTTCACTAACAAGAAACCTGAAGACCTTCTCTGTGCAAATTATTTAGTTTGTCAAAGTTATTTGGCTCCAGTAAGAACCTTTTCTCCTGCACTAGCAGGGGAAGGCAGCACAGTCCTTAATTGCATTCTGCAGCTTAGCCAAGTGAAATCTATCCTTATGCCCTCAGAGCTGAAGCCAGAAAAACCACCCCCCGCTGATCCCTCGCGCTTTGCAGCTCCTCGCAGAGGAGCCTGGTTCCAAGTGCCTGTCTCTCCTGAGATTTATAACCTCGGGGTGGCTTGCTCCATGGAGAAGATTTAAAGCTCTTGTGTGAAGGAGAGCTCCACGTTGTTTTGAAGGGTGATTTGCCCTGGTTTATCTTTGTTTACAGGTCCAGGAGGACAAGACTGTAAAGAGTTCTAAGTGAGAGAGGACGAGGCTGCCCTGGGCAGTTCTCAAAACCATCACTGGTGTGCACTGTGTTTGTCTTGGTGGCTGGGTACAAGCCTGTGGCTTGTGATTAAAGGCACTAAACTCATATCTAGAGTTTAAGATACAACTTTCCTCCTGTGATATAGGTTGTTCACACCGTGAACTCCCACCTGTCTGGAGTACAGTAGCGATGGATCGAGTGTGAGAGTCCAACCTGAGATGGTTCTGCCTCACTGATCATTGCAGCTCCAGTGGATTCCACAGAAAGTCCTCTACCAAGTCCATTCAATGCCTCACTCACCTCCCATCGTGTTCTCCAAACTCCACTATGCTGTAAGGTCAAACAAACCTGCTCAGTGGTGGTGTCCTGGCCAGCAGGGCCCCTTGTCCTTTGGCCGATCTCCCTGTCTGTCTCTGGTTGTGGTCTTTGGCCTCAGAGAGGGAGCTCAGGACAACCGTGTCCTGGTTCTGTGTCTGTGTGGGGCTGATGTGTCTGACATGGTCCTGCCTCAGCACTGGGAAAGTAGAAATCATTTGTAAAAAAGGTATTTGCATGCTGGCACGTTTTGGTACCAGTTGAGTTCATCTCTGGTTGGTAACTCTTTGCTCAGTTCATACCAGTTGGAGTTTGGGTGGCTGCTGTCCTTCCCTTCTGTCCTTTTCACTTTTAACTGCTTTGAGAAGTTTATTCAGAATCAATTTCGAAAATTCTTGTCCCTCCCTGATGGAGTCAGATGTACAAACCACACAGGCTGGAGAGTGGGGAGGATAAATCCTAGGAAGCCTTGAGGAGGATCCTAGAAACTGTTGATACCCTTGCAGAGGAGGGAGGGGGTTTAACCTCATCCAGCCCCAAAGACAGGTTTGTGGGTTTGTCTCTCAGTAGTGCAACTGGGACATTGTTTTCACAGTATCACAGTATCACAAGGTTGGAAAGGACCTCTGAGATCATCAAGTCCAACCTATATCCCAACACTAACACCAACACTAACACCAACCATCATCTAAACCATGGCACTCAGTGCCTCATCCAGTCTCCCCTTAAACACTTCCAGGGTTGGTGACTCCACCCCCTCCCTGGGCAGTGCATTCCAATGGCCAATCACCCTTTCAGTGAAGAACTTTTTCCTAACATCAAGCCTAAACTTTCCCTGACGAAGCTCGAGTCCATGCCCTCTGGTTCTGTCACTGGTCACCTGAGAGAAGAGACCAACCCCTGCCCGACTACAACCTCCTTTTAGGTAGTTGTAGAGAGCAATGAGGTCTCCCCTGAGCCTCCTCTTCTTCAGACTAAACAGCCCCAACTCCCTCAGTCGCTCCTCATAGGGCTTGTGCTCCAGCCCCTTCACCATCTTCGTTGCCCTCCTCTGGACACATTCCAGTATCCTGACATCTTTCCCAAACTGGGGGGCCCAGAACTGTACACAGTATTCCAGATGAGGCCTGACCAGTGCCGAGTACAGGGGGACGATAACTTCTCTGGTCCTGCTGGCCACACTATTCCTGATGCAGGCCAGAATGCCATTGGCCTTCTTGGCCACCTGGGCACACTGCTGGCTCATGTTGAGCTTCCTGTCAACCAGCACTCCCAGGTCCCTTTCTGCCTGACTACTCTCCAGCCACTCTGTCCCCAGTCTATAGCTCTGCATGGGATTGTTGTGTCCAAAATGAAGTACCCGACATTTGGACTTATTAAACATCATCCCATTAGAATCAGCCCATGTCTCCAATCTGTCCAGGTCCCTCTGTAGGGCCATCCTACCCTCTAACAGATCAACCCTTCCTCCCAGCTTGGTATCATCTGCAAAGAGTGTTAAAGCTCAGTTAGACTCAATTTTATGAACACGCTGAGGATCTGCCCCTGCTGTGGGGCAAAGGGAAGAGGGCGTTGTTTGTGCAGCTGTGGAGAAGAACACAGTTCTCCTCTTGCACAACTTGTGTTGCTTTGACCACTTTCATTCCCAAGAGCTCGGATACCACAGCACTGGGAGCAATTTCACAAGCTATGGGATCAGCCTCCAGTGCCTGCTGCCCTCCAGCTTCCCTGGCACCACAGTTGGGTTGGAGGGAAATGGTTCCTCCAGCTCTTCCAGATGTGTAGTGTCAGGTCTTAATCTCAGAAATGCAGTGGCACATTTTTCTTGATTTTTGGATGATTCTGTTCCTTTCACCTCTTACAAAGCCTTAAAGGGAGTTCTTCAGGTGATTCTAGGTTGTCTCGCTGTGTGATTGATGAGCAATGATGAGTAGATATAAATAATAGTGGATTTAAGTATCTATAGGTGCTATAATTAAAAACTCTATTATAATATTTATTAATATTTAATTATAGATGTCAAAGGTTGCTATATAATTCTGCAGGATTGACTGATACTCCTGGGGAGGGAGCAGCTCCTCTGGTTAATTACAGCAGTGTCTAGGGAATAAAACCCTGCCCAGACCCCCACTGGTCTCCGTGTCTGATGTCGGTGGCCAGAGCCTCCTTAGCTTGCTGGGAAGTGCCTGGATTTTGTGATGGTTTCTTTCCATAAGTGTCTTCTCAAAGAGAATGACCCCATAACAGGGCAGTGTGGACACTTTGCTCGAAGCAGGGCCTAGGATATACTCATGGAATTGGTGCCATGGGCTCTGAGTAACCTGTCAGACCTGGGCTGGAATGAAATGTGGGGTCTTCAAAAGTGAAGACAGTAAAGGTAGAGTGATGGGTGAAGATCAGTTACAACCTGGTTAGTAAATGCAGAAGGTCTTTAATGTGTTTATTCAGGCTGTGTGAATCCAGGTTCATTGTTCTCTTACCTCTAGATGGAGGGAAGAGCTCAAGATCTTGTAACCCTGTTGTATCACACATTTCACCTGACAGGAAGGATGGGGTTTGCACTTAAACCCGTGTCTTTGAGCCTCAAGGTCGTGTTACCAACCCTGTTGCTGACAGAACTGGTGACAAACCATGGCCAACAGAGTTCCAGTTTCTAACAGCAGCTCCTTCTCCAAGGTGGTTCCTCGGGTGCTGGGCAGAGGGGAGGCACCTGGTGCTTCAGCAAATACCCCTCAGATGGGGCCAAACACCAGTGAGTGGACTGGGGCCTCGTGTGGGTGGTGTGTGCCTCTCTGAACACTGGCCTGAACCTAAAGAGAGCTCCTGGCATCTCCTGCCTCTGGGATCTTGGCCAGAAGTGCACTTTGTACGAAACAGAGCGCGGGAGACGTGCAGATTAGGAGCTTTCAGCGAGGGCCTTCCTCCAGCAGCCAGGTCCCCAGGATACTTAAAACCTTGTTCCTGATAAAAGAGGTAGGTAATTGCCTGATCCAGAGGGGAGAGCAGGTCAGGAAAGCAGGGAGAAGAGAGATTGTTCCTGTCTTTGGGAGGGAAGCTGAGCCACAAAGTGCCACATTGTCCAGCAAGCAGAGTGGCAAAGGTGAGAATTAAGCGGCTGTGTCTGGAGTCCCAGCCTGGAGCTTTCTTGGAATGCAAGGAATGGAGCTTTCTGTTGGATGCAACATCCCTCCTTCCCAAAGAGCTGCACAAGGAGACTGAACAGAGCTTGCAGGGGAGAAGAGCCACTGACTGCAGGTGGTGAAGGACCGCTGGGGGAAGATGGGCTGTATTTAGGTGGTTGCTGTAGTGAGGGAAACAGGACTCCAGGAAAGATTCCCTGCTGCTCTGGAATGCTGCTCCCTACTTTTGGGGGGCTGCTGGATGCCCATATGAGTCTCCAGTTTTCTCCATGTTTTCTTATTGCTGATTGTCTCTGAAAGTTGGCACCTCTAAAGTCTGTTTGGAAGGTGAGCCAAGTGAGCCCTTCAGCACTGGGTACTGCAGCGCTCCCAAAATCCCCAGAAAGCAATTTGCCCTTCAGGTAGCAGCAGTTTCCCTCTGCTGGGAACTGACAAGGTCATCCTTTGACTCCTCACCTGCAGGCCCACAGATCTGCATCATTGCTTCTCTGCAGCTCCCAGAAGGGAGGTTGTGCTGAGGTGGGTGTTGGCCTCTCCTTCCAAGTAACAAGGGATAGGATGAGAGGAAATGGCCTCGAGTTGTGCCAGGGGAGGTTTGGATTGGATATCAGGAAAAATTTCTTTACTGATGAGTGGTGAAGGCCTGGCAGAGGCTGCCCAAGGGCAGTGGTGAAGTCTCCATCCCTGGAGGTGTTAAAAAAATGTGTGGCTGTGGCAGTTTGGGACATGGTTCAGCAGGCACAGGGGTTGGTCTGACGGTTGGACTGGATGAGCTGAGGGGTCTTTTCCAACCTTAAGGATTCTATGATTCTATTGTTTGAGAGCCAGGATAGCAAACACATGGTTCTCCCTGCCTTCCCTTCATCTAATGTGCACCTCAATCCATCAGTAAGTGGGGGATTGGTGGACCTTCTCCAGGGAAACCCTCCGAGATGTGTCTCTAAGCCAGATCAAAGCACTGTGCAACAGTGGGGAATAGGTGACTCTGCTGAGTTTACCCCAATCTGCCTTGGTGGGTATTTTTGCCTGACCTTGGAAATCCCCTTGTTGCCTTGAGCTAAGCTTGTCACTAAGGCCTTATCCCCACGATCTGGTTAGAAAAGTCAGCTCGTTCCCAGTTATATTTTTAGGGGGGTTTGAATATTTTCTTTTGTTATGCAGTGTGCTACTTTCTGGGTTGTTTTTTTAAAAATATTTTTACTTTACTGAGAATTTCTGTCTTTTGAGACAGCAGGTTCAGTAGTTCTGTCTCCAAAATCCCCTCTGACAGAACAAATCCCTCCCAGCAAACCTTTTAGCCTCGCCTGCCTTGTGACTGAGAACAACTTCAGAAATGGGGAGAAGGGCACTCCTGAAAACAAAGAGGAGCAGCTGATCCTGGCTCTGAACACCCTGTTGGCAGCAGGAGATCAGATGCTGCTGGCTGTCAGCTGCCTCTCCTTCTAAGAACTGACCATTTTTCTTTCTGTTAGGATACAGCCCGGGTTGGTGTGCCAGCCCATTAACCCCTCACGTGCTGTCTTGGCTCCAGAAAGTGTGTTCTGTTGTGTGAAACCCATCAAGACCCAGATCCCGGGGTCCTTGCTGGTTTTGGGAAAACCTTTCCATAGGAACAGTGCCTGGGAGGGCAACATCTTGACCTTTCTTTACTCCATGAACCAGTCCCTAGGTGCCAGCATCACAATCTGAGGATGATTTCCACAGATTAGGGCATTTGGAAATAAGGAATCATGGAATGGTTTGGTTTGGAAAGGACCTTCAAGCCCATACTGTTCGAATATCCTTGCCATGGGCAGGGACAACTCCCACTGGATCAGGGGGCTCAAAGACCCATCCAATCTGGCCTTGAACACCTCCAGGGATGGGGCAGCCACCACTGCTCTGGGCAACCTGGGCCAGGGCCTCTCCACCTTCACAGGAAACATTTCTTCCCTAAGATCTCATCTCAGTCTCCCCTCTTTCAGCTTAAAACCATTCCCCCTCATCCTCTCCCTGCACCCCCTGATAAAACTGAATGGTTGGATCACTTCAGCCTCCCCTAATGCCTTTTGCACCAAGAACACCATTAGGACACTTAGGTTGTTGCAGGTGTGCAGTAGCCAGAGGTCCAAATCTGGCCTCCCTCGCCAGCCAGGGGACAGCACACCCCTCAGCCTTCAGTCTGTGCTCCTGGAGCACCCTGGGCCAGCCTGGCTACTGCTGACAAGCCCTGATTGGCACCACCTGGGTGGCACTGAGAACCTTCAGGAAGTTCCTCTGTGGTGGGGTTGGGTGCAGGCAGAGTGTGTGGGGAGTGTGTGCTGCACGGGTTTGCTGAGAGCTGGAGGTGTAGAGGTAAGGCTGGGGAAGTGAGGGGCTTTGGTGGGGTGGAGGAACTTTCTGGCTGGAGAGGGAGTGGGGAGGGCAGCTGAAGCGTGGCCGAGGCCAGGTTGGATGGGGCTTTGAGCCCCCTGATCCAGTGGGAGGTGTCCCTGCCCATGGCAGGGGGTGGAACTGGATGGGCTTTGAGGTCCTTTCCAACCCAAACCCTTCTATGAAAATGAAATGCCTGTCTTTATGGAGATGACTTGATTCCAGAGGTGAGCATTGCTGTAGAAAAGCAGTCTTTAAATATAGGGTTTTTTTTGGTTACCAGGTGTGATGTGTGGCTGTTCCCCTTTGTTGCTTTGTGAGGGAATGTCTGGGTGCTGCTCCCTGACCACAGGAGGTCTCTTGGCCCCTGGAGCAGGTTTCCTCATCCCCCAGTGACCCAGCTGGGAGCAGTGCAGGCCAGGCAGTAGAGTGCTCTGCTGTAATAAAGCTGCCAGAGCTGACATTGCTTTCCCCTCGGAGTTTTTCCAGGCTTATTTTTAGGCAGTTTACAATTAATTCTTCTAGAGGGAAAAAAAAAAAGCCATTGTGGCTTCTAAGAACTGTTGATACGAAAATCAGCCCTTTTAAAGAGTGGTATTCTGGGAGAAATACCCCAGGGAAAGGGAAAACTCTGGGTGTGTCATGCCAGGGCTCTAGGCAACGTGTTCAAAATAAAGCAGAAATGCCTGGGTATTTCTTGCACTTTGTGCTTTTTACCCAGCCTCCAGTTCTGAGTCAAGGGTAAAACATGTAGGAGCTGCTCGTCAAGCCCTCTTTTCTGCTGTTGCTGTGTTTGTGTGTGTGTTGGTCTTGATCAAATCATCTGAGCAGGTCAGAAGGAGCTATCGGGGCTCCTTGGAGCTGAAGGAATGCTTGCTCAGGGAGCAGAATGTCTTTGGAGGCCCTTTGATGAAGGACATGTGAGCTCTCCCGATGATGATTTTGGAAGGACTTCCCCAAAATTCCTGTTGTCATTGAAACTGCTTCTGCTGAAATGAAGTGGATGGCACTCAGTGTTTGCTTCCCAAGTCCATCTTGGAGTATTAAATGCACCAGTTAGTTGTCATCCATCAATATTTAGGCTCAATCATTCTGTGTAGATGGGAAACACCCCATCTCTTTAGGCTGGCAATACTGAATTGGAGCTCTGGCCTCACCCCAAGTATGTGATTAAATAAACACTCATAAACCAAGGTGAAGCGCTTGGGGCTGCGAGAGTGTCTGTGGAGCTGCAGGTTAAGGGCTTGGGTTTAAACTAGAAAGACTAAAGATTAAAGTCATGTGGTTCTGGGAGGAGGTCAGGGTCTTGCTTGTTTAACTGGAGCGTTGTATCATCAGAGTGATATGGGCAACCCAGGGTGTTAAGGGGAAAAAATAGCCTTCTGGCTTTATGATGCATTGGTTGGGTTTTGCTGCCTCTCACTCTTAGTAGAGACTTTCTGGGTCAGTGTGTTTTGAGTTTTCTGCTCACAGTAAACACACTGGGCTGACATCTGTCCTCTTCAGCTTGGTGGGAGTGCCAGGGATAGCTGCTCCTTCAGGGTAGTGCAGTCTGTCAGAGAAGGTCCAGGGAGGAGCAGGGTCCCACTGGTGCTTGGGTCAGGAGCACACAGTGGGTGTTCGCTTTGGCTTGGCCTAACCCAGTCCTTGAGCCAGGCTTGTCTGGAGATGTGCAGGTCATTGGATGGGCTTGGCTGTAGCAGAGGGCGAGGGTCTGGGTACCACAGCATCATCTTACAGCTGGGGGCTGTCTGTTGGAAAAGGGTGAATCATTGAATCCCAGAGTTCTTTGGGTTGGAAGGGACCTTTACACCTCATCCAGTCCCACGCCCGTGCAGGAGCAGGGACATCTTTAACCAAATCAGCTTCCTGGGGAAGAGCTTGCTGAGTGCATGAAAAGGGTTAAAAGCACTTCAGAACCTTCCTTGGCTTCCTGTGCTAAATTACCTTAAACTTTTGAGGAGTAGGATGGCCCAGACAGATGTGTTGGCATGGCAACAACTCCAAGGAAAGGCTTGTCAGGCCTCCAGTTGTGACACAGAGCTGCCAAGAGGGTGCTGCAGCCACTGCCCTGGCTGTGCCCCCAGATCTGCCTGTCAGCACCCTGATTACTGTGAATAATTCATATGTCTCTCTACCAGCCTTTAATGCATCCGCGGTGACGTGAGCAGCGCTAGCAGGACTCTGCTGCTAATTTGCTGCATTAATAATCACATCCTCCTGCTTTTGCTCACAGCAAGGATATCTGGGGAAGGAAGTTAAAGCCAGGTTCTCTGTGTGGTGGTTCCAGTTGTTCCCCTGTTCATCCCAGACTGACCGGTGTACTCGGAGCTTACGGTCTGGGAAGCTGGGGTGGGAGCACACGCCTGGACTCTTACAGGCAGGACCACTGGCACAGGCTGCCCAGAGAAGCTGTGGCTGCCCCATCCCTGGAGGTGTTCAAGGCCAGGTTGGATGGGGCTTGGAGCCCCCTGATCCAGTGGGAGGTGTCCCTGCCCATGGCAGGGGAGTGGAACTGGATGGGCTTTGAGTTCCCTTCTGACCCAAACCGTTCCATGATTCTATGATTATTAGTGGAGGTGGGGGGGATTCTGCCTTTATATGTATTTAGAGTTCCTTGCCTGCAGTATCTGCTGTTCCTGTATCTGCCACTTTCTGGGTGTTGTGGCCCTCACAGCATCTGCTGCCCAGCACTGCCACTCAGTTCCCTTCTCTCTGTGAGACCCTTGTGCAGACTGGACCTGGTGAGCTGGCTTGTGGAAGGAGAGGAGCCCGGGTCCTGGAGAGCCATAAAAAGGAACTCCACTGCCTTTGTGGACCTGTAAGCTCCCATTTGCCCAGACCCACAGTGCCGTGGCCTCTCCAAACAACTGAGATGTAAGCTGTTAATTGCAAACAGACCATCTCCTGGAATAGGGTGAAGGTTCCTCTGCTCTGTTCTGAGAGGTTTTGCCACTTGGCATCTCAGTACCTGCCTCTTGGTTCATCAGCTCAGCGATGGTGCAGTGTCCTGTGGTTTCAGAGAACGAGAGAACCCTGAGGACCTTCATGTATTCATTTTTGCTGGGGGATGGTGGTCCTGGAGAAGGTTTACCTGATACATTTACATTTTCCAAGCAGACACCTGGGTGTCCCAGGCTGCTGGGCAGCACAGCGGGCTCTGGGTGATGCGTACCCAGGTGATTTCAGTACATGGTATTATTTACCCTATTGACGTCAGCAGCTGCTGCTCTCAGCTGCTCTCGGCTCCAGCAGCCGGCAGGAGCCAAGCTGTGGAGAGCTTATGAACTCCCTAAATGCACCTAACCTTTCCAGCACTCGGCATGTAATTCTCAGCTAAGTAAATGTCCATTTGAGTGTATTTTGGGAACAAACCTCCTATTAGCTTTCCATGTGCAGCTCCTTTTGCTCCTGTTCTGCAACCCAACACCGCATGGATTCTTATCAAAACACTGTAGCCTTTATTTGCTGGTAAGGCAGTTCAGCAGGGACTGTTACATAAAACCATATTATGGCATTTTCCTTCCAGAAAATGACTGCTTTTAAGTACCTTTGTGAGAAAAGAGTTCTCTTCTCATGCCATTGTATTTAAACTCTTTCCTAACACTGAGAGACAGCTCAATGGGAAATGGACCTGTCCTATTAGGGATATTCTGGAGTTCTTAGCATAGGAAGGACATAATCTGTTGGAGTGAGTCTAGAGGAGGCCACAGAGATGATCCAAGGTCTGGAGCACCTCCTGAATGAGGACAGGCTGAGAGAGTTGGGATTGTTCAGCCTCGAGAAGAGAAGGCTCCGGGGAGACCTTAGAGCAGCCTCCCAGTACTGAAAGGGGCTCCAGGAAAGCTGGGGAGGGGCTCTTGATCAGGGAGTGCAGGGATAGGACGAGGGGGAATGGTTTTCAGCTGAAAGAGAGGAGATTGAGATGAAATCTTGGAAAGAAATGTTTTGCTGTGAGGGTGGGGAGGCCCTGGCCCAGGTTGCCCAGAGAAGCTGTGGCTGCCCCATCCCTGGAGGTGTTCAAGGCCAGGTTGGATGGGGCTTTGAGCCCCCTGATCCAGTGGGAGGTGTCCCTGCCCATGGCAGGGGTTGGAACTGGGTGGGCTTTGAGGTCCCTTCCGACCCAAACCATTTCAAAAATTTGGACACAGTTTTAAAGCCACGCTCACGTTCCAACAGCCCCATCAGCAGATGTGTGTACTCTGCTTTCACCCCGTGTGTGAGCGGTGCCCGTGGCCGCCCGTGTGTGTTGTGTGGCTGAGGCAGCCTGGCTGCAGGTCCATCTGCCGGGCACCGGGATGAGCGCTGTCAGCCAGAGAACGCTGAAAAGCAAAGCTCTGCTGGCGCCAGGCCCGGCGGGGCAGTGCTGTGCTCTGCAAGGGATTGAATGGCTGTGACCCAGTCTGTAAGTCAGAGCTTATCCCGGGGCGGAGGGCTTTCTCCTGCCTCCCCTGGGATCAGCAAGGCTGAGCCTTTGCCTTTCGGGCAGGGGGTAAGCGTCTTCCCGACAGCTTGTGAGGCTGGTTGAGGTAACCCCTTAGGGGTGGCTTTCTCTGGTTTAGCTTGGAGTGCTCGCAGTGGAAGATGGTGCCTGTGGAGCAGAGAGTGTCCGCGTTCTCCTTTCGTGCCCCCTTTGTGGGGAAGCAGTATCGGCCCCGTCTCTGCCGCCCCGCGAGCCGCGGCTGCCGTGTCCGGTGAAGAGGCGCCTGCGGGCGGCACCGCGCTGGGATCGCTGCCCATCGGGATGTTCAGGAGTCAGCAGAGGAGCAAGGAAGGTGGGAAAGCAGCCAGGAGGGACACGCAGAGCGTGCTGAGTGCACAGCATGCCCGGTGTCCCGGCCGCGTGCACAGTCTAAAGGCTCCTTGGCGCTTCTGATCCATGGGAATGTGGAAGATGAGGGGTTGGTTGGTTCTGCTGCAAACCAAGCTGCTGGTTCTCTTGCCGGGTGTTCTGTGTCTGGGTGTGTCACCCCACCTGCTCAGGGCAGTGGTGCCTGAGCTCACCACACAAATGCAGCAGGGGCAGCACTTTTGGTGTGGGAGGAGAGGTGAATTGGCAGGGCATGACACTCATTTTTGCTCAGAATCTCTCAGCATCATGGATTTGTACCTATTGAAAGGGTTTCCTCGATAAATCCTGAGGGTGGAGCGTGGACACACAGACTCTGGGTAGCCAGCAGCAGAACCAGCTCATTTAGAATTAACTGTTGTGTGAGTAGCTTTCCAAAACTCTTTACTTTAGGAGCAGTCAGTGAAGTCCTCATGTGGTGCTGACACTTCCAACCATTAGTCCTGCACATCATCATAGGACGAGGGGGAATGGATTTAAATTGGAAGGGGGAGATTTAGATTAGACAATGGGAAGAAATGAGGGTGGGGAGGCCCTGGCCCAGGTTGCCCAGAGAAGTGGTGGCTGCTTCATCCCTGCAGAGGTGTTCAAGGCCAGGTTGGGAGGGGTCCCTGCCATGGGTTGGAAGTGGATGGGCTTTGAGGTCCCTTCCAACCCAAACCATTCCATGATTCTATGAAATACAGCCAGCGGAAGTGACCCTGCCTGGTGCAACCACATCTATAGCATTAAATTGTGCCAATCCAAGTGGTTTTTATGAAGAATGAAATCAGTGGAAAGTAAAAAGCCTGCACTCAGTTCCATAACAACCACTCTCGTGCGATCCAAAATTGCTGGAACAGGGACCGAGCCTAGGGTTTGGTTTTTGAACCTTTTTCTCTACAGAGAAGAGAGATTTCATTTACAGAGAGTTTTTAGTTGGCTCTGTTTCTTTCAGTGAGAAAATAAGGAACTTTCTTTTTCCAGCAAAGAGGGAATTTTTGAGGGTCCCCGATTCTGGTGCATTGCAGAGCTGCCAAAACAAATATTGTAGAGGGTGTACAGAGGGGGAATGGTTTTACAGGTAAAGATAATGTGGATAATGAGAGAAGCAGATATGTGGATCCTTCTGGTGGATACAATTGTTTTTAATTGCACTTCAGAAAATCTAACCTCGAGAAATGTCACAGTAACTTTGGAGTCTCGGGGAGAGCTGCTCCATGATGGTGTCTGAAAGAAAAATCTCATTTCTTTCAGTGAGATAATAATTCTGCTCCCAAGGAGTTCCCTCCAAGTGTTTTTTTCTGGTCAGATCCAGGTTCTGCCCCGGGGAGCACAGGATGATGTGGTGGCAGGCTCTGACTGTGTTAGTGGGGAAACAGGGATGGATTCCCTCCAGCAGGACCCAAACCTCCATCCCCTACACACGGTGTTCTTAGGCTGCTTTAGCTCACTAGATATTTAAAAATGAAATGCACATATTCTTTATTTTGTATTAATACACTGTAATTGCTTTACAGAGTCCAGCATATCAGTCGCACGTAAATACTACAGATGAACTTGCCAAACTGGAGCTCACAAAACTAGTGCATTTATTCCAAAGCAGAGACTAAACCCTCTAAACTCCTTAAAAAAATACATTAAAGAACGTACCACACACACACATATTGCACTTTTCTCCATGTGAAATTTTTACCCCATATACATCGCACCAAAGTCTCTTCAAAGGAGTCTGTAATACAAGATAATAAAGCTAATAATGACTCGAACAGCAGGGTACACAGTTCTCTATGTTAGACATAACAGATTTGAACAAAAGAGCCACTTCAAAGCATAAGAAGTGGTGCCCAATGGATACTCTGCCATATCAGAAGGCATTAGAGGCCTTTTATGCTAATTGGCTTAAAGGAAATTACATGAAATGTTAAATATGCTTTTGGTTGAGAGGAAGAGTCAGTCTAAACTACATGAAAAACACTGTAACTTCCCCCTTCCCAGCACTGCAAAGCTCAAATGAGCTTGGACTAATTGGCACATCCTGATAAATGGATTGTGGAATTCTTTTTACCTCTGAGTCCTGAAATGTTCATTATCCTGGCGTTGGATGAGGAAGGAAGTGGTTATAGTTCTGGCAGCAGCCCTGGAGCAGGACTGGGCCAGTCTCCATCCGTGTCCTGTGTCCCGGCAGCAGTTTGCAGCACGTAGTTCCTCGAGTGCTTGCTCAGATAGTACAATTCCAGAGAGTGTTTATTATACTGTGGGGTAGGGAAGAAGGAATGAAAGGACAGGACTTCATTGCCTCTATTTCCTTTTTCTGCAGCAGTGAAATGCCTGCAGTCTGTGTCATGCTGTTCCCCTTCCCTTTGTTGGTCACTTCAGGTATCGGTTCCGAAGCTATTTACTGTTTCCTTCTGAAGGGAAACCACTCAATAAACCTATTCCTCTCTCTCAGCTATTTGAAGTAGAGCTCTCCTTAAGCTCTCCTTATCTTGTATCACATAAGTAGTGTATGGATGTGATCCCTGCTCTTCAAACTCCTTGCTGATGCCTTGAGCATCACTGTGATATCAGAGGTAGAAGCTGAGCGCTCGTGGATTGAGTCCGGCACAACGGGACCGGTATCCGAGCAGGCTCCAGCGCGGGAGGAGCTGCCTCTCGCTGTAGGACACAGGAAGCAAGGTGTGTCCCTCGTTAAACCCTTCCCTCCTCGGCACAGCCTACACACAGGGACTGGAGTCCTCCTGTTCCACATGGAAATGTGGTCTTATTGCTGTAAATGCTGGCTGATCATCCAGGAAGGGAGAGCAGCTTTGAGAACCCTTTTTTGAGCTTAGTAGGATCTGTGATTCGACAAAACAGAAGAACCACCACACCAGAAGTCCCTTTTTGGTTTCTTCCTTCTGCTCCCTGTTCAACCCATCTCATTTTTAAGTGACCACATGCCCCAAATACCTAAACTTTGAGCGTGCTGACTACACCCTCACCATCTGTAGTATCAAAGCCCTCAGCTCGCCAAGCTCTCCAGCGAGCAGTGGTGCCATCAGCACGTTTCTCTGCCGTTCTTTGTGCTTTATGAATCTGCATTTGTGCTTAATGTTGGCTCAGGAAAAGGCTGAACTGCCTCGCTGTGAGCCTCGTTTGTCTGTCAGCCAGCAGTGTCCCACAGAGACAAAACCCCAAACCAGAGATCAAAGCTTTCTGCAGATTCCTAACCGATCCTCCCGTGACTTTGCGTCTCGTGACTGAAAGTTCTGGAGACACCAACTGCTCGTTGAGTTTAGTATTTCTTGAAACGATCCATACATCAGCAGTTCGTGATGCAAATATTGCTGTAATACTTCCAGTGTTATATACACCAGCAATTGGAACACTAAGAAAGTTAAACACGACGTTCCACACGGTGGAACTGGTGCTCTGAAGGGACTTTGGCTGCAGCGAGGATATAAATGGGGTATCGTCTACTTTCTTCAGAAAAAAGCATATAGGCTGATAAAGAACTGAAAAAGGCACAGCACTATCACTTCACAGGGGTGTTTTTTTTTTAAGCTCATTGTTTTTTATCATTCTTAAGTTCTAAAACCCTAAATAATTGTCCAAATATACAAAGCTCAATAAACCACCAGCAACATGTACTGCAAATTCAAAACACGGTTTGTTTGCTTGTTATTAAAATGCAACAGAAGGACAGATGGATCCTTTCCAGTGATTGGAACCTCTCCGAGACAGAGCCCTCCACAAAGCCTGCGTGAAAAAAAGGGCTGATTTCAAAAGCTACCCAGGTGGAGTTGTTTTTTAATGCCACTGCCTGCAGCTCTTGATTTTTCTCGTGGTCCTTCCTACCTTCTATCTCCCTGTTAGCTCATCCTTTATCCTTCAGCATTCTGACCCTCACCCACAGGTCTCTACCAGCCACTGTGTCAGCTCTGATATCTTTTGACAGAGGCAAGGTGTCCCTCAGCAGAGATCCAGAAGCTTCCCTTAGCAGACAACTCAAGAGTTCCTTGGCAGGCTTGGGAAACACTGCTTACTTGCTAGCAGGAAGAAGTGGAGGCTGCCCGGAATCCCTGGTGATCTCAGAGACTTACAGAGTAGTTCCAGATCAGTAGCTTACCCAGCAAGTGGATGTCAAAGTGCAACTTTCCTTTAATTCCACCTCACACTACTGTTCAAGAGTATTACAGTTGCCATCAGCGCAGACCTGAATCTACCCTGAATTTCAATGAAAACTATTGCTTTTATTGCCAAGAAGTACAATTCCATGTGCACTCAATTCTCCAAGTGAATGTCAGATGACAAAACCCCCAATTATTTTAGAAGGGGCTACTTCCTTCCTCTAAAATTCACTTTTTTTTTTGCCTCCTTCCATGCAAACTAGTTCTTTGTGGGACAAAATGGCACTATCTGTTCTCTAGCCCCTGGCACCAGCAAGAGGAGCTGGTGGCAAAACACTTCTCACCACCTCCTGCTTTTATTCCAGTCAGGTGGATTGTTAGTTCCCCTGTTAATTCAAGGGTTGAAAAGTTACCGTCAGCTTTGGGGTAGGAACAAAAAAACTCAAAAATTCACATGCTTCTCCATTTGTCCCATCTTCCACTCTCATTTTAGTCACCCCTTGGTGTTAATTCACCAGGACGTAGCCGCTGTGCTGGGGATCTACAGTCTCCATCATTTCACAATCAAAGAGTCCAGGCAATTCCGAGAGGGTTAACGGATCGTAGCTGGACTGGGACTCATGAGATGCTGAGCTGCTCTGGCTGTCAGGCAATGCTACACTGCTCTGTTGTGCTGGGTCCATGGAATACTGGCACTGGTCTGGGTACTCTGGCTCGGAAGAGGTGACAACAGGCAATTCACAAGTCTGATATGAATATTGTAAGGACTGTGGCGGCTGCTGCACCTGAACCGGCGATGACAGCTGTGGAGAGCTGGTGATGGGGGAGGGTGGCAGTGGATCCAGCTGTACCTTCTGGTATTGGCTGAGGAAGGGGTCATATTGCATTTGTTCCGAGGATGGAGGCTCCATCACGGGGCTCAGAGGCTGCTGCAGGCTGAACTGGGCTGATTGCTGCTGCTGCGGCGGCTGCTGCTCCTCCTGGCACGGCAGTGGCAGCTGAGTCGACCTTGGGTAGGAGCTCTCTGCTATCTGCATCTGGTTGAAATAGGCCTGCAGCTGGGACTGCTTCTGGAGGAAGAGACGCTTCTGGTGCAGCCTGAATCAAGACACAAACAGCAATCACTTGGCCTTTTGAAGTGTTAAGGCACCAGTGTGAGCCCTGCGTGCCAGTCACCCTGACACTTCCAGCAGGGAGTGAAGAACAGAACTGGAAAACTCCTGGGCAACCCTGTTTATTAAATAAACAGCAGAGCAGGATCTTCACCCTTTCAGCAAATGCACATGGGCTGAGTTTGTAGACCTCCTTTTGAAAACCTTCTAATCACCTAGAGAATTCTTCCTGTGCATTTAAGTTAATCCTGCGTGTTGTTTAATGTTGTTTGCTAAGAATAAGATGCACTCTATTTGTATTTTAAGCCTGCTACTGGAACTTGGGAGCTGAAGACTTAAGTCTTGCTGGCTATCCTTCCCTTTCCATCTTCTTTTTCTCCTTTTCCTACTGATGTTCACTGATAAAGAGTGAGTAGCACAGAAATTTGCCAACACGTGGCAGGACTGTTGTCCCTATTTTAAAAGAAGGAATGTGTCCTTACAAGTTTTAAAGTGAAGCTTTCCTTTTTCAAACAATTTCTAAATGGACAAAGCTCGTTCCAGTTCTTGCATTAATCTTGAGAATAAGAAAATAAAAAATAAAACTTAGCTGCATGTTTTGGGAGCTTCTTACCTGTGCTCCTGTAACTGCTGTTCCAGACTCCGGGGCAACTCTTTGCAGTACAGCTGGCAAGTATTCTGAGTTTTTGATAGTAGTGTGGGTTTCTGGAAGAAAGGCAGAGCTGTTTTAGACTCTGTGTGATTTAATGCATTAGTGCAGAAAGCAAGTGAAAGAAGACAGTCTGCCCTTACGACAGTGTGACTGCCCAGCTCCACGGTCAGAATGGTCAATAGAGCTACTATCTCTGACTCTTGGACCAAGATGATCTTTGTACTGTAAAAAATAGACTGTATCATAAAAAACATATAAATATTTCTTCCCCAGTGGAAGAGAAGTTAGAATAAAGTTTTTATGAACTAGAGCTATGTGAAAATTGGTTTTAAAAAAAAGGGGGGGGGGAAGAAACAGCAGGGGGGGTTCAGAAGTGGCTCCTCAGATGCTGATTCGTAACCTTCATGTGGTGGCACACGAGGAATAGCAGTTGAAGGAACACTAGCAGTTCCTTCAAATTGCTTTAATAACACTGTAGGATAACAGACTGAGTAGGAAAACAGCAGTAATATACATTTTGCATAATTAGGGTCAGTGTCTGACAAAAGAAAAACACAGCATGGTTTCAAAGTGAGTCGTTCTCCACTAATATAGCCTTTGGATTTTCCCGAGGAGCAACATCTTTTGGCCAATCTGCTGTGTGGCAACGACAGCTGGTTTAGGTCCCTGGAGGGGAGCTGTGCTACCTGGAGCCTGTGTTGCAGGTACTGTGTTTCTAAGCTCTGCCGTCTGGATAGCAATGGGGGATGTGCACCGTTAGGGAAAGCAGATGCAGGTTCCTGCTGCTGCTGAGGTGCCTCCTCCTGCAGAGAGAAGAGGAACAAGTTTCAGCCCCAGAAAAGGCTTTTTTCTGCCTCAACCCTTTCTCGAAGGATTTCCCCCGACAGAGGGTTCATAGTTGCCATGTGGACTGGTCTCTGGTGTCCCCCATCACTTTCATGGTGTGGAGCCTGAATTACAATGCTTGGAACTATCTGCGCTGCAGAATGGCAAGGGCTTACATCTGTAATTAAAGTGATGCTGTGTATCATGTATTTTCTGACTTGCCCTCTGAAACAGTAAATGCAGAGCATTAGAAAACCATCCAGACTCTGAGGGTGCTTGTGCAGCGTCAAAACGGAAAGCGAAAAGCTTTCAACAGTGGTGGAGAGGATATGTGTGGGACAGGCACCTCCAGCAAAGGGGGAGTGCTGGCATGGGAGGGCACTGAATTGTGTGAGGATACCATGAGCACTGCAGGGTGTTGGCATCGAGCGAGGTTCTTGGGAAAACATTACAACTTTGGGGCTGTCAGAACTGAAGTTTCCAGCGCTCAGACAGTAACAGCCGGAGGTTTAGGAACAGCAGGCTTCATCTGGAACATCAGGTGCTCACAGTGTCTGGGTGCTTCTCACCCATTTTATTACTGTTAAACACAGAAACTTATAATTCCTGTTTGCTCTGAGCTGTTCCATTGAAAACAAATAACAAGGGAGCTGGTAGAAGCTATTTAATTTCACTATGCAAATCAGGCTAACCATTAGCACATGGCTTTTTCAGTTCTTGCAATTATACCAAACCAGCTCCAACAGGGAAAGATCTTATTAGGCTTTGTTAAATCTAAAACATCCTTCAGATTAAAAGCAATAATAAAAAGTTGGATTTGGAAAGCTAACAAGGCCACCTCGGAGACACCGTGAGGTAAAGGCCAGCCTGCCAGTGCCCATTCTCTATTCTGCAGAAGACAGAAAAGAGAAGAGGGAACTTCACCTGTAAATTAGCTCTTCCAAGCTCTCCAGAACACTTTATCCTCTCCTTATCTGTCCCAAAGTATTGACATTTGAAAGATGGATCGTAGTTTCGGTTTTCAGTACCTGCGGAGGACTATTAATGAGGTCCTGCAATGGGGTGGCAGTTGATGAGAGAACAGGTTCTTCTTCTGATCCTATCTGTTCATACAGCAACTGGACTTTGTTCAGTTCCAGGATTCCTTTGGTTCGTGCCAGGTTCTGGAGGTGCTGTCTAAATGCTACAATTCCTGGAGAAGAGTTGAGCAAAACCCTTGTCAGCAAATCAGTTAATTCCTATCTGGTTATCGCGGCAAGCGCGACATCAGCTGAGCAACAGCCAAGTCCTGGTGTCTCGGTGCTGCTGTGCCTGAGAACGTTCACAGCCACCTCGAGGAACAAGGTGGCACCAAAGGGCTGTGATTACCTTGTGTGAGGGAGGTGTCGGACGCTCTGCGCCCCTCGCGGAAGCTGACAGGAGAGCGGTTGTGGGTCTCTCGCTTCTGGGAGGTGAGAGCTTGCATGGCTGGGTTGGCAGGTCTCAGGCCTATGAAAGGCCTTGCCATTCGGGGTGCTTGCTGGTTACTCAGCACCATTTCTTTCAAGGAAGGGGTGTCTTCCAGGAATTTCATATCTCTCTGAATGGATCCCATGTCATACTCTGAATCAATACTGCCCAGAGATGAGTTTTCATCCATTGAGTAGACTCTCCCTGTGGCAAAAACCCAAAAACAGCATAAAAGGAAAGTGCAGTGCTAATTTAGCAAAGCAAAAGAAGTGTCAGAGGCTCGAGCTCTACCTGTGTCTGTTGGAGAGGTCATTAACACAAAGCCAAGTTTCATAAAGAAATGGGAATGTAACACATGTGGTATCAGAACGGGTGTTTGCTACTGGTATTCACATTATCACAGATGATGTTCACTGGCTTGTTTGAAGAGAATTCAGTGGTTTTCTCTCCCCTGTAGATAATACTGACAGGCCTGCAGCCTGAGCTGGAAGGTTTGGTCACCTTGCTGGTTTTGGCATACTTGAGAACCCCGAGGTTTTTGTTTCCCCACTGTCTTTCTCTGCCAGCACGTCTTCAGGGGATGATTTAGTTATGTTGGAAAGAACAAGCCACCTTGCCAGACTCCACCAGCTGCTACTGGGGGTGTCCACAACAGCAGCCAGCTGTGTGTTTGCTGCTTTGGGTTTATGCTGTCTGTACAGCAGGGTTTGGGGGGGTTTGTTGTGTTTTTTTTTCCCTTTAGCCTTTATAGCAAATGCTAAGTAATAAACCCAAGAAATTCTATCTTGTGCTTCTCACTCTTATAACCTCGTGTTTTTCATCCTGGGGTTATCAGACTGAGTGCTGTGAGCAGAGAGTGAGCTTTGAGATGTCTGTGCTTATTCCTGTACCTGTGCCTGGCATCATCACCAGCTGATTTGTAACTTCAGCCAGCGTGTGCCGCCGCTTCCCACAGCGAGCTGCTCGGAGGGCTGCGAACGCCTGGGCAGGGTCATCTTCTGACTCTCCTTCTGTCTCTATCCCTTCATCAATAGAAGTTTCCATCATGCTGGTAGGCAGTGATTGGCATCCTTTCCTAATCACCATGGGAGGTACAGGATCCAGCAGGCAGCCGTTTACCTGAGTGGCACAAGGAGATGAACACCTTTCAGTTGTGTGCACAGAGTAAGAAATCTCTGTCAGTCACGTAGGCTGAAGGCAGCTGGATATTGAAAATACGTGACCCTCCCTGTAATCTACAGAGCTAAGAAAGACTTGTTAAGAATTGAATCTTCAAGCTGAATTTCTTGCCCACCTTACTTTCCATTTCTGACTTTTCAATTCAAATGTCTTCTACTGATCTGGCAGCAAAAGCACTGGGAAGGCTTATTTAGTGAACTGCTGGAAAGGAAAAAGAGAACCAAGACCACGTGGGCAGCTGGCTCTCTGCAGTTTGCCATGGCACAGGGATCAGAGCTGGGAAGGCTTTGCCAGAGATGTTCTACAAATACTTAAGACACCAAATATTCCCAGGTCAATTGTGATCTGACACCTCGCTGTAGTCACCATTTGTTGATCTGCTCTGGCCAAACTACGTCTATAAAAGCAACGGGGGATGCAAAATAAAGTTTAAAATGTTAATTTCCAACTGTCTTTGAACTGCTTTGGGCTCTCCAGCTGTAAGAGACCACACAAGGAGTTACTGAAACCAGTGATGAGAACCAGGGCCACACTCTTCGTGTTGGTAACGAACCAGTAAGTGAGCAATAAAAGCTTCAAAATGTCAAGCAGGAAATCAAACCCTGAGCTGGCACCAGGCAAAATACTGAAATTAAAGTTATTATGTAATGGGATATGAGAGAGAACAACAAAAGTTTCATGAGAGTAATAACAGACTTCATAAATGTAATTTTTTAAGCTATTTCCCCTCCCTCTCACAAGCTCTCCCTGCTCACTCCCGGGTATTCCCCCTACTCTCCGCTGCCCTGCAGTACTGTCTCCAGCCTCAGAGTCTGTGGCAAAATGGATTGGGCTGGGGCTCCCTGTGGAGGGGTAACTGGGAGCAAACATCTGTGAAGCCAGGGAGCTGTCACGCCCGATGAGCTGGGCTCAGTCAAGTCTGTTAACTGTGGAGGGGTGGAAGGCCTGTGCATTCCCCCAGGCTGATTGCAGGGAACAAAGCCCGTCAGGCGGAGCCGCGCTTCTGCGGTGAAGATTTTACAGGGCCTTCCCAGTTACAGAAACGGCCTCGCTGGGAACTGAGCAGCCTCTGGAGACAGAACCACGGAATCGTTTGGGTTGGGAAAGACCTTTAAGATCACTGAGTCCAACTGTAGACCTCACGCCGCCACCTCCTCCGCTGAACCCTGTCCCTGAGCACCACATCCACACATCCAGGGATGGCGACTCCACCACTTCCCTGGGCAGCCTCTTCCAATGCCTGACACCACTTCCTATGAAGTAATATTTCCTAGTATCCAATCTAAACCTCCCCTGGTGCAACTTGAGGCCATTTCCTCTGGTCCTATTCCTTGTTCCTTGGGAGCAGAGTCCAGCACTCACCACAACCTCCTTTCTGGGAGCTGCAGAGAGCGATGAGGTCTCCCCTCAGCCTCCTCCTCTCCAGGCTAAACAGCCCCAGGGCCCTCAACTGCTCCCAGAACCCCTGTTCTCCAGCCCTTTCCCCAGCTCCATTCCCTTCTCCAGACATGCTCCAACCCCTCAAGGTCTCAGCAGTGAACCCTTTGTATCAGAAGTTACGTATGAGGAGTCCTCACGCCTCTTGAACATATACTTGAGAAAACAAACCCATTTTAAAAACCAACTTAGGTTGATTTTCTTTTTACAAATGACAGTGTGGTAAGGTTGGAATGTAAGCAAAGAACACAAGAGGCAGCTTAGTGATGAAAAAAGGACATAGCTCTCGAGAGTTACATGTGAGAGCAGCAGAAAAACAATCTGGAATACACAGAACTTTGACACTCAGAGAATACTTAAATTTAGGGAAACAGGCACAATGTGTTCTATGCAGCCAGTGCAAAAAAATGGAGAAATCAAGTGTTTAGCTACAAAAGGTCTTTGTATTTGACTTGCTGTCCATCCCAAGATGTTTCCCAGGAATGAGAACGTGCCGGAGAGCAGAGTTTTGGGGACAGCATATGCTTCAGTGCTTGGGAGCAGGCTGAGAACATTGGGTCTTTGAGGAAAAGGCTAAGAAGCAGCAGGGTTCTCCAACTGCCCACAAGTGTGTAGACACAGGAGGTGTCCTGATGTCAATGAAGTGACATTAATTTGGATTATTAAATGTTCTGGCCCTGACTCCACAGTGCTCTGTGCTTGGATGATGAACTCTACCCTGTCAGAAGGAGCTGACCTTCAATTAATATTGAAGAGCTACAGCTTCGACCACTGGCTGTGCTTCTATGAGGAAGTAATTGAAAAGGCAACGACCTTGTTTAGCCTTAATGATTTCTGACAAAACTCTAGGGTGATTTCAAGCCGTACCTTGGGTGTCTCAACTCTTTCTTCCTCCATAAATGCTGTCTCTCCCTGGCAGCTGGATGGAGGGAATGAAAAGGCCTCTGCTCCCGAAGCTGATGGAAGACCTGGAGACTGCAACAACCTTGGATTTTGTGAATGCAAGGTAACTGAGGGTGCCACAGCTTGTGCCTAAAAAAAAGATTTTAAGAACTCCAAAACCAGAACAATTTGAGGTAGAAAACAACATAAAGTCACAAATAAAAAATAAACAATACTGAGCACGTTTCCAAAGCGAGAGAAGTAACAAAGTTAGTTCCTCATTCTTGATGAATTACATTCTCAGTTGTCAGAATTGAAAAAAAAGCACCACCCCCTTTCAAAACACACGAACAAGCACCAAAAATGTCATTAAGGCAGCTCCTTATTGAAGCTGAGCACTTATGAGCTGTAAAGACAAGAGTTTGGGACCCTTTGGTGCCCTCCAGTTTCTGACAAGCTAGAATTCCTTCAAGAATTCAGTACAAACCCCCTTAATGTTATCAGGCAGAGCAGTTTCAGTGACTGTTCTGACATGCACTGATTCCTGTAGGAAAAACCATGGGAAAGAAGAGAGCAGACTGGGTCTGACCTAAGAAGTTTGAACAGAGGGAGCTGCTGGAGGGAGAGGTGTGTGACAGGGCAGGCAGGCATGGCACAATGAGGAAAACAGCAGCTTTCACTGTTTCTTAGCCTTCATTTCCTCAAGTGCAGCATCCACACAAGTTGCCTGTCCAAAAAGGGAACAAGCAGCCTTATACAGGAGCTCGTGGTGCCACCATGTGTGAAAACAAACGATCTTGTTGCTCAGGGTAACTGCAAGATTGCTTGTGGTCCTGAGGAAAAAGCAGGAATGGTTTGGGTTGGAAGGGACCTTGAAGATCATCCAGTTCCAACCTCCTGCCATTGGCAGGGACACCTCCCACTGGACCAGGGCTTAAAGCCCCCCAAAATAGTAATATGGCTATTAATTAGAAGAATTTAGGACAATAAGGAACTACCTTCCTGGAGGTTTTTTCTTCCTCCTTGTTTATCTCTCTCCACCTGTTTATAATCCATCTTATAATTAATAATGTGCTTTTGAATCCTTTGTCTTTCTACCACTGAAAATAGCTGGTTTTAATCTTTGTCAGCCACATCGTTCCTGAACCTGTGTTTTCAGAGCTGAAGTGATTTGCCTTTCGTTTCAACAGAATCCAAACCCAAACAGTGTCCTGCTGCCTCAAGCAAAAAAGGAGCAGCAGGGCTGTGATTCTGGAAGTCGAGTCTGGGCATTTGCTCTGTACAGCAGCACCACAGCACCTGGGAGGCTGCGAACTCGACAGAGTATTTACTTGAGACCACAATAAATCTGAGTCATCTTAGGCCAAGTCTTTCAAGCTTCCAGTTATGCATTAATAGAAATCAAAAGCCCTACGACGTCTGTGTATTTTAATGAAACAAAAGAACTTGTAAAAAAAAAATATCCAAGAATTATTGGAATAAGACACGATAAACTGTGCATGACCTTTCCTTCTGGAGAAAATTACACTAAGGAAGAAGCAGGCTGAATAGCCTCAGAGCCTGTGCTGAATCAGTCAGCGTAATTAGAGAGGATACTAAGTGGACAGCCTCCTGCAATGGAAGGGCTGGCACCACATGTAAGGAGCACAGGGAATTGCTCTTGATAAAATACACGTGACGTCCTTAAGACTTAAATCAATTAGTCAGTCATCACGGTGGCTCTGTGCACACAGAGGTTTTGCAGCCGTGCTGCAAAGTCTCCCATGAAATCAGACTCCTGCTGGGTCAACGGGATGGAAAAGCGGTGCAAATCTTAAAAGAAATGACATTATTTAGGAACAAATCTGAGTCTTGAGCCAACAAGAGCCTCACGACAATGATATTTTTATCAGGTACTTAGGATATCACAATGAAGTGGCATCTTGACCTGGTAGGTTGAGCCTAATAATTTACTTTGGGTACCTCTTTGCTATTCTCTGTCATGCTCTGTTTCATGGGAGACAGAAAGTGTATCTAGAGAACAGCAGGAGAGAAAGTAATTCTATTTTCAACAGGTCCCTCCAGAGTGACTATGTTTATCACACTAAGTAGAGCTTGTATGCTTTTAGCCCCATTGCTAGCACAGCTCTCCATAAATTCCACAGCTCGTTTGTCAATCACATTAAAGATACTCCAAGTGTTGCAGAGTCTCCAGAAATTGTGCTTCTCTAACATTTTAACCCATGACTTCCCGGCAAAAGGCTTGGAATTCTCAAAAATGGGAGTGTTCCCATTAGAAGCACAAGCACAGTACTTGCCCTTTAACTGGGACAGAAGCTGGGAATTAAGGTTAAACCACACCGTTAAAGCCAAAACCATTGTTTGCACTTTGGGCTTCAGAATGCAGTCAACTTCCCTTTTCTCCTTTCAAACTTATCCAGTCCCCTCCAAACTGATCTGTTTTGGGGAGGAGGCAGCTGGAGCAGTTGCAGGAGGCGTGCCAGGCATCTCATTTGTCATCACACAGTGCTGGCAGGAGGCTAATCCAAAAAAGCCTTTCCAAAATGATGCTGAGAGTCTGAATACTATAGAAATCAGAAACTAGCAATGGATTCTAAGTGAATCTGTGTAGAAACAGCATTTTGAGAGAGAAGATTGTCTTGCACAGCCCTAAGCCCACATCTGCCAGGGATGGGACCTTACCTTGGCTACTGTCTGCTCAGCGATGGTGCTTGGCCGACGCTGACGAGCGTCGACTCTCTGTTCCACAGGGAAGCTACTCCGATGTGATTTGAGTCTTTCCACTAGCAAGTAATAGATAGCAGCAAAGTGGTTATAACTCTTGTTCTGCAGAGACTGAAAAAGAGAAGCACAGAAGTGTGGGTGCAGCCAGATATGCATTATTGTTTATGTTCTATGAGATCAGGAAGAAGAAAGAATTGCCGTTGGGTGGGGAAGTCATTCAAGAGGCAGTGGGGTAGGAAAACATTTTTCTGAATTGAGAAAGTTTCAAATCACAGTGCCAGGCAAAGAGCAGCATCAACCTCAGCTCAGTGGCAAGCTCACAGGAGTTTGCTATGTTTGAAGCTGCAGCAGTACTTGTAGCTAACATTCAGGTTCGGAGAAGGGACTGAGCTCCAGGACCTCCTGAATATATTGGCTGCTCCAAGTCACCAGAAGCAAGGGGAACTGAGCCTTTGCAAAGCAAAGACACCAGCCTTTTCTACTGAAAAGTGCTCAAACTGCCCATCTCCACAATGGTTACTGGGACAGCAGGAGGACAGGGAGGCAGCAGCACAGCACGGTTAAAACATCTGCCCTTTTGCTAGGGTCTGACCAGGTAAAATACACCACCAGTTTTGTCCCTCCCCAGCTGCTGACAAAGAACATTGCAAGCAACTCAGGTAATAAGTTCATTAATACAAAAGAGGAGACCTTCCCCCCAGGGCCAAATATCTGTTTAAGTCTGTTTTACCTCAATAGTTTTCTGCTGGTCTATTCCCAGGCTGTGCATCAGCCGTAAGACCTGCTCATTATACTCTCCAATGGAAGGCTCGTTCTCCTCTCCTGGTGGATA
Organism: Dromococcyx pavoninus; assembly: GCA_033558185.1. Taxonomy (NCBI): domain Eukaryota; kingdom Metazoa; phylum Chordata; class Aves; order Cuculiformes; family Neomorphidae; genus Dromococcyx; species Dromococcyx pavoninus. Next base: position 189,739 of record JAUMJL010000344.1, on the reverse strand, counting down.
AAGAATAGGCCTCTGTGCAGGAACCTCGATGAGCATCCACTTGTGCTCCTTAATCTGAGCAATAGTTAACCGTTTGGATGGGTCCAGGACCAACATTCTTCTAATCAGATGTTCACACTCTGTTGGGAAAGAAAAATTACCAAGCTCCTAAGTGGTACTTGAATATACTCACCCGAGATGTACAGATACGGAGCATGACAACAGGAAATTGCTTTACTCCTACCTAACTTCTGTGCCAAATGCATTTCCTGAAGGCTAAAACAATCTCTCAAAACAAAATTAAAAGTTACATTAAGAAGGACAAACCCCCAATTTCTTTAAATGCGTGGTGTGGCTGCCAGTGCCAGTCCTCCACAGATCTCCCATGAGGGTAACAGTAATATCTGGTGCCTCTTTGAAGCTGGCTGTGCTGTTCAATGCTAATGTTAACTGATAAAGCTTCACACAACCTCTGTGAAGTGTGGTGAGGAGTAATCAGCATCCTTTCTCCAGCACAGTTTGAAACAGCTTGTCCGGGTTCATAAGACAAGGGATTGGTGATAGTAGGATTATTGTCTGGATATTTATATTTCCACTTTGGTGGTCACAAAAACAAAAGTAAAAATAATGTCTCTGTGGCTGTGAACAGTACCCAGTGGGCTGCACATTCATCTGCTTTAAGTCCAGGACCAAAGCACAGCCAAGCTTTAGGTGTCAGAGTAATTCCAAATACAACACTGCTGCTTTCTGACCACTAAGTACTGAACAGCTTTAAAAAAATCACATCTCTCTCCATATCTCAGTTGGTTTTTGGGAGATGAGGGCACAAGAGATGAACATGCAGTTTGTCTATGATAGGAAGTCAATCTCAGTTCCTTTAGGGGAGGTTTTCAACCTGCCACGCATTTCTAGCTGACCGTGATACAGCTACAGGGCAGTTGTGAGTCAGTCCACTCAGGTAGTTCTGACAAATAGTTTAGAGAGAGACTTTTGGCTATTTATTCCTGTTTCTCTCTCTCGTTGTCCCAGATTTGCTAAGAGGCACACCCTTCCCTGCTCCTGCATCAGGATTTGGTCAGCAAGGGGAGCAGCAAACAGCCTGTGGAACAGCCACCCCAGGTGCAGTCACAGCAGTGAGCCCAGCTCACACCTGGCTGGAGCAAAGCCACAGAAACACAGCACAGCTCAGTTCCAGCTGCAGAGTGGGTCCAGGAAACTGAGGGGTTGCTGTGGGGCCATCGTGGCATTGCTAAAAGCAACCAAGGGCACTACAGCTGTAACGTAGTGGCTCTTTCCAGATGCAGCGCGTGGCTGTTCGCCACCAGAGGAGGGGAAGAACAGAACATTTTGCACCACAGAGCCCTTAACAACAGGGCTGCAAAACATACAGTTCATTCCCTTTTAAAAAAAAGCACAGGAAGTAATATATCAACAGAGGATTAGATTCAGGAAGGTTGTTCTGAAGGAATCTGGTTTTCTATGATACAGGGGAGGTGAAGGACACCAGCAAACCCAGTGCGAAATGTCCTCGCTTGTTCCTGTCCAAACAGGCAGGAGGGAGAGTGAAACCCAACAGGTGGGGCAACTGAGGGAGGGGGAGATCTCTGTCACCTGCAGGAGTGCCAGAAACACAGGAATGAGAAGTTGGCATATGAACTGGTTGTGTACTTTTTGCTTCTGTTTAGTGGATGCTGTCAAAACCTGGGAACACCCAACCCACAACTCCAGTTTGACAGCAATATTGCTCTCAGCGTATTTTTTTCCATGTTAAAATGCCCATTGCCTTGCAGGACAGAAGATAACTGCTACACAAACGTGCCCCTCACCCTGCACCCTTGTATTTCTGTTCACAGCAGGACAAGACATCCTTCAGCTTCCATTTCGATGCCGTCCCTGTCCACGGGCACAGCCTCACTGCAAGCTCCATGCAATGCTCAGGGAAAAATGGGTCGTTTTTTCTGGCAACAGCCTAACTGCAAAGGCACAGAGCTCACCTGGGGGGAGTTGTGCTTCTTCACAGAGTATTCTGCTGTACCCCAGTCCAGTGGCAGCCACACCACCCTTTGCAAGAGGTTTGACTCAACGTTTACCACACCAAGAGGACACGTCATTACCTTCTGACATAAAATAAGGGATCCTGAACCTTCCTTCAAGAACTCGTTGCCTCAGTATGGGGAGCGTTGGTCCATCGAAAGGTAATGCTCCGCAGACCAGAACATACAGAACTACACCCATGCTCTGGAAGAAAGAGAACACACATCTCATTTCTCAAGCTACGAGCAAGCTGTGAGGTTGGCTGACCAAATCCTGCCACACAGAAGAATTAAATGATGTTCTGCAGAAAGAGGAAACTCACACCAAAAGGAGGTAGGTTGGTGAAGATCCCTAAGCATTAAGAGCTCTCAGCTAACCTGAAATAGCTGGGCTTGCAGTGCCTTGTGCCAGCAAGCAGGGAAGCTGAGGTGTACTGGGTTAGGGACTCTAACAGGAAGCTCCACACTGGTGACTGAATGATATCTGAAAAGCAAGCCCCAACTTCATAGAGTCATGGAATGGTTTGGGTCAGAAGGGACCTCAAAGCCCATCCAGCTCCAACCCCTGCCATAGACAAGGACACCTCCCACTGGATCAGGGGCTCCAAGCCCCATCCAACCTGGCCTTGAACACCTCCAGGGATGGGGCATTCACAGCCTCCCTGAGCAACCTGGGCCAGTGTCTCATCACCCTTATTGTGAAGAAATTCTTCCTAATGTCTAACTTTAGGTGAGAATTAGAGATACTCTTTATTAATCTCAATGTTCAAACCAAAACAGACCTCAAACAGCAGCTGCTCAAAATTAATTGTAACCTTTCACTTTTATCAATTTGCAAAATCCTGGGTAAGAGGCACGCAGGTAACTTGAGCAGCTTCAGGGGACACCAGCTCACAGTTCTGCACTGCTGCCTGCAGTGCTGAGCACGAGGGGTTCTTAATGTGAGCAAAAGGAGGCAATCTGGGCAAGAGCCCTCCTCCAGCCGCCAGGCTCATGTCTGAAAGTATGCAAGTTAATTGGCACTGCAAGTGGAAATAGTCTGGCAGTAGATGCCAAGAAAACACAGCGCCGTGCTAGATGGAGCAGCCCCACCAGAGCCTCGTGCCAGTCGGTTGGCAGAGACAGCCACAGCACTGGGCTTCTCCAGGGGAAAAAGCAGGTGTGCAGCACTCACCTTAAAACTCTATAGGGATGCAGAGATTTTAATATTAAATATATATTCTAAAAAGTCAGTTCCTTCCTTCCTTAACCTGCTAAAACTGAACTCTGAACTGTCGCAGTCCTCCTGCAAGCTTAGCACTTCCTACAGACCCGTGCCACGATGGGATACTCATAGAATTGATTAGTTGGAAAAGATCTTTAAGATCTTTGTGGCTGCCCCCTCCCTGGAGGTGTCCAAGGCCAGGCTGGATGGGGCTTTGAGCCCCCTGATCCAGTGGGAGGTGTCCCTGCCCACGGATGATGTTTAAGATCCTTTCCAACCCAACCCATTCTGTGATCATCGAGTCCAACCATACTGCAGAAACACACAGAGAATCCTTAACTCGTCTCTGAAAGCAAGTGAAGATGATAATGATTTATCTTAAATATAAACACACGTGCGCTTCTCTCTGTGTGCAGGCAGATTCTGTGAACAATTTAGGGTCTTATATAGTTAAATAATATTTACCAAGGTTCAGAGAGTCACCTCTGGTATTCAAGCGGTGCCCCTGTTACTTGAAACAAGTGTAGTGAGCTCTGCTGTACGCTGGATTACCAGTCACTAAAGGTTAAGAAAGGTTGTAGGCTGTGCTTTAAAAACAGCTAGATAGCTCCAAATGTATGTGTAGAGACACCTGCATACACAGAACTATTGGTATCTAAAAGCCCATTTTTTATTTGTTAATGCAATTAGGTTAATTTAAATTAGATTAGCAGCTGAAAGGTGACTTTCCATGAGCTGCCCTGTTTGTGTAAATGTCAGTGCCTGTGTTACGCTATGTGCAACATTATCACTGCAGACCTGGTGCCAGAGCAGGGACAGCCAAGTTGTGCTGTCTCTGATTGCTTTGGGCTGTGAATTTGTCACTGTAATTACCAGAATACTAAAATTAAAAAAACAAAACGAAACCAAAAAACCCAACCCAAACCACCCAAACAGACAAAAAACCCCAACACAATCCAAATTAGGAATGAAAAGCAGTCTCTGACAATGCACGAGGGGTGCACAGAACTTTTCAGTTCATTTTAATCCCTTTTCCATTGCATAAGAATGTGGGTTGTGCTCTCTGTCCTCTTCCATTAGAGCAGTACACGTGCAGACACTCCGATTCAAAACAAGCAGCTGCCTGCAGTGGAAATGGTTGTAGCACAAATGTTCTTCTTTCCAGCTCAAAGAGCAAAGCAGTCACCATCTCTCCTGTGTTTCAGTGGCTCAGAATCCCTTTAACCTGACCAAGAACTTTCAGCCTTACAAGTTCAACTCCCACTTAACACAAGATACTAAACACACTGCAAACAGTTCATGCATACAGTCAGGAGGGCTTTTGGAGCTGCAGTTTTTCCTCTTGTGGGCTCACGTACACCTACAGTGCACATTTCAGAGCCACCTGGACAGGTAACTTCAACCTCACTCAATGTTAAGATGCATTTCATGACATTCCAGAAATTAAGAGGAAAAACAGCTTGGCTGCAGCTTAAGAAAAAAGAAAAATCAAAAGATGATTCTTTTGTTCCAGCTTCCTAAAAGTTAAAAAAAGAATAATGATACCCAGATATCCAGCTGGGGTCCCTCATATTGCTGTCCTTCAAAGACTTCTGGGGCTGCATATGGTGGGCTTCCACACCACGTCGTCAGGGGCTCACCACTCTTATAGAAGTTTCCAAATCCAAAATCTGTTGAGAAATTAAGGGGAAAATAATTCTGAACTCCATTTGCATGACAAAGAATAATTATATGCACAGGCACACTTCCATTTGTGAAAGGCTCTGTCACAAATCCTTTTATCTGTACTCCCACTGAAAATATTTATTGGGATGCTGAATGTCCTATGCTGCTGTTTTCACAGAATCATAAAAATCATTTAGATTGGAAAAGACCTTGAAGATCATTTTAGTTATCAAAACACCCTGCAAAACTTCATAACCTGTAGGAGTTTGGAGTTAACTTTGACCAGTTTGTTAAATCCAAGTTTATAAACAGTTATCACTAAAACCCAGCAAACTGACAATCAGGCATCCACAGGAGCTTATTCACTCGCCAAGAGATATCAAAGATTCAGTGCTGGATCTGAGACTTCCTGAGTTTTCTTTAGGTGCTCTCTAGCCTTGAACACACAACAAATTCTGACAGCATCAGCTCTGGGGATGGGAGGAAGAAGCTCTGCCAAAAGCAACAAGCATGGGAAAACACGCAGCCTTTTGCTAGGAAGGGAACTGCTACTGGGATTGGCTGCAGCCCGTTCAATCTACAACTGGAATTTGCCATTCCACAACCAAAGCAGTTCTTTAAAATGTTTCTTTTTATGGCTTAATATGGGACCAGACGTGGATCCCATGGGACTTCAGTATTAGTCACCATTTCTAATAATCCAAAGCAAAATGACAGCCACGATTGCAGAGATGTGAACTCAGTCTGATGCAGTTTTTTTAGCTTCCCTCGTTGCTGCTCTCCCAGGTTGCATTGTTTTTTACTAGAACAACACAGCAAACAACATGAATATTGAGGAAGCTGGCTCAGTGAGGGAACTGAAACTGATTATTTTCAAAATGCAGAATTTCAGGTGGCTGCTACAGCTCCCTGGGGTTCTGATCTGTAGCTCTCTTGCCTTCCATTCCAGTCTACTCTTCACAGCCCACATCCTCCAGTTCCTCTTACATCCTGCCATCACTCTCATTCCCTTTGCTTAGTTCATATATGATTTGCTTTAGTATTCTTTGCTCTTCCTGCCAGGATCCCAACAGTCCCTCCTACATCCACCACAGACACCCATTCTGAATACACTCCTTCCACGATGCTCTTTAGTATTCACACACAGGGCTCTTATTCACCAGGCTTTTAATAAAAGCCATTGGAGCACAGTGTTTGGATACACCTGGTTACACCGTGAATCAAAATACTTTGGGGTTTTCTCATGGAATTCAACAAAGCCAACGTTTCTCCCTGTGGCTCCCAGCATTGTCCCAGCTCTGCACTGCTCAGTCCTCTTGTTCTGCTTGCGCTCTGTTCTCTGTGACAACAAATGCTGTTAATACTAAAGCAAAGGAGAAGTTCTCAAGGGGAGAGATCTGATAACAGGGACAAATACGCTTTGTATTTAAGGCTTCAATTCATTAACCAGTCAGCTGTACATCCAAAGGAAATACAGAATGGAGCACTGGCAAGTGACAGGCAAAAACTATTAAGCACAGCAGCACTGTCTGTGTTCACCACTGCTCTGCTCCTACGTGAACAATGATTTAACTGTTCCCCACCACTTTTTCCACACTGGAACACGTTTTCCAGTAGAAGGTTACAGAAGGTGTCTCTTTCCTTAAGGTCATAATGCTTTTACCCTTGCAGCTAACCAGGCCCCTGCAGCGTTGGTGTGACTCGAGGAATCCTGTGAAAGTCAACAGTGTTGATAATAGCACTGAGGCTGATTCAGTGCTATCAGGTGCCGAATACCTCAGAGGTACATTAACACAACGCGGCACTGATCAGCAGATAGCAAGGCTGATAAACACCGGGGCTGGCAGACAGCACAGGCACTGCTGGTACCACTTCATTTACTCCTGTTTGTACAGGTTGTGTTATTCAGAGAGCCTGGCTCTCATACATCATGAGCTGAAAAGCCAGAGAACCCTCAGGATCAAAGCAGTACAGAGAGATTAAACAAAACCTTACCAGGCTCAGATAAAGTTAACCTGGAATTGGTTCAGAGAGGCGGTAGTACAGAACTTGAATTGGACTCCTTACATAGAGCTTAAAAGTGAAGGTATTTGGTTGCTTTCCTAACAGAAGGACACAAGAGCTCCAGCTGCTCTTTTAACAGAACCTGAATTAATACTGTATCCCAGCTAATTAACATACTTTGTTAGAAGAGACCATCTTGTGTTACTGTAAATATCTGGTCCAGGTGCAACCCTCAAGAGGTTAAACCTCCAACACCAGTTTGAGGTCACTGTGTTAGCTCAAAGTCAGAAAATCAGATAGCCAGGCTCAGAGCACTGGACATTTGGGACCGGTCCACGAAGAAGAGCCTCGCTGCCTGTCAGGAAGAAGGCTGCAATGCCAGAAAAGACTATGTGAAGGTCAGACCACACGCGAGGTCCATGGCTGTGTCATGCTCTGCAAGCACAGAGAGCGCCTGGCATTGCAGGAACGGTTATGCAATGGCGTCCTGGCACGGCCCCTGCTCTGGAGGTGCAAACGGCCAAGGCCAGCTCAGATTCCAAATCCACACGGGAAACACCGACTATAACGTTCACCCCGTCCTTCCTTTTACATCCTCCTCCAGTGCTGAATCGACTGCAACTTCAGCTGTAATAACACAAGGGGAAACAACAAAATCTTCCACCACCCCCCAATCCCTGTGTGTCACCTGCCTCTTTCCTACTGCAGCCAGGCTTTTGTTGTGAATTTTTTTGTTCTCTTTGAGGAGACTTTTCTTCACACGTAATTGGCTTGGCAACCTTGACAATACTTCAGGAGACACAAAGCAATTTCTTCACTCAGAAACATTTTGCCGTCTGTGTAGGTGTCATTAAATCTCATCTCTCCCTTCACTTATCTTGCATTTGTCAGATTTTAAATGTCCTCTTACAACTGCAGATAAATATCAGTCTATCTCGGAACCGCAGTCCTACTCAGGTGCCGCCCTCATACGCCTTTATATCAGATTCACAAGTACATTACGTGTATCTGTAAGCATGACCTGCTTGGAAATACACAAGAATTCAACTCCTAAGAAAGTGAAACTCTTTGCCTATCCAGACTGGATTTAATATTAGCTATTTGGTGAATGTGAACACGTTGAAGCCACTTGAAAATGAAACACAAACAAATCCAAACAGCAAAAGACAGAACGGAGTCTTTAAATATCAACAGAAGAGGAGCTTTGGGTTTATGTTACCATTAGGATTTTTTGGTTTAACTATTATCTTTACATGCTTAGCTTTGTAACATCTCATGGTTTTATTTATGGTTGCCAAAAGTAGCGCAAGAGCAAGGACATCTTAGAAGTGAAGGAATAGCACGATCCTTGTGAAGATGTCACCTTTCCTTCTTCTCTGAGTAACAGAATTGCAGAACTGATGCTGTCGAGACAGTGCTTGCCTGGGTGGAACAGCAGAACTGGGTTGTGTCAGATGGTCATGTGACAGCATAGGGGTGAAGCTTCATTAGGCAAATCCATGAGTGAAAGGTCTGTGCAGTGATACCAGAAGGAGTAGCCAAGGATGTGCTCTGTGCCAGCACTAATACACCACCAGCTGCTGGGGTTTGGGGTAGGGACAAGCACAAGGGAACAGGCTGCAGGGAACAGCCAGCCTGGTGTAACCCTCCCTTGTCACTGCCAGGTGGATCTGACCCGGTACTGAATTCCTCATGAGCCTGTGCTCCGTATCTGGAAGTATTTCTCTTATACACCTGGAAAACGGCTCCTTCATTCTGTCTTTGATCTGCAGTTCTAAAACTGCAACCCCTTCCCTTTTCCATGGGCACAGAACACCAGTGTCCTTCAGTTATGAATTTCTGCTGAAAAAATAGCATGCACTGACCATCCAAAGCACAACAAGAGCCAGAAACCAACTAATTCATGCTGGACTTTTTAATGTAGCTTAGGACTTAAAACCAGTGCTGCATATTTCAGTAATCTGCTCTTATCTTTAGAAATCCAATTACATTCTATTATTGCACAAAATAATTACCTATGCAGAGATACCAGTGTTATTTGTTAGGGTACATAAATTATTATGGTTACTTTTTGTTTCCATTAGGCTTTCTACACTTGTGACTTCAAATGATGTTAAACTGTTTCTTAAGAACTCCACAATTAATAGCATCTATGAGAACCATTTCAAAGAAAGAGTTCAGGATTTAGACAGGATACTTGGTCCACTGGGCTTCCTCAAATTTTAATTATTGCAGTGTCAGTTTAGTTGTCCCAGTTTATGGAGTGTTAGAATGCCCAGGATTCAATTAAACAGAAAGCAGTCACCAGTCTCATTCTCTCTCCTTCCCCCTCCACCTTGTTTTTACTTTGCAATCGCTGATCTACCGTAATCATTCTGGATCAAAGGTAACACTTTTTAACCTAAAAACACTGTTTTGATTTCTCATTCCAGAGAAATGGACTTTAAGAACACTATTGATATTTAAGGGAAAAATGTACCAACTCTCAAAAAACCATACACCAGCCCCAGAATTCTAAAAGGACTGAAATCGGACCCGTTACCAGCGGGCTGAGATTATATAATGGAGTGATCTTTATCTTCTTAACATTTGCCTGAATCTGCACGTTAAAAAAAATATGATCATTTGCAGCATTGTGTTGAGTTGAATAAACTCTGTGTTTGTGCAATCTGCAAATATTGGTTCTCACCGTTTGAGGTATTTTCTTTCTCAACCTCATTTACCCCCTTTAGAATAATCTTGAATTTAGAAGGTATAATTTTTTGAACATACATCATTTCAATGGAATCTGTTTTCCCTTTAAAAATGGAAACGGACTACAATTTCAGAGCCCTTTGCAACCTGAGAGATGGAAGTTCCCTGCCAGAGCCCCTGCAACTTGTCCTGTGCAGCGAGCAGCACGAGGTAGTCTCTAATTTGTACCTTTAGAAGGGATACCAGCTTCAGCACTATAATTAATCCATTCCTCTAAAATTGCCACCAGAATTCAATCTCACGGAGCCACACGGATCTTTTGTTGTATCGTAATACGAGCAGAGGAGATCATCGGGAGAGAGGTGCTGATAAAGGAAAGGTATGAGCGTGTTTGAAACAAACCTGACCTACTTCATGAACTGAATGCTGATCAGCCAGCTCTGACGTCAATGCATATTTTACTGTCCACCATCAAGACAAACCAGCACTACAACCTACTTCAAAATAACAGTCTCTCCTACCTGACCTGGTTCAAACACGGCGGCTTTACCATCACGATGGCATGATTTCTGCAGACACCTCTAAGGCCCCTTAACCTGGCACATTCTGGGGGGCTGGGAGTATACAGAGAGATGCTGACTGTTCCATAGGATCACAGAAGGGTTTGGGTTGGAAGGGACCTTAAGGATCACCCAGTTCCAACCCCCTGCTATGGGCAGGGACACCTCCCACTGGATCAGGGGTCTCAAAGCCCCATCCAACCTGACCTTGAACACCTCCAGGGATGGGGCAGCCACAGCTTCTCTGGGCAACCTGGGCCAGGGCCTCCCCACCCTCACAGCAAAACATTTCTCCCCAAGATCTCATCTCAATCTCCTCTCTTTCAGCTTAAAACCATTCCCCCTCATCCCATCCCTGCACTCCCTGATCAAGATCCCCTCCCCAGCTTTCCTGGAGCCCCTTTCAGTCCTGGGAGGCTGCTCTAAGGTCTTCCCAGAGTCTTCTCTTCTCCAGGCTGAACCCCAACTCTCTCAGCCTGTACTTGTATGGGAGGTGCTCCAGCCCTCGGATCATCTTTGTGGCCTCCTCTGGACTTGTCTCCTTGTCCATCCTCCTTGTTTAGGCATGAAAGCTGGCAGCCTCATCAGCTCACAATTCTAGAGCACTTATTTTCAAATCTTACTTTATTCTCCTGGTACCTGAAATATTTTATGCACGATCCTGTCTTTGACTGAAAACTGTTGTATTCTTAAGGAGTAAAAGCTTCAATGAAAGTCTTGAATGAACCAAAACATCCACTGGAAGTTAGGAAGAGCCAGGAATGGCCATGAATATCTATGTGGATTTCACAGCTGCTTGGAGTGACCAACAAGGGACAGCCCACATGTAGCACTCAGGCCCAATGCAAACACCGACACTGCAGAGCTTTCTATCAAAATAATTCACCGGTTACTGTGTTGCTTTTCAATTGTTAAGAGTAATTCAAATTAGAGTAATTCTAGTTATCAGAGTTGGGATCCTGGCTGCCCTTTGTTCTTCCACAGTTCGATAAATGAACCATGAAGAATATGAACCATGGGAAGAGACTGTTCTCAGGGATCTGCACAGCACCGCTTAACTCCAAAGTCCCAGATAAACCATCCTGTGGAATTAATTCTCCATCTCCTTTTTTCTAAGTTTAAAGTGAACAAAATTCTCACTCCATAAATAGTTTTCATCTCAAAAGTAAGACAGTGTAGATTTCCCATTCTGATAAAGGTGACTTGAAAGGATTTAAAAGATTTTTTCCTGTGGGTGAAGTTAATCCCCAGAATTAATTGCTTCATCTTCCCAGTGTTTGCTGTAGGGGTGAATCTCCATGACAGATGCTAACCAGGTAAACATGTGTTGAGTTTTCCTTTAAAATCTTTAAGGACACTGTAGACAAAAAGGAATGCAGCTTTTACAGAGCTGCTGGCACACTGAACACTCTTCCACAATATTATCCTTATGGAAAGCATCAGAGATCAAGAAACATTTTCAGTTCATCCATTCCAGAAATGCCAGAGAGGGAGTTCAAGGGCAAATTAATGCTGTGGTGATGTACAACTCGGAAATGTTTGATCACTTTGCCTTCCTCAGCCTGACTGGCTACCTGTTTACTCTCCCTTCTCACAACCACCAAGCTCACTCCTACACAAACCAGCCTCCTGCAGGAGTTAAGTCTTCCTTCCCTGCTCCCAGATTATTGATGACTCAAGTCCAACAGCCCCTCCAAATCAAGATGTTATCTGGCTTTCCTGTTTCAAGTGTCTCTGGGCTAAAGTCAGTGCAGAAGGATTTGTGGAATTGTAATGAGTTGACAACTGACGATTTCCATCGCGAGCAACATCTGCTGTGTCTAAATTTATAATTAAAATGAAATCATGCATGCAAAAAGAAAAAAAAAATCAATAAGCTTCCATTCTGAGTTTTTCTAACGTTGAAAGAAGTTATTTGATTAACTCTGTTTTAACCTGAACATCTGGCAGCATTATAGACATGTTATGACACCCACAAAAAATGGCTATAACTCTAAAAATTATTTCCTTTTTCCTGGAAGTATAATAGAGCTAATCTAGGAATTATTTCAGCTCCATGTATTGTGATATCCATAATGCAAAAACATTACATGTATTACCACTCTGATTTTGTGTACCTTATGCACAGCAGGATTTCTTGGGCAACAGTAATAGAATTACTGGAATGGCCTTTACAAAAATAAGGTGTGACTGAACATCATCTGCATTCCAAGTACCTGCTATTTTGATGTTCATGTTGTTGTCGAGCAAAAGGTTCTCAGCCTTGAGGTCCCGGTGAACAATCTTTCTCCCATGGCAATACTCCACTGCCGAGAGAATCTGCCAGAATTTGCGCCTGGCCTCGGACTCACTGAGACGGCCGTGGCTGGCGAGGTAATCTGTTAAAACCAAGCAGGTTTAAATGAATTAGACAGCAAGCAACGACCCTAAAACTAAATGATATCCCTTAAACAATTAGGACTAGGAAACTCAAGCAATATTTCAATCAATCCCAGTTTCTCAACCCATTCTTCTTGCACCCTCCCTCCAAAGGATGGAAAAAAGAATAAGAAGCTGCTGTGTAATGCTCTGTTCCTTCTTTTATCATTACCTGACCATGCTAATAAATATTTTTCATATAACACAACTCCTGTGGAATGGGGAATACACGGAATAACTGGTTTCTCCATCACGAGGTTCCCAGTTCATGCAGGCTTCCCACCTCTCTTCTCCCTCTGAAGCCTCAGAAGAGGCTCTGCGCAAGCTAAAAGTACTTCTCTGGAAATAAAACAAGAACCCATAAGGTACCCATCCTGACCTCTCTCTCATCTTTGTTGCATCACAAGCAGAAAGAACATTTTGTTTTCATACTTGATTATGTTGTAAAAACTAACGTTAGCCCTGAAACAAATGATAGCTCTGAAACCCAAGACTTCATTTATCCTCAGGAACAAAAAACAAGTGAAGCCGCAGCTGTGTGAGTCTTGACAGAAACAGATTCTATTTTCTCTTACAAGGCATAAAATCAAAGAATCAGCTGTTTGGATGGGTTTAGAATTGCCTTCATCATCCTACAAAGAAAGCAGTTAATGGCCAAGGTGCAGCAAACGCATAGAGAGATCGTATCCCATTATCAGAGGCAAGGGCTCACAGACACATACGGAGCAGTTCCCAACCGCTCGCTGCATCCCAACAAGCACTGAAGTGAAATGAAAGAACCACGAGCAGGGACCATCATTTACAGACTGCCTGACACAAACATTCTGGTCTGAATTCATCTCACAGGTTAAAACAGCCACTTCTGCTAGTTGGAAAGGGAGGGGTAGAGCCTACCTCTGTTTATTTCTACGAGTCTCTGACCAAATCCGTAAGTTAAACGATGAATTGTGTCTTTGAAGCCAGTTACTTAATCTCAGTGATCCAAAAGGGATCATCCTGCCCAGCACAATACCTGGCTTTGTTAGGTTTTGGGTTTTTTTAGTAAAATATTGTTTATGGGCTTTGTAGGTGTTCGTGAAGTTGTCCTTTGAGCTCTTTTGCTTGAGAAGGTCTGAGGAGCTCACTGTGAGCTCACTCTAAAACCTGAGAACACCTTCCCAGTAGAACCTCCCTGCTGGCACACTTCTGCGTTGTCGCTGCTACAGAGACAAAGAAAATTGTTATCCAGGAGGAGGGGGCACAGATTTACCTGCAAACCACGTGGGATTTTGCAAATGTTCAAAAAAACATGAAAAAAATGATTTGTTGTTGGATTGTGTAAAGCCGACCACTTCACTGACCTTATACATGATGAGCTCTCTGCTGCCCCTCGGGTTACCAGACTGGAATCATGGAATGGTTTCAGTTGGAAGGCACCTTAAAGATCATACAGTTCCAACCCCTGTGCCATAGGCAGGGACACCTCCCACAGGATCAGGGGGCTCAAAGCCCCATCCAGCCTGGCCTTGAACACCTCCAGGGATGGGGCAGCCACAGCTTCTCTGGGCAACCTGGGCCAGGGCCTCCCCACCCTCACAGCAAAACATTTCTTCATCTCAGTCTCAGGTTGCTCAAAGACTATGCTGCCATTAAGTGCTCCGGGCAGTGTTGTATTCAGAAGTGTCTTCTGAATTATATTTTCACTTATGCAGTTTAAATAAACAAATGCAATCATTAATGCACCATCATATAATATGCTCAGTAGAAACAGTTCAAAGCTGGTTTATAGGGGACCATCTAGGAAAAAGTTCCATACCCCATTACCAAGGTAACCTTGTGTTACTTGGGGTGGGACTGAAAGGATTCCACGAGCTGTCTCTCCGACTTCGCAAGCAGGCACAGAGTTGGCTGCTCCTGAGCCACCTGAATTGGCAAACTGGAGACTTCAGCTGCAGAACACTTATTACAGCAACTCTTAAAACACCTTTTTAAGCAGAGATCTGATCTCTGGAACCTGCAGATCTGAAAACAGAGCTTCCAACCTACCTAAGTCTTAATACGCTCTCAGTCGGTTTAACTTGGCAAAGCACGAGAACAAACAAAAGCCTGGCAGTAAGGGGAGATCATAATATTTGCAAGCTAAATATCATCCAGTCACCAAGTGACTGACAAATCATATGATATCAAGGTGAAGTCAGATATCAAAGGCACAAGCTAAATTATACTGAATGCAAGCCAGCCCTTTAAGCTCTTAATCCATCATTTGTTAACAATGAAGCAAACAAGTTAATGAACCCAAGCTGTCATTTGCTTTTATGGCTCTTGCCTGCCAGGGCTGAGTTAAAGATTCCAAACCACCTGGGCTGTCAGTATTCCACAAAGTCCAGTATCCTGCGTGGAATAGGTCACTTATTCTGGAATCCACCACTTCCTCTCCGGAGAAGTGGAAGGTACCACAGTCCATCCAAGCAGGTGATGGTACGTGTGAGGATGCTGTCTGTGCATTAAGTGGCTTGCAAACAGGAAAGGCTGGGATGCAGGCAGCGTGCCAGCCCCTGGGACACAGAAACCACTTTGAGAAGGCTGAAACTTGCTGGAGAATTTCTGCCACAATAGTGAGGACCTGGACACCATTTGTATGTGTGTCTGTACCTCTGAAGCTAAGAACCACCACTCTTCAGTTGTTCCTGCAGGTACCTAGAGCAAAGCACCCTGTTGTACCTTGCACAGGAACAGCAAAGCTACCTGTGCTCTCATGAATGTATCCTTTGACAACTCTTACCCTCTGGCTCCATCTTTCTATGAGTTTTCCCATTTTACTATAATAAAATGAAAACCAGAAGCTATCTTTGATTCGGCTGGATGCACAACAGAAAGCAGCAGGACTTTTGTCACAAGGCAGCTTCCTGTCCAGCTGTTTCAGGAGTCCAAAGTACATTTTTTTACTGGACAATGGAGAGATTAAGATGGTATTTACATCAAAACATATGACGCAGAGACATTGTCTAGCAAGCCCAGTGGTCAATGCCTCTCATTTAAAACACAGTCCTTCACTGAGGTGGACAACTGCACATGTTTTTAATGTGGTTTGATAAGGCTCTGTTAAAGAGGCAGGAACTGAGTACAGGGAAGGACAACGAAGATGATTAAGGGATGGGAGTGCTTGTGATACAAGCTGAGGGTGTTCAGCCTGGGAAAGACAACGTGCAAAGTGGAATCTTATCATGTGTGTAAATACTTGATAGGAGGGAGATGACAATGACCTTAGAGCAGTCTCCCAGTACTGAAAGGGGCTCCAGGAAAGCTGGGGAGGGGCTCTTGATCAGGGAGTGCAGGGACAGGACAAGGGGGAACTGTTTTTTTCTGAAAGAAATAGCAAGTTTCACACATTTCTAATCATCTGGCTTCACAAGATAAAACAAGCAACATAAAATCCCCCTAAAAGCAGGATCATACATGGCAAAGTGTTAGAAACTTCAAAGCCACTTGGGTACAGGACTCCAGAAGAGCAGCCACTACTTGTGATGTTATAAAAGGGAGACTATTTCAAACATTGTTAAGACTCAACATGGCAAATTCAACATACCCAAAGAAGGATCAGGGCAGAAGGGAGGAAAAGCTCACAGTTTTAGTAATCCTTCTACATTTTTGGGTTTTTTTAGATGCTACTCTGCTTTTCTCCACTTTCCACTTACATCAAAAGTTGCCCTGGACATGATATCCTGCTTATGACACACGCAGTCCAGAGATAAGGACCTAAAGGTATGTGTGTGGGGGAAAGACAGCCCAGAGAGCAAGAAGGGACTTTGAACATTGAATTCTGTTGCCATGAAACCCATCCCCTTCCCCCCTCAGCGTGCAGAATAAAGATGAGCGTGGCTCCACCTCTGCTGGCCTCCAGTCAGCAGGGCCCTCGGCACACTGAACCTCTGAGTACATTCTGCCTGCTGATTTGACTGACAGTGTCAGAGAAACTCTCAGCAACTCCAATTTAGTTATTACAACTAAAATGCACGTGAAAATTCTTAAATGCCCAGCAATCAAGCATAAAACTTATGAAATCAGCTTTTATTAAGCAAGAAAGGTTGTTTTAACACCTCTTTAGCCTAGCTAAAAAAAAATCCTCTTTACCTTTGAGAATCTTGCTGCTCCTCTATTTCTGCTGTTACTCTACTAGCACATGGTAGACTCATTCATGCAAGAGAAACCCATTGTCCTGGGTACCATTCCAACTTAAACCACAGTTGTTATTACGTCCTGCTAGGGAGCAGCCATCGCTCCTCACCCCACTCTCACTGCTGCAGTGCATTTTTCTGTCTGAGTGCCTGCAGGAAAACCAGAACACTTTTCTTCTCCCCTCTGAAATTCTAACATGTTTCTGCTGTTACCTCATTTCTGCTTCCTCGTCCAAAAACATATACAACAGTGACAGATATACAGCAGCAGAACATCCCATTCTTAACCACAAAAGCCACTCTAAGAAACAATTCCAATAAATCAGAAATGATTAAATTATAAAAAAAACCTGTACAGAAATAGTAAGACCCAAAAAGATTCCTAAATAAGAAAACAAGGTCTAAGAGAATTAGCTAAACTGTGTCCAAAACACACTTTAAAGGATCGGCAAACAGGGGAAGTCTCAGAGCCCAAAAGGCTTTGCTTCTTCAGAGTTTAAGTCAAAGTTTTACAGGAAATGATACACCTTAAAGCCAAGACAAATAAGGCAAAAAGAGTCACCATCCAAGTTACTTCAGGAATCTTTAGTTTTATACTTTTTGCCTTCTGCTAATTTGTTTTTCCCTGTGACCACCTCACTTTGTCACTGAAAGCAGCAGCAAAAACACCTTCTGGTCATGTAAATGCAACTTAACAGCTATAGAATGTCGACTTAGAATGTTTCATATGTGAAACCTTAAAACTCCACAAGATACACAAACTTAACCTGATGTAGCTACAGTGGTAATTTCAAGAGAGATTTTTGGCTTATGCTAATCCCTTATGCAACATCAGTAGTTTTTATCTTTTTTCTTACACTAGTGTATACTTCAACAGTTTCCCCTAAAGTTCTAAAATGACCGTGGCAGTTACAACACATTTCTTGACAAATAAAGGAAATGGACATAAAACCATAAAGGGATCCTTGGACAAGAGAAATACAATTGACAAACTTCAGATGTTAAAAGTTGAACATGAAAATATTCTCTTTCTTACCGAAAATTTCTCCATTTTTGGCAAATTCTGTCACAAGGTACAACATGCTTTTGGTCTCCATCACCTGTTGATGGAGAAAGCACAAGTGAGATTGTTTGTGGGAAGTAAAAAAGCAAACACACAACCCAAATGGATTCTTATTTAAATTCTTCCCTTCTGGTGAAGATGTGGGAGCTTTGCCTTGCGCATACAGTTATCGTAATCTTTCACTTTGTTTTTTTCAAGTTACCTCAACAATTCCAAAGGGATCATTTGCATGCTAAGCACAAGGATAAGATTTAAATACTTCATAAAGCCAGCGTACAGAGGAGGTGGTGGATGGGATTCTTGGCTACAAGTGACTAACACAGAATGACAGCATCCTCAGCAGTTGGTTTAAAGACCTTTCCTTCAGGAATCAGCCAAAAGTAATTCCCTTGCTCAGCTTTTCTAACATGCTTATGGTGGGTGCTTGAGAAAGCCAACTGGGGATGATACTCACAACAGTTCTCTAGTTATAGAAAGGAAAAAAAAAAGGCAAAAATTAGATGAGCATCGTTCTTAAAAATTGCATAAAATTCAGGTAAAAGCACCACATCGCAGGATCCCATCGTACAAGTAGACAGTACATCTACAAAACTATCACATCTCCAATATAACCTCTGCTGGGGGAAGGAAAAAATACCCCACCAAACTTTAAGCATCTTCTACCTTCTCTTCTGGTAAGAGCCAGCCTTCCTGTTACAAGAACAGGCTCCTCAATTCAAATACCTGGAAAGCTGGAAGGAATAGAGGGAGATGAACAGGAAAAAGAGGAAAGAAGGTAAAGGGAATACTTCAAAAATTTTCCATGAACAGTTGTTCGTGGCCTTGAACAGATTTCACCCAACAAATCAAAATTCCATGCTTCTGTGACACGAGTTGGTAAAGGCAGACAAGTTATCTTGCAGCTTTCTTCCTAATGATTTACTCCTTAATTGCTTAACCAGCCACTCAGGAATGCATTGTACAAACAGCATAATCCAAAGAGACACTGACAGTGAAAAATCCTCTCCCTCAAAACAAAAAGTCATTTAGGACTTCCCTCAGTACAACACAGCAATTCCAACACCCAACTCATCCTGGGTCTGTTTCGATCACCATGGTAAAAAAGCTCAGCTGCCTTGGACAAGACCTTCTTGAATTTGATTTTTGCATTTTATTTATACACAAGCTTGAAAGTATTAGAAGACTGCAGACAAATCAACTCTATTTAGGGGAATGTTCTAAGAAAAAGGGCACATCCTGAAAGATCTATACTTATAAAACCAGCAGAATCACCAAAACCTGCCCAGCCAGCAGACAGAACAGGACAGCACTTCTGCAGTCTCTCCTGCACCCTTGTCTAATTCTATAACAGCTGAGCTTATTACAACTGAAATGTCTGTGTCTGGAAGGCAAAACACTTTGGAAAGACTGTTTTAAACCAACATTTGGAGACAGGAAGCTGGAACAGCCTGTGGATTACATAGATACAGAACCATTCTTAATCAAGGCAAGACTGTTAGCCTCATCACTCAGCTCTGACAATCCTCAGTAGGTCACTGGCACGAGACAACTCAGAATCTTGTAGAGTGGACACAGCACAGCGAGGAGCACACGATACAAGTCAACTAGTAAGACAATTTGATTTAAGGCTATTTAAAAATTAACTCACCTATCTACCACATGCATTTCTAACAAGCCAGTCCCTTCACAGTAAAGGGGTAAGCACTGTATAACCATCACCCTCCTCTTCAGGTAATCTTGTTAATCTCCAGACTCAATTTAACTATTCTCAGACTCTGCTCCCTACTAGAATTAATCTCTTTACTATTTTCATGTTTTGCCATTCATTCAGGAGGAACTGTGGTAGATATTACTCAAGTTAGTTAGAAATTTAACTCCAAGATCCGCCTGTACTCGGATTTTTTAAAGAGGAAGCACCAGTCTCTTACCCAAAAGATGAAATTAAAGCAAAAAACAGTCTAAACTGGGATTGCTGTCTTTATTCAGTAAAACAATTCTAACACCACAGATCCAAGTCCTCGTGCTCACACTACCTTTATAGACATCATCAGGTGAGCTTATATTCAACGTTTGGTTTTAGAAAGCACAACTCCCCATTTGTTTGTTGTTTCAAACATGCAAGAGAGAATCTCCAAAGCACCATGTGCTTTGTTAAACAGAAGACTAACAGACCCCAAAGGGAATATTCTTAGGAAGGCCTTAAAAGCAAGAGTTAACTGAAGCAGAAATGCCAGCAGCCTCAAACATTTTACCATATGCTTACAGGAACAGAAAATGAAACCAAAGAGAAACAATATAAAACAAGCCTGGATTTTACTATACAAACCACGCACTAAAAAAACACATGTGAAAACCTTCCAGATTTTTCATTGTCTGCAATTACAAGTGTTCTTGCCAGTGCAGGTTTATCTCTTATGTAAACACACACTCTTGTACCGTAATTATTCATCCTTTGTGTTATAAAGGTATGAATTTAATTCAACAACATCCATAATGCACTTCAGGATAAATACCAATACCCACAAGAGAACTGAAATACAAGATTCCAACAAAAGTAACTCCAAAGAACTAGTTATCTGTCTCCTAGTAAGTGCACTTAAAGATAAAGCACTTGGGAAGCTCTTGCTTGCTGCGTGCGCTTACATCACAAGCACATCTGCAGACCTGGGATTTACGTATCCTTGTGTCTTATCATCCCTGGATAAGGAAAGGCTGCAAACACTCCTCAGTCTGTGCTCTGAACCAAGACTCTATGAAAGAAACCCACGATATCCACGCAGATCCTCCCAGCCAGTACTTGCTGTAGAGACATTATGCTGAACACTCCTACCCTGCTCCAGCTTACGCAGTCCCTCGTCTTCTAAAGACAGCAAAGTCTCATCACTGGGTGTTTCCAACTCAGCTCTTTCACTAACGTGAAATCCACAACCTTCTGTGCATTTTAAACAGATTTCAGGTACAGGATCTAACATGGCCAGCCACAGAATGAAAAAAGACCACAACTGAGGTACATTCAAGAAGTTAAACATTTATCCAATAGAAATCAATTTCGGGAAAGCAGAGTTTGTCACAGACTGGTGATCTACGAGGCACTGGTATAGAGCAAACTCTGTATATAGGAGCAAAAGAGAGGGGCAAAAGAGAAGAGGGACATTGCTGATCATACCTGGTAGAGCTTTATAATGTGTGGATGGTCAAGCATTTTCATGATCTGCACTTCTCTGTAGATCTTCTCCAGGTTCACAGCATCCAGCTGAGACTTGTCGATGATTTTTATTGCCACCTGCAGACAAATAGCAAAAGAGTTCAAAACTCCCATATTTTCCTTATTGTTTTATCATCATAAAGGGAATAATGCAACTCCAGATAACTGGGGGCTCTCTTCTAGCTCAGAAATACACATCCCACGCTGAAAAAGCTCAGCAGCACAACGTTACACGTGTCAGTACTCCCATGAGCTGCCCGCAGGAATATCACCTACACCAGCACATCAGAAAAAGAGACTTTTACAGGGAAGGGAAGAAACAGAACAGGGGAGGGAGGCCAACACCACAATGAGCTCAGGAATAGCGTTCCTGTATCAGTAGCAGGTAGAAACAATCGAAGACCTTCATGAAGCAGTGTTGTAAAGCCAAAAAGCTTCCTAAAAAGCCAATGACCATTTCTGAAGTCAAGGCAGCCAAACTGGACCCCACAAATGCAAAATGGTATTTTAAAAGAAGAATTCTTGGCTCTACACAATAATCCTGGTGGATTCCTCTAGTTCCAGCCATTAGATGCTTATTTTAATTGTAATTAATATGATACTACATAAGGACATCTGCAGTTCAAGGAAACAACTCTGTACAGATCTGTTTGTCAGTCAATAGATCTCAGTTATTTTAGAAAACAGACCTCGGTCCTATTGACCTTATTTTTTGCCAACACCTGCAATGTGAATTACAGAGAACTACATGTACTTAAGAGACTAAAAATTTCATACAGAAAAGACTTAAAAAAATTAAGCCAAGAAGAAAGAAAACTATAATTCCTGTAAAAAGCACGCAAAGGATAACGATACTAAAGAGTACTGGATATATAAATGGCATTTTTTCACTCTGAATATCACATTGTTAATGCTGAAGCAAGAGCAAACAATGTAAGTCACACAAATGCTTCCAATTATAACTGCATTTCACAAACCATTGAACTAAGGGAGACATCTGCTATGCAGGAGACAGAAATCCACAGGAGGTGAACCTCATTATCTCCAGTAAGGCTGATTATGGACCCACCTGAAATCAGAATTAACTATTTATTGCCTTCATATCAGTATGCTTTTGCTTCATAACCTCTTTAAAAGTCACTGGTCTTCCTCAACCACCAGAAAAATGTTCTGCTATAAGGGAATAAACTGATTTAGCCTCGTAATCAGTGAAAGGCTGGTTTTGTTTGTAAGATGCAAGATGCACTCTTACATAGCTGAAGCAGAACAAGATCATTCTCCAAAGCAAATGAACAGTGGGCACTCTGGAAGAAGCAGTACTTACGCTGGCACCCAGCCACTACACAGTGCCCTTCTCCTCCCCAGCTCTGCAACTTTCTCCTGTCCTAGTGTTACACACAGCAATTCAGGGCTCCTCGTGCCTGATCTGTTCAAAACACGGTCCCCTTGCTGTCCTCTGCTCGCTGTTTGCACTTAGAGCACTCACAACGCATCCGCTCTGCCCTCTTTCATGTGACACTGCATTACGCACTGAAAAGCGCACGGGAACAGCGATGGTCGAGACGGCAGCTCTGACAGGATTGCACATCTCCCTTTGGAAGTTACTAGGAAGACACCATCTCTAAACCATGCAAATAAAGCATGTGGATCACCTGCTTCTGCTCCTATAATCCTCACATCCTGTTCCCAGTCCTCCCAACTATAACATCAATTCACTGCCTTACACTTGGTATATGCATAAAAATTGATAATAGAGGCCTGGCTTCACACCCAAGGAATGGTTCAGCCTGGAGAAGAGAGACCTTAAAGCAGCCTCCCAGTACTGAAAGGGGCTCCAGGAAAGCTGGGGAGGGGCTCTTGGTCAGGGAGTGCAGGGATAGGTCAAGGGGAAAGGTTTTGAGTTGAAAGAGGGGATTTTGAGATCTTAGGGAGAAATGTTTTGCTGTGAGGGTGGGGAGGCCCTGGCCCAGGTTGCCCAGAGAAGCTGTGGCTGCCCCATCCCTGGAGATGTTCAAGGCCAGGTTGGATGGGGCTTTGAGCCCCCTGATCCAGTGGGAGGTGTCCCTGCCCACGGCAGGGGAGTGGAACTGGATGGGCTTTGAGGTCCCTTCTGACACAAACCATCCTGTGATTCTATGAATAAGGGACAGGCAAAAGAACAGAAACATATAGGGGACTGGTCTATCCAAATGCTCACTTCCTGCTTCGCCAGATTTGCACTCCCTCTCCCTGCTCCCTACAGCAGTTGCTCCTTATCCCAGCAGGTCCCCTGCCCTCCCTTAGGAAGGCAGATCCGCAGGCTGCTTCCTTATTTGGTCCGAGGATGGGAACAATCAGTCACACAACTGAAAAAAAAGCATCACACAAAAGCCATACCTTCAAGTCTCCCTGGACTAATTTAAGATCACACCTAATAAAACAACTTCTGGTTATTGTTTATTTTTTGCAGGCACTATTTATTAGCCTAAGGAGGAATCATTTCACTAGAAAGTTACAAAATGTCAAAGTCATCAAACCAAACCACTAAAGCCAGACCAAATTCTTAAACATACACCAGGAAATATTTATTACAAACAACCCATGTGTCACATTTCTCCACTTCCTCTCATTTATTTCATACTGTCTCTCTGGAATCAACCACAAACACAAGCTGCTTTCTCCTTTCCTCTCCACATCTATCCCAGTTTATACTCAGCATCTGGATGATCTCCAGATTTAAGGGGAATGGAGCCCACTGTTCCTTATTCACAAACCAATTAAAAGATGCTATGGATTACACAGCAATCTTACATTCCCATCACAAAAAGGTAACACACCTTTCAGTGAAGTGACGAGATATCTCCAGTCCTGGATAGATCAGGTGTTCAGGGAAGTCTGAATGCCTCCTCCATCGATTTGAAGTAACACAAAGAAACTCTGCTGCATCTTTTTGGTATTTAAAGTATAATGTCAACCTAATTAGAGCAACAATTTACACTGACAGCATCAGCCTCTCTGTAAATCGAGGTATTTACAGCAGCTTCTTTCTTCTCCTCCTTCTTCCCTCACATCAGCACCACAATGTAAAAGCTTTACCTAAAACTTGCATCACTTGCAACTTCTCAGACTGCCTCCTTCCCCTGCTCTGGTTAATTTAACTTCACCTTGCAGTCACTGTGCATTTTCTCCCCGTAGTTCAGTGGTTTACAAAGCTCTCTTCAAGTGCAAGGAAAAAAAACAGACAGTAACTTTCTCCTGTTTACTCTTCTTGCACATAGGAAGCGTGTCTGGTGCAGAAAAGCTAATAAAAGCAAACCTCCACAGGACTTCAAAGAGAAGAGCTGAGCTCTAGCACAGACAAGGTAAAACACCCAAACAAGTGAAACTGCAGCAAAGCAATAAATAAGGGGCGGTTGGAGTGGAAAACATGGAAAAACAACCCAACCAAACCCCCCCAAGAGCAGCCATCCTTCAGCACAAATATCCATGCCTCCTTCTTCCAGACTTCTCACCCCCTCCTAGTGCAGAGAGAGAGAATTCTGCAAGTGCATGGCTTTCTAGTGCTGCCTTTTCCAACAGAACTTGCCCCCCATCAGCTTATCCCAGGGAAAAACCCAGCTGTACAAGTACACAGACTCCTGGTGGTTTTTCCAGTGTGGTTTGGCACTTCCATGGTTTCCTCTTCAGTTCTGAGCACTCCTTTCACCGAAAGCACAAATGTTTCAGACAACCTGTTACCACTTCCAAGCCTATCTATAAGTGTCTGCACTCTCAATTTTCTCCAGAGATATCGGGCGTAATTCTGAACCTTGCAGTTCCCAGCTAATATCCAGAGTGCCAACAACAAATCAGTTTTTAACGTTGTTTTCCTAGATAAAAGTATCCATTCTCTTAGAAAAACCTATCTAACTCAATTTGTCCTTCCTCAGTTTTAAACACTTTCATTTCCACATCAATTTCTTAATAATCAGTGCCTCCTCTACTTCAATGTTTTCCAAGGTTAATGAAACTATGGACCTACATAATCGCTTCAGTTACAAAAACATAAGTAATCTTATATAAAATAAAAATGTGCAGAAGACATTTTTCATCTTTACAAGGTTAAAATCCTTGAACACATCTTACTCCCTGAGCACCCACCAGTAATATTCATTAGAGGAAAGAAGCATTAAGAAAACAGAATGTATCATAAATTCGTGAAGCATGGCTACAAATCCTGCTAAAACCTTCACTACACCTTCTGGCCAAGAACAGTGCTTCACGTGCCAATGTTTCCTACTTTCTTTCTTTTCCAGCAGTTTCCTATCCCATCTCCTTGCTGGAATACAAAGATCATTGAAAGACTAGAACCAAACCCCTCTTCTGAAATTGTGTGAGCAAGGAAACAAAAAACCTTTCAACAGTTTTGAAACATTTCCTTACCTCCCCACCCCCCAAGTAAAGAGTGATCATAAATTCAGAACAGGTCCCAGAAGGATAATGCTCCACAGAAGCACACAGTAAGGTTTTATACTGTCTATACATCACCCACCTACTGCTAAAGGTGTAACACTAACACGAATTGTTGATAAAGCATTCTGCATTTATAGTGTCAGAGGCTGAAGATCCGTTCTGTTTACACTCTGGGTATTCAGGTACAACGACGCATCAAGGACTTGGATAAAAACTGCCACAAAAGTGTCAGATAATAATGACAGCATTATTAAAAAGCTCTTTATTAAGTCAGTCAGTACAGAACTCATGCAGACAACTACAGAGCTAGAGAAATTATCTTATATGTGACTTTGTAAATGTTGGAAAACAAATTGCTGTGGAGCACTAGAGAAGGAGCCAGTGTCTCAGCAGGGTGCTTGCTACCTCTGTCACCACGCTAAGAGATGCATTTTGTGCTGCTACATCCATAATCTGTTCAAAAAGAAGACAAACCAGACTTCTTTAGCTAGGTAATTCGATAGCTATCATTAATATATTCATAAAAGTGTGTTACATTAGCTCAGTCTCTCAGATACCTGAAATAACTCAAAGCACAGGTCTCCACTAAGCAGGAATATCTCATCTGAGATGCAAGAGGAATAGATGCAAACTGAAGAACTAAAAGCTGTATTTCCAGTTTAAACAGCTTTTCAGTTTGAAACCCCCAGCACATCAAACTATACTTTGGTCTTACAATGTGGAGTTATTTGGTACTATCAAGTAGTTTGTAACACAGAGTAAAAGCGTGTGCCTACTTGAAAGAAAAGATTCTGCTACTTGCACCCCTTGTACAACCCTCAATGTGTACATTATATATGTTCACACTATAGGAGAAGGAGCAGAGCAGCAGCTGGCACCGCTGCTTCTACAGTCAAATGCAGATGAGATCTCTCCATCTATTCGGAATCTTCACTTCTCACGCATCCTGCCAGGGCCATAGAAGATTTAGAGAAAAAACACTTGGAAATACTTAAAATCCAGCAACTTCTTCATAACGTTGTGAGTAGGAACAGTGCATTCAACAGCAACAGCTCACTTTTGTCCATCATCTCCGCTGTGTCATGATGACAGGAAAGAGGGAAGCAATTCTTAGAGGTGGAGAAGCTGCTTCAAGGAGCAGTTTCCTATCTGTAAAGTGTAGTTTGTTCCTGAATATGCAGCTTGCTAACAACCACCAGCATCTTGCAGAGATGTCAGAACATCACTCTAATCTTTTGAAGACAGCGCAGAGTGACTGCACACTGAAATGAACTCTCATTCTCAGTCTACAGGAAAGCTGGTGAGGGGCTCTTTATCAGGGAGTGCAGGGATAGGATGAGGAAAATGGTTTTGAGCTGAAAGAGGGGAGATTGAGATGAGATCTTGGAAAGAAATGTTTTCCTGTGAGGGTGGGGGGGCCCTGGCCCAGGTTGCCCAGAGCAGTGGTGGCTGCCCCATCCCTGGAGGTGTTCAAGGCCAGGTTGGATGGGGCTTTGAGCCCCCTGATCCAGTGGGAGGTGTCCATGCCCATGGCAGGGGGGTAGAACTGGATGGGTTTTGAGGTCCTTTCCAATCCAAACCATTCCATGATTGTATGAAATTAACACACAAGAGAGGTTGGTCCATGTCAGCGCAAGCTTTTCAAGATTTCACACAGGTTACAGATTTGAGTGGTTAACCCAATACATCTTAAAAGTAGATAAACTGCATCAAAATTAGCAAGCACAGCCTCCTGCAATCTGGATTAACTCTGGTTTGCAATAGCAAAGTGTCTGGATAGCATGGATTTATACAAGCATTGACCTCCCTTCAGGTGCAGTACGTCATGCTCAAGCTCATCAGCCTGTGAGCTTTCACCCTCTGCCTCAAATACCCGTTCCTCCTCTGCCCTTGCACGGATCTGGAGAGCCCATAGCTGCAAACAGTTAAACCAGCACCCTGAGGGTTTGGTTTTTTTGGCAATAGCATCATTCTCCCACTGAATTACTGCACTAACCCAAACTGTGTGCCATACAGCACAGGGAGCTGCTGTCTCCACTTGTATAATTCCCTTCCACACGTGCCATCAGGTACTCACACCCAAACCAGTATCGCATCTTGCATCAGGAGCTGGTGATTTTGAGAGAGCAGTGCAAGCCATCTGCAGCACACCAGAGGCTGAAAGCACAACTGTGAGCTGCAAGGATGCCCTAGTCAGAGGGGTTTCATTTTCATCAGAGGAGAACAGCCAATATTCTGTGGATGATGAACCCTTAGAAGATATTGGTTACCCAGTTTTGGGGGTGGTGGGGAACACAACTCTTCCACACAGCCTGTTCACAAAGCCTTTCCTTCAACCCTTAAGTGCACAGCTTTATTCCAAGTACCTGCAACAGCTTTTCACTACTGTTCATTACTTTACACTTCAGCCTATTTCACTAGGAGCAAAGATCCATCTTCAACTTTATGCTTCCAATGACTCTTGTTCCCTTTTCTTACTCTTCTCCTTTGGAGGAAAAACTTACCAGTGCCTGTCTCTAGCAGAAGTTACGCTAAGATCACAGGATTTCTTGGCAGCAGGATAAATCAGCACAGCAGGAAAACACGTGTCACCCACTTACATGGCAACAAACACACAAACAAGCAGCCCAGCAGAGGTGACACTCAGCCACGCAGCCCCTCCGGGGCACCGCGTATGGACTCTGCCGCAGGAGGGTCATGCTCGGCCTCTACTACACAAAAACCTATCAACCCCCTCATTTTTCTTAACTTCTACATTATTTTTTTCTGTTTGACTATTTACCACACAGTTTTAGTGTTGCATTAGGAGCCAAGTTAAGATTCCCAAGTTTGCACACATCGTCTACCACCTTGCCTTATGTGCACCTTCTGCCTCAGGCCCCCTTTCATTTTATTTTCCCTTATACTTTGCTAACAATTGATGGCAACTGTTCTACTATTTTCAGTTCAAGTTACAAATTTATATTCCAATATGTAGGTTTTCCATAAAAAGGATGGAATCCATAAGTGGTGACCTTTCAAGGTAATAAGATCCCATCCTTCTTTAACGTGACAGTTATTGGCTGGTCAGTTATGTAAAATAAAAAAAGGCAAATATTTTTAGAGCTATAAAATACAGTTTCAAAGTGCCAATGATAAAAAAGCCCAGCAACAAACAGGTACCGAATTTAAAAGGTTCAGATAGGGAGATTAAGAAGAAACTGAGATAAAGAAATAGTCCTTTTTCAGAAAGGCTTTCTGAGTAAGCCTTAACAGAAACACATCACAGACCTGATGGTTTAATAAAGTTTAGTAAAGTTTAATAAAGGCACAGATGAATGTGACAAATTAGCAACTCAAGAAAATTAAGCAATAGTTCAGAACAAGCTTGAAATCTGAACAGCCTTCTGTCTGGAAACACCACCAGCAGGACTTGCACTTCACATGAAGAGCAAACTAACCCGAAATAAGTGAAGTGGTCCAACCTTGAAGTGCTTATTCAAAGTAATATTTGGCTGGAATTCATTCCCCCTGCCATGACTAGAAGTGATCTTAATAGGGTTCCTCATCCTCAAAGACCACGTGTGTACTTCCAGCAACTAACTCAGCACTTAAGTCCCAGATAAACGTTCCTGCATTTCTCGCTGCAGAAAGTCAGTGCAGCTGTACTGGAAAATCAAAGACTTTGACATAAATCTCCAACACAGGCAAACCTGCTGCAAAAATCATGCAGAAGATAAAAAGGATTCGGATTGGACATAAAGCTCCTCAGAAAAAAAAAAACAGTTAAAACAATTCAAGACTGAATTAGTGTGCACTGGAATTCAGCAGATGGAAAGATCATGGGGAGCTGCTAAACTCTTTGAACTAAAAAGCAAACAACAATTCACTATCTTCAAGTGAAACGTTTAGAAGTTTGGCATAAGGCATCAAACTTGGGAACACCAGCACTGCCAGGTCTTTGCTTGGCTCTTCAGTAATGGCAGAGAAGGACTTACAAATAACTAAGAGCTCATTATGAGAAATAAAACAATAGGAGATATTTCCTGTAATACCTGGGATGCAAAGCTCTCTGATCCCTGCATGGCCAGAACCACGTTAGCATCGCAGGTTTGTTTTTTCCAAACTGAAGTCCAAACTAAGGGCATTCTTCATTCCTCTAAGGAATGATTTTGCCACACAAGACCACACTAATGGAGTAATTCCAAGTCTTTTCAGTTTTTAACCTTGTCCTTCGGACAATATTTTATTTTCTTGTGTCTGGTACGGAGCAGCACAGCAAGATCTTGTTCCATAAATGGCGAAAGCAACCGTAAGGGAGCCTTACAAAATCTTACCTCTAGGTGCAGCGACTGAAACTACCTGAGAATTAAGATGCAAGAGGAAACTGGTCTCTCACAGCCATCACTCTCACCAGATACCTGTTCTTATCAAGTGAACGTGACTACATTTTACCCACGCAGACTTGCAATCATTTTTGTTTTAGGTAAAGCGTAAGATATTAATCACCAGGTAACATACATGGGTGGGTTAAACAAAGAGACTAAAAATGGTTGAATTTGGCTAACTGGCAGGAAGATACATTGAAGAATTCAGCACACACACAGAGATCCTTTGATAAAACGGATTACTGAGGGAGAAGTGCTGCCCATCTGCAAATACCAGCCAAGTCAGGGAACCCAAAACCACTCAGGACGTGAAAGCAGGCTCAGCACATGGATTGAACCATCCCTATGAACACAAAGTTATTGCAGTCTGGTGCTACACTGACGGACTGAGCCTGAACCTTCCCGCACCCTCCCGACCCCGGCATCCTCACTGTGACAGCACCGCGAGGCACCCGCTGCAGCCGGGAGGGGAGGCATTGGTGCTGCCCTTGCCAGGAAGGGGAGAGCAGGAAAACAAATGGAACAGTGGCCAGGGCTCCTGCAGCCCAACACCTCATGAACATCAAACACCCCCTGCTCCCTTCCAAGCAGGGGCTCCGGATCTGGAAGGGACAAAAGCAGCAAGCAGCCCGCAAAGCAGCTACCCTCCTCTCTCCCTAATCCCCCAGCTCCGTGCGAAGCCCCACAGCCCCAAGGGCAGCAGAGCTCCATAATCCAACCCCAGCTGCCCCCCTAGAAACCCCCAGCACCTTGCAGAGCCCCAGAACCCCCACCTCAGCCACCCCTGTGCCCCGCAGCCTGCAGTGCAGCCCCAGAACCTCAACCCCAGCCACCCTCCCAAAGCCCCAGCTGAGCCCTGCAGTCCCTAGGGCAGATCCCGCAGCCCCTAACGCCCCATAAACCCCCATCTTCGGGGGGTGCCGGAACTAGGGGTGCTATGGCTGGGGTGCTGGGACTGGGGGCTGCAGGGTGCCGGGGATGCTGGCATTAGGGGTGCAAAGAAAGGGGTGCTGGGGAGGGTGCAGAGAAAGGGCTGCCAGGCTGTGCCGTGATGAGGGGTGCTGGGATGTGGGGTGGGTGCATGCATGGTGGGAGCTGTGATGTGGGGTACAAGGACGGGGGATCCTGCGGGGGGCTGTGCCGGGACTGGGGGTGCAGGAGCTGGGGGTGTAGGACTGGGGCATCCGGACGAGGGGGCTGTGCCGGGATAAGGGTTACTTAGGGGGTGCCGGGCTGTGCCGGGACTGGAGGGACTGGGGGATGCATGGATGAGAGATGCTGGGACGGGGGAGAGGGTGCAGGGACGGGGGATGCATGGATGGGGGATGCAGAGACGAGGGGTGCCGGGCTGTGCCGGGACTGGGGGGTGCATGGATGGGAGATGCTGGGATGGGGGAGAGGGTGCAGGGACGGGGGATGCATGGATGGGGGATGCAGAGACGAAGGGTGCCGGGCTGTGCCGGGACTGAGGGGTGCATGGATGGGGGAAGCTGGGACGGGGTTGCAGGGACGGGGGCTGCATGGATGGGGGGTGCTGGGACGGGGGGTGCATGGATGGGGGATGCTAGGACGGGGGTGAAGGGACGGGGGGTGCATAGATGGGGGATGCAGAGACGGGGGGTGCCGGGACGGGAGGTGCACGCGGGGGAGGGGGGGGCGGTCCCGGGAGGGGGTGCCCGTTCTCACCTCGCTGCGCGTGATGCGGTGCCGCGCCAGCTTGACCACGGCGAAGTTGCCCTTGCCCAGCGTCCCCTCGATGTCGTAGAAGCCGACGCGGACGGGCGCGATGGCGCGGGGCGGCGGCAGCAGCGGCGGGGGCGGCCGGGGCTCGGCCATCACCATCGCCGGGCGCGGGGGGCGGCGGCGGCGGCGGCGGCGGCTCCGGCGCGATCGGCGCGCGCTGCCCCCTCCGCGCCGCCCCCTCCGCCCCGCGCGGGCTCCGCGCGTCAGCGTGCGCGTCAGCGGGGCGGGGCGTCACCATGGCAACGCGGGGGGGCGCTCACCCTCCTTCCCCCTTCCTCTTTCCCTTCTCTTCCCTCGTTTCCTTTTTCTCTGCTCCCTTCCCTTTTTCTCTTTACCCTTCCCTTCTTTCCCTCTCTTCCCTCCCCCACCTCCCTCCTTTCCCTTCCCTCCCTTCTCTCCTTTCCCTCCCCTCCATTCTCTCTTCCCTCCCTAACCCCCCTCCTTTCCCTCTTTCCTCTTCCTCTTCCCCTTTTCTCCTTCCCTTCCCATCTCCATCCCCCTTTCCTCCTTTCCCTTTTCTCCATCACATCTCCAACTCCATCTCCCTTTTCTCCCCCCTTCCCCTTTTCTCCTTCCCATCTCCATCTCCCTTTCCTTCCCCCTTCCCCTTCCCCTTTTCTCCTTCCCATCTCCATCTCCATCTCCATCTCCATCTCCATCTCCATCTCCATCTCCATCTCCCTTTCCTCCCCCCTTCCCCCTTCCCCTTTTCTCCTCCCCATCTCCATCTCCCTCTTTCTCTCCCTTTCCTCTCCCTTTCCTCCTTCCCTTCCCTGCCCAGTGTGGCCTCCAGGAGCTCCTTGTCAGCAGGAGAAAGAGAAAATCAGCCCTGGCTCTCTCCAGCCCCACCTCAGGGTTCCCATGGCCCCAAGGCCACATGGAGTGCTTGGGCTGCTGCACCTGATCTGTGGGTTCTCTGCGTCATTTCCTGACAGAAATTACCCTCACGCTGCACTCAGACAGCATTTCCAGTGGGAAGGGTTATTCCACATCAGAAAGATGCCTTTTGTTATTTCCTTTCCAGTGCTAAGTCCACTGGGTCTGCTTTGTGTTTGCACTTACACGAGCTTGCTTTCATTTCAAAATGCCATGCTCATGTCAACTCTGCAGCAATCTTTCCTCTCCCAGTTCCTGCCTGTTCCTCTCCAATTGCTCTCTCTCCCCTGACCCATCTCACACTGAAAGGCTGGTGCCTTCTGACATTTGGGCACCAGGAGTCACCCCTGGAGGCTCTGCTCAGTTGTGCTGCCTAAGCAAGGCATGTCCAAACGCTGATGGTGCAAGAGCGCACGTGGCTGTTGAATCAGCTGCACGTTCAGCAACAGTCACGGACCTTTTATGAACACAGAGTGCAGTAGACACAAACACAGCTCCAAACAGAGCACGGCCACAAAATGTGAGTGGAAGAATGCAAGAAACAGAATTCTCTCGTTTGCTTTCCCTTTGTGTACCCATCTTACACGTAAAACTGCCTCATACGTGTGGAAAGTTGTTTGAATTTGTTCTGTATCAAACAGCAATGAACCATCTGCAAAGGGAACTGGAGACCTTTGTGAAAAGTTAGTGCTTGTCCTTCACTGCGCTTGAAGTTCATGAGATTCCTCTAAGGAATGACATTTTGAGATGACGCTGCTGACTTAGCCTGCTGTGGGTAATAACCGTGCTGTCACTGCTCTATTTATCCCCTGAAGAAGTTCTGGCAGTGACTAACTGACGGCGGGAGTTAGTCAGACATCCACCCTTTTCCATGACTGACAGGTGTGTCAGCAAGCTTACCATAATCCTACGGGAATAGAAAATGCTGTCATGCTGTGCTGCTACCTGTGACATTTCACTCCTGTCTCACCATATAGGTGCTTCACTTCTTTCAGAAATCTGAAACACTGACCAAACAATAATTATAGCACTATGTTAAAAGTAACATTGTGCAAAATATTGCCTAATATTCATTCTCAGTCACTTTATTACAAATATTTTTTTAGTAATAACATATTTATTTACTTCCTGACCACTCTAATTCATGTAAAATCTCACCAGGCTGGTGCAAAATGTGTTTGAGATAGAAAAATTATGCAGAAACTTTCTCATAACGACGTGATGGTTTTGGCCTGAAAATTCAATTTATGGAATCATTTCTCGTAGCGGAACTGCAGCCACAAAGCCATTCTTTGTACAACCGCCTTTAACGGCCATCGATGGCTTCTGCTGTGCTTAAGAAAAGTGGTTCTCGAGTGCTCCTGACAGAGCATTTCCAGGTCATTTCTAGGGAGGCTGACACAAACTGTGGAGCACTTATGCCCTCCTGTGGCCGATGTTCCTGTACATGGTACCACGGTGGGGATGCTCTGCTACACAGAGGTATCACAGATTACAAAATCACCTCGCCTTCTAATAACTTCCAGGGATGCTGAGCACATGCCGCTGGTTTTGCCAGAGTTCAATGTCAACAGCTCAAAGGACCAGGGCACACAATTATTTGCCAAAATATGGCTTTAGATCTTTACACCCCTAACTCCAACATCTGGCGTGTGCTTTTTCCTCCCATTTCCTGCTTTTCAATGCCTGAAAGGTGCTCAATGTCTCCCCTAAATAAGAGACCAAGAACACAAGAGTAAATGGGACAGACAAAAAATTGCTTGATAATGGAAAGCTAATCACTGTATTAAAAATCCTGGATGTTGCAAGTGCTCAGCAATGACTGCTTTCCTGTCCCAGGATTTTGCTTTCCAGCAGAAATGGTTGCCAACTGGAATTAGAAGATCTTATATTTAAAGGAATCACTTCTTTCAGGGCTTCATCTTGCACCCCTGTCTGGTGGAGGAAGAGTGTGAGACTGACAGATGCTCTGTGATGCTGCAGGCACACGGGACGGAGCCGTTGTGCTCATCAGCCTCACCTATAACATTTGGGAAGTGAGAGAAGCAGCTGTGGTGACTGACCACAATATTTCTATGTTTGCAATAGAGACCATGAGCACACACATCCAGAAACCTCCTCCCGCATGTTTACACTGGCAGAACCCACTCACGGCCACGTCGTGCACTCATTCCTGTTGTTGTTTCAGGCCCACATAAAACACTTTCTGCCCAAGCCTTTAGCACAGCTGTTTTCCAGAGGCTTGTGCAGGTTGGTTTGGTTTCATTTTTCTCATGCAGTGGAGAACAAACGTTCAGGGAGCCCTCTCAAGAGCTAAATTTATTTTAGATGCTTAAAGCCCATCCAGTTCCAACCCCTGTGCCATGGGCAAGGACACCTCCCACTGGATCAGGGGGCTCAAAGCCCCATCCAGCCTGCTCTTCACTTCCATGCATAGTCTTGATTTCTCCCAGCTCCTTAACAACTTTATCAAATGTCCAGCCAATAACAGAGATAATGATCTGAAAAACCCTTAGTATGAAGGGTCATCTCTTGTCTTAGAAGTCATGCAGTGAACTACAGACTGGGAATTCTTTCCGAGGGAGATGATGTTGCTTCGTAGTCTCGCTTGTTCTCTGTATTTATACAAACCCCCCCAACTTGATGGTGTAAATAACACACGGTTTATGTGCTGTGACACACACACACACTGAAACCACACTGCTGTCCTTGAGAAGTGTCTGTCAGTGCCACAGGCAGAGGGTGCAGGAGGTCAGCACAGCTGGGTGGGGGCTGTCATGGAAACAACAACCAACCTGTAACCACGGCAGCTTTCTTGGGGACACCAAGTGTCACCAGTGATCAACCTTTTAACACCTTTGAAGACCTGGGTCAGTTAAATAAATAGGGATTTTGGATTGTCCTCTATTTTCATATCTTTGGTGTACAAAAAAGAACTAAGAGTATTAACAAGCCATTCCTGAGGCAAAAGGGGGCTCAATGCAAGGCAAAATATACACATTCTGTTCACTTTGGATCTTTAAAAACCCATATTCTTTCAAAAAAGAATATAGAGACAATGCAAAACCAGGATAAATATCATATATCACATCAAAACAAGTGCATAGGGTAGGTTAGCTTGTCCTGATAATCACTTTGGCATCCACATTCCATGTTTTTTTCTTTGTCCATCTCTTTAATATCCATAAATCTCATTCTCCACCCAGGTCGATTCCTTGCTCCTCCCCACACGATCTCCACACAGCTCATAGATATCATTGGTCACAAAACCACTTTCAGTACTGGCCAATGTCACAAAGCCACTGGTTGATGTATTCATTGCCACTTCATCATAATCCCTGGAGGGGCTGTGGAGCACCTTATCTTCCTGTGTACGGAAGGAAGAATTCTTAGTGTCAGGCCTGGTTCCAGCCAGATCGGCTTCTGATTGCTTCTTGATTACTTTATAAATATTCAGATTTGGACTGTTCCTCCTGGGATCAGACAGCCACGCGTCTTCCTCCTTTGGGCCTGCATCCATTTGCTCCTGCCTCCTTAGGGATGGAGGGAAGAGGACAGGTCATAAAGTACTCTTTAATAGAGGCAAAGACAAAACAATGCCACACCCCTCTAACAGTAATTTTGTGATGTTCTGTGAAGAAAGCTCACACTAAGGGTCTGTACTCAGGATGACATTTGTTACTCCTTATCATTCCAGGTGGATGGCACCAGGCTGGAATTGTCCCATGGTAGGACCTGCTGGGCACTCTACCACCCTGTTGCTGCCTGAGATGTCAAGGCAGCAAAATTCAACGCTCACAGTCTGGGACCCAGAGCCAGGACCCCACCAGAGGCACCGTGCACGCAGGGAGAGCAAGGAGAGGGAACTGGTAAATATTATTTCCTCCAAACATAGATTCTTTTATTTCTATTACTGTGTTTTCACTTTTGAAGGGAATCTTCTGGTAATTCAAATCTTTTCTTAGATAAGAAAACTTATGTGCTAACACTTCAAAATCATCATCTTGTATTACGCGTTCCCTAACCACTTTATGTCTGTGAACATAATGAAATGGCACAATTTGATTGACTTTAAATTTTACTTCACAGGTTACTCAGCCTGGAGCATCCACGCCACATTTTAAACATTTATTTGGCTGAAAGCAGACATCTCCAGAGCATCTGATGGGATCCTGGAGCTGGCGGTACAGTGTTTGCCAGGACATCACAGCTTCACTTGGTACACAAAACTGTCACTTACCTCTTCATCAAAAGCCAGATCCAGAAGATGACTGTAATGACTGTCAAGAGAAGCAGCACAGGAATGCTGGGAATAAGGATGTAGGCAAGACTCTGAACAGGTTCTAGAGGTAAAAATGAGATTACAGCTTTTATTCACTTCTAGTTTCATTTGATGTGCTCAGACCTTCATAGAAAAACTATCAATTGTACAAGGCAGCACCATCATGACCTCACTGGGCTGCTAGTCTAGGTCATAATCTAGCATATTAATAAAATATGCTGCCTTCTAAAATTTTAGGAACCTCCAGCCGAGAGATTTCAGAGAGCAAAATGTCTTTTATGACCTGTGAATTTGTAGGGGGGAAGTCAATGCTGTAAGAAGATACAGAAAGTTTTTCATAGTTAATAACACACAAAACATTAACATTGGGAATTGATTCAATAAATTAGAAGTAGCTTTTCCAGACCCCAAATAATTTGCACAGCTTTAGGTGCAGAACATTTTGACAGCCAAAACAATTGGTTAAGGTTTGCACGGGAAAAGGTTGGAGGGAAAGGTTGGAGGCAGTTGTCTAAATTCAGTCTTCTACAATTAGAGTCAAACATTTCAAACCAAAACATTGACTGTTTGCAGCCACATGTGAGAAATGTGGGCCTGTGTAGTTAGAGAGAGTGGACTGGGTGTTGAATGCACAACTTACCTGTGGCTCCCACAACTGTTACATTGGCATCTTTCTTATGGCGCCCTTCTGGGAATACTGGGTTCAGGGGCTCTGTCGCAACATCTGGAAAGAAGCAGCGTAATTAACATTGCAGATGTTATTTGAAAGGGTTTGAGACTCATAAAAAGTGAGGGTAAGAGGTGATAGAAGAGACTGCCAGCTGTGAAGATGAGTAAAGTGTTACTGGCACTCTTCTGCTTAGGTTTCTGCAGCCTGACCAGTGATCCCAGAGCACCAACAAGGTTGAATTCCTGCAGAATGGATTATGGAGTAGCACAAGGAAAGCGAAAACTGCAGGGAAGCTTCTTCCTCAGTAAGTTCTCAGTCTGTGAGTGTTCTTGACAGTGAATGTAACCGAGAATATTTCTACTGAAAGTTAGAATAGCCTTAAATAAGCCCCAAACAAATACCTGTAACTTACCTCTGTGCGAATTCTCTATCGGAGCAGTCGTTGGCTTCTCTAGAAGATAAAAGATACCCACGATTTCCTCATAATCTTGAGCAGGGAGACCATGTGTACTGAATACATGAACACCCCCCCTGTTCTCTCTCCCTCTGGCCCCATTTCACATCTCAAATACTTTATAAAGGTCCTCTGAGATTTCATATAAGTCACATAAGGCAAGGAGCTACAGATACTGCATACAGAGATTGTTTTCCCTGGGTCATGCATAAATTTAAAGACAGATCTTCCCACTGAAGCTAAGAAAGGGTTTCCCCTCCCTTCACCAAGTAAGGCCCAGAGAAGCTGTGGCTGCCCCATCCCTGGAGGTGCTCAAGGCCAGGCTGGATGGGGCTTTGAGCCTCTGATCCCAGTGGGAGGTGTCCCTGCCCATGGCAGGGTGTTGGAATTGGATGGGCTTTGAGGTCCCTTCCAACCCAAACCATGCTATGATTCTATCTGCTACCGTAACCTCCTCACACCTCCCGGGGCATGGGAGCTGGGCATGGGTTTTAAAGCTACAGAATGACTCATTACCAAGAGAATATTTGCAAATGAAGTTATTTTTCATGTTGCATCTGTCGTCGTTCCATTGAAACATGTAAGGACCTCCAACACCTGGTGGGGCAGATGGCTGGTGGTACATCACAACGCAGATTTCACTCCCACAGGATGGCTCATCCACGTACCAGTTCCTAAGAAAACACAACAAACACGTCCCATCAGGCTTGATGTCACTTTTCACAGTACTGGGAATACAGCACGAAGGGCACCGTGGAGGGCAGGACTGAAGAGGATTACAGCTCAGCACACCCCATCTCACCCCTCATGTAGAAGTAGGAACAATAACATTACAATTATTTAGATTTATCTTCTCTTCTTGGAACTCTTAATCCTCAAAGAAAACTCAGCTAGCAAGGTGTTCAACAAGTATGAGGGAGTGAAGCGCTGAGTACCTCACTGCCTGAATCTCCTCTGCTCAAACACCTTTGACTTTCTCTACACCATTTTAGACTTGTGCAAAACCATCTATAGAAATGATTTTTGCTCTCTGGCCTCAGTGCCCAGTGCCTGCAAAATTTTGACACTTATGTACTAACAAAATGAAAAAAAACCTGAAGCAGGATCTGTTTTTCTCTGTCTTGGAAAACACCAACATGAAAAAAACCCCTGTCTTATGCCTGGTTTTTATTTGTAATAATAAACTTCACCACTGGAAAACTGTGGGCGTTACCAAGTAGCAAACAGGAAGGAGGCTTCACTACTTCCCACTCTGTAACACAATTATTCCTGAAGAGGCATTTTATGCATCTCAGAGAAACCCTTCTAGGACTGCGTCCTGCTTTGAAAAATGTTCAAACACTGCTGCTTTTGGAACAAGCAATGTTCCACACACCGAGCACTTTCTGAAAGCTGATCCATACAATAAAAATAATTCCAGATATTCCAAGGTATTCAACATGGGAAAAACCCTATGCATGTTAAAGCAGTATATTTTTCAGTCATTACAAGGCTGTGTTCCTCTTTCTCCTCCTTCACCTCTTTCCTTCTCCAGTGCCCCCTTCCTCCCCATCCTGGAACTTTTCCTTGGCTTTATCACTTAGCACAAATCGGCTGTTTCTACCAGTAAAAGCTACGTCTGACTCTTAGCAGCAGCACATCTGGTTCTAGCTGCTTCCCACTCTCACTCACAGGTACCTACCGGAACTTGGATGAGCTGCCATCTGACCAGGAGTAGAGGTTCTGACACTCGGTACTGTTGTCTACCTCCTTCTTTTTCCTCCTAAGTCCTATCCAAAAATCTCCATCGGAAGCTAAGAGACTCTTAATGAACTTTTCGATCAGTCTCTGCTCTCCTTCTGTTTCGATGCTGACGAGGTGTCCCCCATCAGCCCTGCAGGCAAGGTGGGCTTCTTCGTAGCTGATCCTGCGCGAAGCATCATGAAAATAAACTATTTTGTAGCACGGCCGCTGTGTTCCACCCCGGCAAACTGTCTGTCCTGCAGAAACAGAAAGAAATGTTGCAGAAACTGCACCTGTTAGAGCCAAAAGTGAAGACCAACTCTTCCATTTGGCTGAGTTTTGCACTGTACAATAGCTCCTATGGAAAATACAACATAGGGAAAAAGCCTCTTGTATTACTGGGCTTGGAAATGGCATCTCTAAACTTTTCTTATTGTGCCTAACAGTTCAGGTTACAGTTCAGCCTGTAAGAAAGAACAGTTCAGCCCTGTTGTTTCACATCCTGCACTCCTCAGCACCCTCTTGGATTCTCTTTGGTTTGAAGACCCTTGGAGCTTGTTACAAAGCAGAAATGCTGTGCCAGGGAGCGAGCGGACACGTGCAACCTTTCAAGTTAGAGTTCCTTTAAAAGTTTCATGGAGAACTAATGTTTTTTGATTTTTAAGGAATTTGGAGAGCTAAAATTCGAGACCCCTTTACACACATGGAGATAACAATCATGCATCTCTGGGGTTTAGGTAACAGTCCCATGGAGCACACACTGCAGTGGCTCAAGCTGTGTGCACACAGCCCAGCTCCAAGCATCGCTCTGCGCTGTAACGGTACCGACTGCCCAGGGAGCAAACAACGGCTGCGTTCAGACTGTCACAAACCAGAGCAGCAGGGCTTATTCTGATTACAAGGCAAGTGAAGATCAAAGGGAAAAGATCCATCATCTAAAATTATGCACTTGCATGTTTCTCAGCAGAAGAGTCCCAATATTTTAAACTGTGGAAACATACATTTTTGTCTTACTCTGTAAATATTTCTTTTCAAACACAATCTGCCAACCTACGTGGTTTTACAGAAGTAAAACATTCAGCAACACTTGTGGTGTACTCAGAACAAATGGGACATGAGGACAGGTCATCATAAACCCCTCCATGGGACATAAACTGGGTTTATTTATTCTTACATGTTCCTGCATGGCCACGCTAAGAGAGGGGATTTAAACACCTTTCGTACTGGAATTTTTGGACACTTAAGGGCACACAATCACAGCCTCTGCTAACATTTTACACTGAAATTAAAACTCCTGTACTGCAAAAGCAGTATTTTAAAATGCATCTCTTTCTCTTGGTGACTTAACACACACGCAGCCTTGGTGAAACAGGCAAAACCCCTTACCTCTTCTGAGGGACATGTCCACTGCTATTGTGAAAGGCATAGGGAAAGCAGACAGCACATTGTTATTAGAAGCTGCAGCAACTGCCTAGAAACAGTCACAAACTGCTCTTGGATTCTTTCCTGGTATACAAATGGGTTTTGGGTTTTTTTCCCCATTAATTGGAAGCAACTATTAACTCTTGACAGGGGAAACATTGCTGCAGGAGGTCGCGCACACACATCCAAAACAGCGCCCCAGGAGCCAAACCCTCACTGCTGAGTACCATGCAGTGCAGCCCAGCCCCGCATGGCTCCTCACCGCTGACTCCCTCATCCCCCCGTGCCCCGCACAGCTCCGCATGCCCCTTCTCCACTGAGCCCCGCATCTCCCCTCACTGCTGACCCCGTTCCCAGCCCCGCATCCCTCCGCATTGCCCCGCATCCCCCTCACCACCGAGCCCCGAACAGCCCCCCAGCCCCGCTCACCGCATCCCTCTGCACAGCCCCTTATCCCTCCTCACTGCCGACTCCCACACAGCCCCGCATCCTCTTTCTCCTCTGAGTCCCGCACAGCCTCGCATCCCCGTTCACCGCTGAGCAGCTGGATCCCGCACCCCGCTCACCGCTTGCAGTTGGATTCCGCACCCCGCTCACCGCATCCGTCCTCATAGTCCCGCATCCCCGCTCACCTCTGAGCAGCCGGATCCCGCATTCAGTACCGCATCCCTCTTCTCCACTGAGCCCCACACCCGGCTCCCACCACTGAGCCCCGCACAGCGCCGCATCGCCCCTCTCCGCCCCGCTCACCGCCGAGGAGCCGCGCTCCCGCCGCGCATCCCAGCGCGGCCGCGCACAGCGCCGCAGCCGCCAGCATCCTCCTGCCGCTCCCGTCCCTCGGCTCGGCGAGTCCCGTGCGAGTGGCCCCTCTGTCCCGGTATCGCCCGGAGGGGATGGAGAGGGGAGGAGCCGCCGCCTCCGCCCTCCCCGGGCTCCGGGCCAGCGGGCTCAGCCCCTCCTCGGGGAGGAAAGGCTCCCGGGCAGAGCCGGGGAGGGCTCTGCATCCTCTCTGAGCATCTCTGCTTCTCAGGCATCGCCTCTCTGCTAAGCCCTCGCCTCGTCCCGCTGTCCCGTTCTCAGCTGTCACTTGGGACACCCCATCCCCTCTGCTTGCTTCCCCCTGCTCCTTCCTTAAAACTCCCTGCTTTAAGAGAATCGTGGAATGTTTTGGGTTGGAAGGGTCATTAAAGCCCATCCATTTCCAACTCCCTGCCATGGGCAGGGACACCTCCCACTGGATCAGGGGGCTCAGAATCCCATCCAACCTGGCCTTCAACACCTCCAGGGATGGAGCAGCCACCACTTCCCTGGTTCCAGTGTCTCACCACCCTCATCGTGAAGAATTTCTTCCTAATGTCTACTCTAAATTTTAAAGCCATTTCCCCTCATCCTATCACTCCATGACCTTGTAAAAATCCCCTCCCCAGCTTTCCTGGAGCCCCTTTCAGTACTGGGAGGCTGCTCTAAGGTCTCCCTGGAGCTTTCTCTTCTCCACGCTGAACAACCCCAACTCTCTGAGCCTGTCCTTGTGCGGGAGGTGCTCCAGCCCTTGGATCATCTTCGTGGCCTCCTTTGGACCCATTCCAACTCTTCCATATCCTTCTTATGTTGGGGATTCGAGAAGATACCCCATCACTTCTGCCTGCTTCCCCTTGCTCCATCCTTTTAACTCCCCGTGCCTCAGCTTTGTACCTCCCTGCCCCACAGCTACACGACAAGACGTGAGCACAGGGACATCTCCATCCACCCCAGCGTGTGGGTGCTACAAACCACAGGCTGCCCTTCCCCACACCGATGTGCAGCTGCCTTCTAGAAACTGCTTCAAGGCTGAAAACGGAACCCTGGAACTCCATTTTAATCGTTAATAAAGTGCTGACCTTGCTTCCTGGGAAGCTGGATGCACCTGTTTCCGGGATCACCGGCTCTCTGGCTGAGGTTTGAACAGCTCGACCTTTCAGCAGCTGTTTGAGGGTTGCAGAAAGAGGAAAAGCATCACAACAAACGAGCAGAGGGGCTTTAACAGCTGCAGTGTCTGCTCTGACAGATACACTGAGGCTGATGTTCTGAAATAGGAGAGTAATGGTTTTATGAAAGACTTAAACCCAAGAGCAGCTCTTGGTCCACTGGGAGAAACCAGCAGTTTACTGAGTAAATAAATTACACCATATAAATTGTTTCTGATTTAAGCATTTATTTGAACTTAAGCAAAACAAGGCTGACAAGTTGCTGCAAACCTATCCATGGCCTTTGTCCCAACTCGGTATGTTTTCCAATGAGGAATGGACACGGCTTTAAGTCCAAAACAGCAGGATTCGCTCCATCAGACAATTTAGGTGAACTATTTAAGGGCCTTCACGGCTTCTTGGTCCATGAGATCAGCTTCAGACACCTCCTGCCTGCTGGAAAGAACAGAACTATCTCAGATAAATGAAATTGCTGATAGAGCAGCTGCAGCTAATTTAGATGAGGGATCAGTTGTCCTGCAAATTATGTGGGTTTTGACTTTTTGGCTGGATAAAACCCTTTCAAGATGCTTATCCTGCATTCAGATAATTATTTAGCTAAAAGTATGTCACTTATTGAGATTTTTTCGAAAGCTATTCCAAGATAATTCCCAATATATACCAGCTTAGTGCCTTTCTAGGGAAATGTTTTTTCTTTTTATCCATACCACAACTGTCCATTGATAGATCCGTATCGATTTGTAGATTTCAAGCAATACAAATGCATTACAAAACTCCCAAGCTGCTAGTTAAATAAAACTAAAGAACCCAAAGCACTGAACTATTTAAGCTATTTCCTCTGAATACTGGTAAGGAAGAAATCATTATTTCTATTTTTAAACACTTGGAAAGTGAAGGCCTGTGAAAATGCACACAGAAATGACAAGTCTGTTGAAATCAGGAAAAAGATGCGTAATGAGAAAAAAGAGGGCCTACTGAGGGAAAAAATAATCAGGAAGAGTGTGTGTTCTGTCCATGGAAAATATTGTGACAAATATTTCTCAAAATATGAAATATTTTGTCAGCCATTCATCTGAATTTCCACTGGAAAAAGGGATCATCTCGGTCAATACAGACTATAAATATTTTATGGGACATTAGTAAAATTGGTATGATCATATTTCCTGGTAATGAGTGCTAACAGACCATTACAAAAAATAGAATTATTTTAATTAAATGCAGCAGCAATCAATACCCTGTGCTCTGGGGGGGGGTTGTTAAATTAGTGGTGCATATTTTTCAGGTTGAAATGTTTAAAAGGATAAATGTAATAGTTTAACAACCTGCCCTACAGTTTTTTCTGCTACATAAAGCAGGAATCTTAACTCTCCCCATGCAATTAACTGTCATTTCAGGTAAAAGCTCCACCAGCTCTCCTTGGCATGGCTTCAAGACAGCTTAAGCTTTCCTGCTTTGAGTGTTTTGGGAT
This sequence comes from Dromococcyx pavoninus, assembly GCA_033558185.1. Classification (NCBI taxonomy): domain Eukaryota; kingdom Metazoa; phylum Chordata; class Aves; order Cuculiformes; family Neomorphidae; genus Dromococcyx; species Dromococcyx pavoninus. Next base: position 145,361 of record JAUMJL010000344.1, on the reverse strand, counting down.
GGAAGAAGGATTCTGTCAGTCATTCCCTTCTACCTGCTCCTGCAGCCACCTCCCCTCAGCAGATGTTACACCTGCAGCCTTTTAACTTGTTCCAGGTACTTGTGTTTTTCCTTTATAGCTGATTTTGGAGCCAAGAAATCAATTCCACCTAATGTCCAGTATTTTCCCCAAGATATTTGCTGTCAGGATGAATTGTTGTCAGTCATTTCTTGGCTTTCCTACCCACACCTTAAGCTGGAAGAAGGTGCAAGCTGCAGATTCATTGCTTAGACTTTAAGTTGTGGGTATTCAATAACACTGCCTTGCTTCAGCTGGTGCCAGCGTGAGAAAAATAGCTTCACTTAAATAATTTAAATGGCATTTGTTAAAAGGAAGAAATTGCTGAATCAAGGGCTGTGCAGTACCTTGTCAGCATTTTCAAAGATAAGGTGGTTTTTAGGAATAAAGAGCAATTTATAGAATCACTTGGGTTGGAAAAGACCTTTTTGGTCTACCCAAATGCACTTTTAGGGCTGCCCTCGTATTCCCCTCTGCCTGATCCATCTGTTTTTGGGGAAAGAGGTTCAGATTTTGGGATAGACAGGGCAGTGCTGCTGTAGGTTCAGGGCAAAAGCAACTTCAATGACTTCAATGTACAGAGAGGAAAGTCTCAGCAGTAGCTGTGAGAAGAGTCAGGTGGTCACTGCTTAAAAATAACAATCCTGTCTATCCTGAGGAAAACCAAAAATGAACCAATCTTATTTTTAGGATTTTCTTTACCTTATTTGTAAGAGTTTTCTTTACCTTATATGATCAGTTTTGGTTTTTGGTTTATGTGGATGAGAAATCAGCTCCTTCTAAAGAGAGAGAAAGGTTTGTTATCACCACTTTATTCTGAATGTACAGTTTATCCCAGAAGACAGCTTTGTACAGACAACAGAACAAAAAGCTACAGTAGCAGCAGCAAAGAGTTTGGGGTTGTAAATGTGCTAACATGGTACCTGAGTAGTCCAGAGAGCAAAACTGGTACCAGTGAGTATGTCAGGAGGAAGGAGACTCACGTTTTGTTTCAGGCCAAGCTTTAACGCATAGAAATTGGACAAAGGGCATCCACTTGGTTCAGCGCTTTCATGAACTTTGAGAAGAGGAAGTGCTTAATCTGAACCAACTTAAAAACTTAAATATAGAGGAAGAAAAAAGGAGGCTTTTATGTCTCGAATGAATACGTCATCTCTGAAAGCTTCCTTTGAAATCTTGTTTTCCAAGTTACTTCTCAAATCACTAAGCTTATCAGCTTTAAAATTTCAGTTCTACTCTCTACTGATGAGTAACGAAATTGTATTAACTAGGATATGTGGTTCTTCAGAAGGACAGATATTTAACCTTATATGGGGTAGAAGGTAATTTATCTCTGCTTTGTATCTTGTGAATTACAGCTGAAGGAAAGGAGTACCTTAATATAACACAGACCTCTTATTCTTGAATTTTCTTCCCCTCATAAACATCCGGCCAGGCCAAGCAAAACCATTATAAATCAGTAAATCTAGAGATCACTGCTGATAATAATAAAAATCCCTAAATGTGTTCTTCCTTTTATTGCTTAAATATAGTTTAGGGAGCAGAGGATGTGAAACCTGCAGCTGGTTTAATAGCTTTTTATAAACTGAATTTTAGTGTTTTAGTGGGGGAAAAAAACGAAGGACAATGATGAAAAATATTGGAGAAACTAACAATCTTCTGTGAAAATTTTGATGTCCTAAGTCATCCTTTTGAGACAGTTTGAATTAAGGACGTGTAATCCATTCTCAACAACTCTTCTGTTCTGTTGTCTTGGATAAAGCCATGAAGGTCACTGTTTGGTACCCATACAAAATAGCATCAAGAAAGTCAGTTTTAGCTTCAAACACTTTAAGGTATTTATAATATCAGCCTTGCTCCTGTGGTTTTCAGATTGGATATGGTCCAATAACCATATTTAGCTCACTTAAACCTCATTCAGCTTCTGTGCCTGTTGCTTCCCACTGTCTGGCCTGAGACTTTCAGGCTCGGCCCACACGATCCTCTTTGCTTAGGGAATTTGTTGAATAAAGCAGATTTTTCTGCATGCTCACTCAGTTCAAACTGAGGTGCTTTTGCTACGCAAGGCTCGTACCATGGTGTAGTTTGCAGCACCCTAGGGACCCTCATACTCTGGGCTGTGGGTCCTTTGAAGGCTGTTGGTGCTGGATGTGGGTGCAAACCTTGCCGTGCATCCATAATAAAAAGGAACCAGACTTACTGCAATCCTTTCTTCTCTCTGTTTCCTCAGGAGAGCCAGTATTTCTTCTCTTCTCCTGGCCTGAAAAGAGATGTATTTACCACAATAAACTCAGAAAAAAATGAATTAAAAGCATGAAATACTTAATTTGATTGTAACCTTTACATTCCTCATTGAAGCTGAGAACTAGAGCGAACGCAGAGCAGGATCATCCATAGCAGGTTACGGGATGAAGTACTTTGATTTCTCTTTCTTCCTGTGGTCCTGGAAACACTTGGGAAAACAACCTTCTCCTGCTAGAGTTAGATGAGGTTTGAAATAATCATTCTTCCCTCAAATCAGAGAAAATTATTTCAAATATCAAGATGAATGTGCAAACTAAAGTTAGCAAATGACTCTTCTGCAGCATCTTGAGATTATAAAACTGGGGTAATTCAGGACTCACACATGCATAATGTCTCATTACAAAAATCTTTTCTCCTGGGATGTAACTTTTGTCTTCAGTATGCATGGATTAAATATGGATTAAACCAATCTTTGCTGCTCTGATGTAAAACTTAACAATTTCAAAGGTGACAGACTTTCACCCAGTTTTGAACTTTGGAACATTTAATGACTCTTCTTCAATCGATGACCCAGATTCTTCTCTCTACAAGAAGAAATCTAAAACTTGTTAAAACTCCTTTTTACAACTGGAAGAAAATATAATTTCCTATGGAGAATAAATTCCTACTGCTATTTTTTTTAGTGTTGTGATTCCCAGACATCTGAGCACATCTGGATATTTTTGCCTTATGGAAATGAATGGCTTTCAGCTACAGTGAGACATCACTGTTTAAGCTGAGTAAAAACATATTAAGTTGTTTTCATGAATTCCTAGGCATTTGTTATGAAACAGACATTCCAGGAAGTATTTTGGGAAAACCCTCAACCAAAACCAGAGAGAAGCACATCTCAGCAGAGGCAAATAAGAGCAAGATCAAAAGAAAAGGTGGCCAGATTGGAAAAATGTCTAGCAATACAAAGATCTATTCAGATAAGATAGGCATTCCTATTTTAGATGCGTTAAACTAATTACTCAGACTTGCAGTTTATTATTTTGGAATGTATTTGTTAGTCATAAACTATCCTGTAAAGCCTATGGGAGTTAATGAATTACAGAACAGTCCAGTGAAATAAATAACTGAAAGACAACACCTTTTTTTTTCCCAACTGCTTCAGTACTATTTCATATGAAATTAGGCAACTCATTAAAATAAGCATTTCTAATAAACCAGTTCACTGTCAGTTTGTGAAATAACAGTGTTAATAATGCTAAGCTTTCTTTCTAAGAAACTCTGTACCACTGTGCAAACAGCAGTCACTTCCCAGCTCGACACAACAGAGCTTCCATGTTTTGCTCTCCCAGAGGATGTGCAGCAGGAATGTCTAAACTGAGTCTGAAATCTGGATTTGAGCAGTAACACTTATGGCTGATATTAATATAAACATAATTCTTAATTCATTCTGTGCATAATTTTAATTTTCTTAGACTTATGTGAGTCTTATAGCATGTCCTGTAGTTGTACAAAGTAATTTATTCATTTTACTTGGTCAATCATCTTTATGGCTTCCAGATACCCAAAGCTGCAAAACCTCGCTGTCAACTATTGTTATGGAATTTAAAAAATGGACAGAAGATTCAGGGAACTGTTGTTAGCTGCAGCCAGAATTCAGAAAGAAGGCTAATTGATGATAATGGATGAGATGCATTTCGGAATTATTAATTGGGAAAGGAGGATTGCTGACTTGAAGGAAAGACTTGCAGAGCTCAGCACCTTTCTGCACCTCTTGCAGATTGCTCTTGTCTGGCCTGCTTCCCAAATCTAGGCCAGAGGCTTTTCAGTAAAAGTGGGGAACGATTTCCAAAATGGGAAAAAAAAAAGACTATAATTACAGAGACAGGCTGAAAATGTTAGTACAGTATTTAATACTAGTTATCTTAATTTTCATGACTTCTGTGAATTGTGTTCCTGGTGTATACAAGGAACTCTACTTCACCAGCTGGATTCATAGGTGCTTCAGTAGAAGTTTATATCAGTATCTATCAGCACCTGATTATTTCAGCAAGCACAACTCTTGTCTGCATCTCCTATTTCTTGGCAAAGTAGTGGGAGAACCCCCAGGCTCCATCTGCTTGGTCCAATCCCTGCAGGAGATGAACCTGTGTGATCCGGACACCGTGTCGCTAGTTTTGCTTCTTTCCATGGCACATTAATGCTTGAGTGACTGAGTAGACATGAGTAGATGTACCTCCTAGCACGCTCGGTTTTATTGATCCTGTCCACCAGTTACACACTACAGGAACCATTAACTAAAGTGCTGAGTGGGCAGTGGCAGGTCAGGTTGATGCAAGCTTTCATAAAACTCCACTAAATCTGAAGGCTCTGGATGGTCCAGAAGGATCCAACCTGAAAGATGCTGCAGTATCTCAATTATGCCTTCTTTTGGAAAGACAGAACCATCTATCAACTCAGTTTTGATGTGGTTTCTAAAATCTACAGTTTGTCCTGCAGCTTAGTAATTTGAAATGGCTTAGCCTAGCAGTTCTTGAATTATACCTCTCTAAAAAGAATACCCAAACCTGTCCCTGAGTGATAGGCCAGGGCAGGAGCGTTTCCATGCACCTGATTTAACAACCTCCCACCACCAAATTTCCCACATCTCGCACTCCATGAACTCTTGGCAGTAGCTGCTGCTGGGCACAGGCTAATGGAGAAGATCTATTAATAACTAAGACAACTAAGAAATAAACTTATGCTTCAATGTCTCCATGCCAGGATTTTGTGAGTGAAAATGCACTGGTGCTTTTTTTCCCCCCAAAATTATCCACTTTTGGATCTGGGCACTCTCAGTTGGCTGCTTATAGATACTAAATCAGGACAGACATTATGTGCTTACTATGAAAAAATTAAGTAGACAGCCTACAACTTTCGGCTCTGCCCCAACTGGGAATAATTTTAAGCCAATCATCAAGAAATGGGCTGCATCATGCAAACCAGTGGGCCAGGTCCAGGCAATTTTCATTACTGTCCATCATGTAATTTCTAAAGAGCCAATATTCCATCAAATGATGCAGGGTGAATGGAAATATTAATGAAAAAAGAGTAAGGATGAGGTTCTTACCTGCTGAAGGTATTGCTCTTTTGCTTTTGCTTTCTCTCTGCTTTGGTCTTTCGGAATCTTTTCCTTCTTTTTGCTTTTCTCACTTTCTAAAGAAGATAGATGAGAAGAAAATGACCAAGAGGTCCCACTACCACCATCCTTCATGGATGGCAATTGAGCCAGTGTACACTGGGATCGTTCAGAGGAAGTGATCCCAGTGTCTGGATCCCAAGATAAGAAGTATCAGCTGAAATATTGCACCAGGGGCTGTGGCTCTTCTCTCATCCAGAGCTCATAGCAACTGCCATGAGTCATTATTCATTTCTGAGAATTAATTCCTCCCAGAAACCCAAGAAACAAAGGCTTGGCAAGCTGAGGGCAGGCAGTACTTCATACTTGCTTCTGGAAAGTTGTCGGTCCTGGAGAGCAGAACTTCTCTCTGGAAAGACGAATTGCATTAAGGGGCCTGGAATGTGGGTGGTGGTGGTGCAGGGAGGCCATGAGGCCCTGGGGAGGTGTGAGGGGTCTGGAGAGGATGCAGGGCTCAGGTGAAAGGCGTGGGGCTGGGGAAGTGTGGGGGCCCTGGAAGATGTGTGAGGCCCCACGGAAGGTGTTGAAAGCCCGAGAGGTGTGGGGGTCTGGAGAGGGGCCCCAGGGAAGGCGCAGGACCTTGCAGAGAGGAGTGCAGCCCCAGGGATGCTGCAGGGCTGCAGGCGGAGTCTCCTCACAGGGCAAGACCACCCCACATGGCAGGGTCCCCTCACAGGTCAACGTCCCTTCGTGGGGAAGGGTCTCCTCACAGGACAAGGTCCCCTCCTGAGCCAGAGTCCCTTCATGGGGTAGGGTCTGTCCACAGGGGAGGGTCCCCTCACGGGGCAGGGTCCCCTCACCTCGCAGGGTGGCAGAGCCTCCACAGGACTCAGATGGCAGTGGGAGAACAGCTGAGGCCCAGAACGTGCGGGCAAAGCCCACATCTGCTGGGCTCGAGCCAGCAAAGACAAGGGGCCCATCGGGTGCCATCAAGTGCTGTCCTGGCTCTGTCCCCGTGGTGCCACTTGGGGCTGCATCCGGGTGTCCCCTCTCCATGAACTGGGCCTGCCCTGCGGCTTTGATTAAAGGAGAGGACCGCAGGGCCCTCTCTGCTGGAGCCTTTCCCTTTTCCCTGCCATCTCTGGCATCTGGGAGCCAGGAGGGAGGATGGCAGTGGGGGGGTGAAGCCATCTCCGAGGGGACACGGCAACACAGACGCGGCCAGGAGGCTGGGGCTGTGGGGAAGGGACACAGCGCGTGTCACCGTGAGCGTGGGACAGCAGGAGGCTGCGTCATGCATCTCATTTCAGGGGTCTTCAGGCCATTTTCACTCAAGTCCAGCCTCGGGCCTCTCTGTGAACAGCAAAAAGCTGCCACCATGCACCACAATTTTATTTATTCAACAGGAGTAAATGGAGGTACATTTACAAATGTGAAAACCGTGGCCTTGGGTGAGTGTGAGGCTGAGCCAGGCACAATCAGAGAGGGCGCTGGGAAGAGAAAAGCCTTTCAATTTGTTCTCACATTTTTTAATGTCGTGAATGCAAACCAGTTGTAAATGTATCAAGAGGCAAGATGCAGTTGATTTCCATTCAGACATCTTCCAAACCTTTTTACCTGGCTGTGTGGCTAGTGATTGTTGCTTTTGCAATCAGCTAACTACACTGCCTAGTAACTAGGCTGATGCAAGAGACAGCTGCTTTTCAGCTGCTCCTTTGATAAAGACTGGGGCTTTGTTAAAAAAAATACCTCCTTGAGCAGATTCTGGCATTATTAAATATTTTATCCATTATTGAAGTTCTTGAAAGTTAAGCAACGTAGTCAGAGTAGAAACATTTACAGCATGAGGTAAATGTAATGTTTAATCATTTCTCACCCCCCCTGCTTCACTCTCTAGGTTGTTAAATAAGACATGAAAACTGAGTGAAAATTATTTTATGGAATCATAGAACCACTTGGTTGGAAAAGACCTTTGAGATCGTCGGGTCCAATTGTACCTGCCCACTGCTATTTTCCCAATACCTGACAGATCGGCTGAAAGGTAGAACCAAAAAAAATTCTTAGTCCAATGAAGTGTGGATAAACAATTTAAACACAACAGGCAGCATTCTTGCTCCAGGAGAGTTCCTAAGGATTTTAGTACCAACTTCAAGAAATCTAAGATTTCACTTGATGTTGCCAGCATTTACCACGTGCTTCTGTTGGGCAGGTTAAAGTTTGGAAATAAAGCTGTAAATGAATAAACATTATTAATCATTAATAGAAATAAGGATGTTGTAAGGAAGTTTTGTAGTAGAGTTTTCCTTACTGAGGCTGTAGCAGGGAATCCCGTGCCTTGTTTTGATGGCAGTAAAGTTAGTGATTGCGAGGCGGGGGATACAATCAGCTAACTACACTGCCTACAAACCAAGCACCACTCTTGTGATGAGGTCATGGTGTTCAAACCTAGGAAAAAAGAAAGCACTTCCAATAACTAAATTAACATGCTCTGTCTGCTCAAATGCAATTGGCAATAATGGAAAATATTGGGCATATCACCCTTAGTGTTATTCTACTAAATCCGAAGTCTTCGTAAGACAAATTAATTGTTCTTAACTAAAAAACACAGTGGATGCATCATAGAGATAATTTCAGGAGTGCAAAGGCAAAGTAATGAAATAATAAAATCTAAATTATTAAAATACACAGCAATGGAAATGGGAAATGAGAAAAGCCTTGGCGTGCAGTCCTTGCTGCATGGATGTGGACTGAGTGGTCGTCGTACTCAGAGCTGGAAGAGCAAATACAGCTGCAAATTTGGGCCAAGATGAAATTTTCAACATGAGTAGCATTTTCCCTGGTTTACAGCACACGAGCTGTTAGAGCCTTTGTGACAGTGATTCCACTTATCCTTGTTCTCTGCTTGGGGCTTTTGATTTAATGTCCCACAGCATGGGTTTCATGTAATTTCCATTTAAAGGTTTTCAGAAGAAACTCCATATAACTACAGCAGCAGTAAAAATGGCAGAATTGCACTAGTTCCCTGAATTCCAGGAAGCTTTTTTTCCATGAAAAATATAGGAACACAGATCATGTTGGTAGTCAGATGCCAGGCTGCTCAAACTGTCTCCATTAATTCGTGGGAGCTAAACAAGTTAGGAACTCTGTTCTGCAGAACAAAACTATGTATGTGGAAGTAATTACAATCAATTCTGCCTTGTGCCTAATATATGTGAATGTAATTAATAATGTGATAAAATTATCTTATATAGATTTATCAGGGTATTCCTAGATCAGGAATGAGTCTCTGTGAGGTCACACGGATAAGTTTGTCTGTAAATTAAACACTTTTGCTGGCTTCAACCCATAAATGCCTTATTGTTACAATGCATAAAAGCAACTCAGGACTTACCCTCAAAAACCTTACCTTGTAATAATCCTGGCAAGGGCTGCATTTAGAATAATATGGTCAAAAATATTTAAGGAAAGGGGAAAACAGGTGGGTGCTTCAATCTTCTTTTCCTTCCCTTTTCCACGGTCAGCACAGGAATGTATTCACTGAGCGCCCAGCAGCCTCTCACTGGCAGAAACAGCCCTGGGATGGTTCCTTAGGTGGCCCCTCGGTGTCCCATCTCTGCCCCTGGGAAGCCTGGGTTGGAGTGTCCCAAGCTGGGCTGTGGGGCAGCCCCAGGGCTGTAACCTTTGTGTACTCCCTGTTGTCATGGCCACTCGGCTGGGGCTGCTGCATGGAGACCAGGAACTGCTTTGAAACGTGGGGATGGCTCCGGGCAGGGACACCTCCCTCTGGATCAGGGGGCCCAAAGCCCCATCCAACCTGACCCTGAACACCTCCAGGGATGGGGCAGCCACCACTGCCCTGGGCAACCTGGACCAGGGCCTCCCCACCCTCACAGGGAAACATTTTTCCCTAAGGTTGCATCTCAATCTTTCCTCTTCCAGCTGAAAACTCTTCCCCCCCATCCTGTCCCCATGCTCCCTGATCAAGAGCTCCTCACAGTTTTCCTGGGGTGCTAAATGTCTTGTGCTGCTGGTGCTGGGCAGCAATGGGAGGCACAGGCTGCACATCTTCACCCAAAAGTGACCACCACCACCTCCCTTCCTATTTCTTGGGGTCTAAGCCAGCCACTTCTGCACGTGTATTCTTGACCTGTTCAGCTCAGTGCAGGCCTCTCACTCCCCTGCATTTCAGGTCTTGTTTCTCTGAATAACCCTTTGGTCTTCTCTTCCTCCCAATCTGCACCAGCACACCTCATCCTGCTGCCGCTTCTGTTTGAAGGGGCAGGAGGCAGATCAATAAGCCCCTATGGATTGGTACAGTGCTTCCATCTTTACAGAGCACCCCCTGAGTGACTAAGTAATCAAATAAAGATGAAAACTTTACTTTCAACATCGTTCACTTCTGAAGTACCTATTCTAAACCCTTTCATCAGGCCCAGAAGCTTATGCCTACTGTATCAGCTGAAAAGGAAAAATTTGTGAGCAATCAACATATTAACATTTCAGTTTGTGGCTTTGATTGGAATAAGTTTCTGTCTTGTTTGCATCATAAATAATTCCTTGCACAGAGACTGCATGACTTAAATAAAGGTGTGAGTTTTTAATATCCTGATATAAGGTTTCTTCTGCCGTCCAAGATAACAACGTAGTCAAAGGAGTCAGTTCTGTGTCCTTGCAGCACTACCCTTTGTACATTACTGTTAGATGATACTTCTGAATGTGATCAGGACAAAATATAATCAGACAAAGCAAATGCAAAGTGCTTTTCTCTACAAAGATTGTCACCTAGAATGTTGTCACATATGGAAATAACTCAGGCTTATTGATTTTTACATCAGTAGTTACAAACTTCAGCTGCTTACCTGGAGAGATTGTCTGTCTCCATCATCCACAAGAATCAAACACCTTGGAGAAGAGAGATTGCTACCAGCAAGCTGTACTTTGTTCCCTGATATCCAGGTGCTCAACCATTTAAAGCAAGAAAACTGCAAGGAATTCTGCAGGGGCGACTCTTGCCAGTAGAGTGTTTAGGGAAATGGTGTTTGCTCTTGGTTTGGCCTGCAGTTACTAGAGAAACTGTGTCTGACTCTTTCCCTTTGTGGTTCATGCCTAGGCTTGCCTGGTGACCCAGGAGACCCATAATTTAATCTGGCTAAGAATGCTTGTGCTGAGTTAAGGACCTGATCTGAATCCCACTGAAGTCTTTGGAGAGATTTCCATTGATTTCAGTGAGTTCTGGATCACTCTCGTGAATGTCCAAGCACGGTAACACAGGGGCTTTAGTGCTTTGGAGTTTTTCTCTTCCTAATAGGGATTAAAAAACCAACAGCACCATTTAAGAGAAGGTTGCACATGTCTACTCGTCTGTCTCATGCATCACCCAGTCCTACCAGCCAGAACACTCATCTATTCATCATGTTTTCTGCAAAACTGTTGGGACGTTAACAATTTCTGTTTGGATCCAACTGGGAATGAGCGGGAGCACAATTGGTTGACCGTTATGTATCGGTTCCCACATTGGGCTGAACTGTTCCAATTGTGGTTTTCACATTTTGTTTCTTAGCTGCTTATTATCCAATCAGAGTTCCCAGGGCTACGTTTTCTCCAAGTCAGTGACACTGACAGCATTATGAAGGATTTGAGTTCAATGAATACACCTAAAGAAAAGGGCCAGTTTTTCTTGTCGCTGCAGCAAAACTCTCTGCTATTCTGATTTCTTTTGAACTCCTGTTGATGTTAAAAATACCAAGTTAAAAAGTTCTCAGAACCTTGCTTCTCCATCAGTGACAACCTTAATATTTAGAGCCAACTGGATGAATTGCCAGGGTCTGTGTCTATTGTTATAAATGTGTGCAGTTTGACCTGGGTTTTGCCTCCTGGCATCCAAGAAATAGCACCTCATTGCATGACTGATTGCATTGCTGTTACCGGTTCCTCAGGTGAAGAGTTTGTGTACTGCTGACTCGCAGTTTACACGTTAGCTATGGGAACGTGTAACTCAACAGAAGGAGGTGGTGTAGGGATTCAGGCTTCCCTTTGATTGTCCTTTGTGGCATCTGGACACTTCACTCTCTTGTCACGGAATTTCCTAACTCACAGGGCCTGCCTGGACAAGTTGGAGGAAGGAAGGCAGGAGACAGCTCAACTGATGTGTCCCAGTGATCCGAACCAGCCTGGAAACATCAGTGACTGGATAATTCCTGAGAATGAACTGTGTCAGGATCAGATCCCACAGGAAATCTAAGATTAAATTATGGATTGCAGGGCGAGAGATGGATTCCCTGTGATGCCTGCTGCTGGTTTGCAGAGGGGATGTTGTTTTAGCCTTGATAGCTCAAGGATAAAAGGAAAACTAGTTTTATAGGAAGAAGTAATGTGTTTTATTAGAATATGATATGGTGAAAGAATGACATGAAGGTAAAGAAACCAGAAATGAAATTTTCAAGTCACCTAATTTTTTGTGTTCTTTTGACACATCACCATGCTTCGGGTTTTAAAAACCAAAGAGAAATGGATGTGACTGGAAACGTGGCCTTCGGTGTTTACAAAGGAATCCATTCAGATCAGAAAAATGACCCATGAATTGCCTGACATTTTTAAAGCAGCTTTAATCTCTATAATAAGATTCAGGCCCCAGATGTGAAAATCCAGTTTGCCCGTTCAAGAATGCTCATCTGTTGTCCAGAGCTAATTTTGCTGTGCCAGATGCAGGCAGTCAGCAGTGAGTGAAAAGCTTCACTGGTTGTCTAGAAAGAGGCAAAGCAGCTCCTAAAATCATCGTGTGGAAATGCTTCCAGCAATGCATAGCAGTGGTTTCCTCTTGTCCCATGTCATTCTCCAAAAAGCACAGAACAGGCTGCCATTGGCCTCTTCTGCTCTTTGTGAAAGGGGAGGACTGATTCCCAGCTTGTGTAGGGAACAAAATCCTTATGTGCCATCACAAGGGACCAAGCAGAGCACAGAGCACGTGATAAGGATACTCTCGTGGTCAAAATATTGGTGTACTATGTTAAAGCTCAACTCCTGGCACAGCTGAGTGCCTTTACTGAAGATCCATTATCTATCTCAGACTTTAATTTAATTTTCATTGAGTGCTTATTGAAAGGTCCTCATTTGTCAAGGAATTATTTTGAAATGTGAGAATAAGAAAGAGAAAACATCTTTTTTATTCTGTAATTTATTATTTGTTCCTTAAAAGCAGTTTCTCCTAAATGCCATGGTGTGTCTTTTTTTTGTGGCACAGAAAGAAACTGTAAAGAACAAGGAACTCAGTACGTGAGTGAAGGGGAAAACAAATCCAGAAATGGTCAGAAATTCATGGTTTAGGTTACAATGCTGCAACACTTCTGTAAATTTGTGCCTTCATGCTCTGTTTTTCTTATCCCCTGTCTTGTATCACAATCTATTCCCACGACTGAGATGCAAGCACTTGAATTTCTTGGCTGCAACACCTACAGTCAAATTAAGAGCCAGTTTAAATACTCAGCTCTTTTTACCTTAATTTGTTCTTTTGTCTTGACAGTTCCTGGTACCTGATACTGGAGGCACAGCCTCCTGAGAAAGCAAAGGGAAAAACCAACACATCAGCTGTTCTCTGAATGCGCCCCAGCTAATTATTGCCTGAAGTTTTGAACAATGAACCACTCACGTTTGAGAAGCTGAGTGTGGAGGAACACTTTAAGAGAGCCCTTCTCACTCTGTGTGGAATGCCTCAAAAATAAAATAAAGCTGTATGAATAATGTGAACAGTTACACACATCACTGGGAAAGGGAATGTTATGACATATGTGAGTCATGCAGGTTTTAAAATAAAGAACACCAAACGTGAGGGCTTTGTGAGGAGAGGAACTGTGTTGTGTAAAGTCTGTTAGAAGCACTCAAGTGCAATTTTAATAATTAATTGACAAGCCTGTTATTTTTTCCTCTCACGGTGAATGTTTCACTTAAACATTTCACAGATGTTTATGAGATAGACTGATAGACCCATCAGAATACAGTCCTGAATCAATTAAACACATCCTAAAAGAAGGAGCTGGTATTGGAATAAACCCAGGTTGGTTGGTTTGAAACCAGCATGTTAGTTACTCTGACGGTGCCCACCTGAGTTACATGAGCACCTGATTTCTGTTCTATATAAACCCTAAGCAGCTTCTCTAAAGGAAGACTGAGGGAGGTTTGGGGTGTGTTTTTCATCCTTGTGTAAGAGGTTCTTGTAGTGTTAGAGCTGGGGTTTTTTGGTGGCTCTTTGAAGCTGTTTGTGAAGCGTAACTCAGATTTTCAACAATTCTGCTCTGAGAAGGTAATGTTTGTGGTCTTTGCTGTGTATAAAAGAAGTATGTAGCTGTAAGAGCTGCTGGTTGTTGACTGTAATATGTGATATACAGTAAGAAGTGCTGTCTTTTAAACTCTTTTTTAATACTTTGTCAGTTTGCTTAGTGTGAGTTCCTTCTAGTAATGCATTAAATTGGTTTTGCTATCCAGAGCTATATTTATCAGCTTTTTGGCAATTTGGCTTATCCAAATGGCTTGTGCAGACTTTGCAACATCTCTCCCTGGAACTTGGTAGTAACTTAATGTTATTAAGTCTCTCTAGTGTAGTGTCTCATCTAATACTGATGACTATCCAACAGCTAAAGCACCCTCTGCGCTTCCATTTAAGATGAAAGATGAAATTGCTGCCACAGTCTTCTTCATCACGAGATTGGTGAAAAGAGAAGACAAGCTGAGCAAGCATAAAATGGAGAAATTTGCAGCTAAACTGACAACAATACTGTTTGAAAAGTATAAGAATCACTGGTACTTGGACAACCCATCCAGAGGACAAGCCTTCAGGTACGAAGGGGAGGGGGAATGGAGCCTTTGCATGGCATTCAAGATGCCCTGAGCACCCCTTCAGTGCCTGGAGCCCTTAACTTGGAAATAAGTGACACAAAGTTGAAAGAGAACCAGTTTACTTTGCCTTAAGCTTCCCTTAAAGGAAGAAGTGTTATTAACTGGTAAAATTTCACCTGCTTTGAAAGCATTTCACAGTGTTCCTGTGTAGGCAGAGCTAGGGACTGGAGGTGGAAATTTTAGGACAGTGTCTTGAGTAGCCCTCTGACTTCTTGAGTGCAGCATTCAAGTGGTCTCAAACTGACTTGTTGAATTGTTGTAGCTGCTTTTAGTTCTGTTAAAAGTTACCAATCAAGTGAGTTCTTGCACAGTGTGTTTAAAACAGACCTTTATCTGGGTTTATAATCTGCTTGTTAAGCTAATTTGCTGGTTTGTGGCTATAAGTCAGAACTTGCATCAACAGGCAAAATGGATTGAGAAAACAAACAGTGAACTGAAGTGTAATTCTGTATGAGCAGAAAATGTGAAGTTGCAGTGAAATCCACCTGCACTCTGCTCTTGCCTAGGTGTATAAGGATAAACAAACACCAGAGAAGAGATCCACTGCTGGAACAAGCTTGTGTGCAGAGCAATGTGGATTTTAATAAGCTTGGTTTGCCAAAAGAGATGACACTATGGGTTGATCCATTTGAGGTTTGTTGCAGGTGAGTCGAATCTGTGACCAGTGTGTCAAGTGCCCTGTACAAACTTGATCAACTGGTGCAGAGCTGCTTTGTGCTCACACAGTCACTTCCAGATACGGTGAGAAGAACCGGCCCTTCACGATCGCGCACTTTGAAGGAGAGGAGAACCCGGAGCTCCCTCAGCGGATCAGCTCTGCTGTTGACAGAGCAGCACTAGACTATCATTCTGGTGTCTCTTCAGATGAGGAGGGGTTCAACAACGAGCCAAAAGCTATCCCTACTGTCAGCAATCCTAACAGTGTCTACCAGGTGAGTACGTGGCTTTCAGTAAGATCTAGCGCCTGCCCTCCGGGTTCCCTCGTGCAATAGACTTAATTGAGGTCAGGATGTCCTCTACTCTTTCCCCAATGCACTTTAACATGATCTTATTTCTTGCTGTTTAGTTCAGTGGCTACTACAAGGCACCCCTGCAGCCCTGGTCTCAGTATTTCCATAGGAGGACCTATATGGCTGATGGCTCGTGCTATGTCCAGCACAGGGGTTACAAAGTCTACAGGCCCACAGCTGCTTTCACAGGACCACGTATTGATAGGTACCACTGGATCAATACCAAGCGGTAGATCTGAGGTTGCACCCATTAGAGGATGCTGAAGCACTGAGCTATGGGATGAGGTCAAGGCTGGCACCACAAAGGTTTGTGAAAACAGAAAGCACTTGTTGTCTAATCCTTGTCTCTTACTCTGTATATCTGGAACTTTGGGGTTTTAACATATGAACTTTTAAATGTTTTATTAATGTTAATATAAGATTGAAAATTAATGTGAGACTCTGCTTGTAACCTAAAGAGGGAATCCATATATCAATAAACCTACTCATGTTTTTTTAAAAGCTGTGTTGTCTGCTGTCAGTGCCCTGAAGGGATTTAAAAAGCTTTTTGGTGAAAACACAAGTCAAGGAAGACTTGCTTTGAATGGTAGCTTATGCCTCTAAGCTCTAGCTTATCTGTCCAAAGAACACAGCCTCACGGGCAGGAGAGGGGCAGATACCTGGTGCTGTAGCTTTCTACAGCTGTAAGCCAAGGCATCACCTTGCAGGAGGATGGAGCTGTTATCCCTAAGCTGTCAGGTGATGCCTGTGCAGGCTTCAGAATGTGTAGGGGGGTGATACAGTACTTTAAAAGCTCATGAGTGACTTAAACTTATGAATGATTCTGTATTTTGCTTCTGTTCCTGGTAAATCCCAGTCTGAGCTTTTTTGTCTCTTCACCACTAAGATCCAGCCAGAAATGTCAGTCAATCTTGTCATTAAATTACTACATTACTTTATTGAGCCTTTAGTATGAAAGGAAAAATACACTCTAGGTAAAACTACAGGATTTACTTTGGTTTAAAGTCCAAGGATGAGTGCAGAGGACTGAGTTACAACCCAACCACCCAGTCTTCTTCTCGGTACCACTACACCTTCCTGATTAGGGCTATTTTCTCTTCTAATGCATTTATTTGTTTTACCAGACAGTCTTTCTCCAAACTGGTTATTTCAAGGTAGTAAAACTGCAAGTCTTCATTGCCTTTTTTGTTTAAAAACTGGTGTTCGTCCTCTATGATACGCACCAGCTCTTCAGTTAACTCATCCACCTTATCCTCAAGTTCTGAAGCAGACAAGGAAGTGCAGGTTTCTTCTTCAGAGCTAAGAATGGAAAGGAATGCTTAAAATCAACAGCAGAAATGCCACTGTTACAGGGATATGTATAGATCCTTCACAAGAATAAACCAGAAAGACAAATGTCACTGCAGTTGAGCTTCTCTGCTACTGAGAAAATGATGGCAGCTTGCAGAGAAGTCATGTCTTCGTGAGTGTACCCTGGTACCAGCTCTGATCTGGCCTTCAGATAACGTGCCTAGATGTAGAAGGTTATGAAGATTGGCTTTGTGCTATCAAGGTCATGATGAAGTGTCGTGATGCTTTGTATCCCCCCCCACACCCCCTGATTGTTCAGTTGTTGCTATCTTAGTACAACAGTTGGTGATGCCTCCTGTCAAATCACTCTTACCGTGTCCTCCATCCAAGGCTGCCCTTTTCACAGCTGCTTGAGGAATGCAGAAGATGCTCTTTTTGCTTCACAAGCAGCTTGTCCTTCAGTGGCTCCTCAAATTTCGCATGGAGCAAGAGGTTGTTCTTTGTGTTGTGTGGAGAGAGCAGATCAGTGTTAATTTTAAAAGCCCTTTTATAGACTCTTTGAGTATGCTTTTCATGGTACTGCTTTTTGTATCTTAATGATTTGTGTGAAGCCAAATAATTTTTCCTGATGTGAGTCTTTCCAGATGAAAGTGACAGCTGCCTGTGTAGCTTTTATGGTTGAACACCGTTATGTTTTCTGGGTATCTATTGCTGAAGGCACAGGAGCTTCTTCAACCCTTGTGTGCCTTTCTCTTCAGGCTGTGTGCTTTTAAAATATTAAAGCAAGCAAAACCTTTCTTAATATTGTACTTCAAACAGTGTCTATGGTCTCCAATAAACACAGAATGGTTGAGGGGGATGATGCTGCTGAAGGTTATTTTGTCCAGACCCTGCTCAAACTGCTTGAGTTTATCTGTATCCCTGAAGATATTCAAGTTGTTCACCTCTTTCTGATGATACAAATGGCTCTTCTCTTCACCAGCTCTAGTCTGAGCCTGGATTGTTTTGTGATCATTGTGGTGATGGAATTACAGAATGCCAGGTTGGAAGGGACCTCAGGGATCACCTGGTCCAACCTTTTAGGTAATATATGGATTAAATGAGATGGCCCAGAACCCTGTCAAGATGAGCCTTAAAAAGAGGTAGTAGGATAGTTAAGCTTGGATCTGGGATGGCTGAAGAGGTTTTTGGCTTTGTGACTCCTGAATGCCTCTTTTTAGAAAGCCACTATTTTGCCTTTGCAACACATTAGGAGCACTTTTAAGAAATAGAGCTTAAGTGATATTTTACTGCCCTCCCACAGGGATCTGACCTCACCAGGCACTGATTGGGAGAGGAAGGCACCTACAAGCCAGTTCAAATTGCTGTTTTGTAGCAAGGCAAGAGAAGAGGATGACAAACTTTCAACCAGAGCAGGTCTTATGATCTTTCTTGTTACCTTCTCAAAGGCTTCCATATCTGTGAGCGTTTTCACTTTCACCTCAAAAAGTTGGGAGATGAGATTTGTTTCCTCCTTGGAGAACGGTTCTTCCTTTAGCAACATCTGGCTTATCCCATAAGGTTTGTCACCCTGGAGAACTGCTGACAGCTGGAGTCTGAGACAGAACATTTCACCAAGACAAGCCTGAAGTGCCTAGAAATAAAAAACCTGTTCTGAAAATGTGGAAGCAAACACGATTTGTCACAGTTTACCACTGACTAGAGATATTAATAAGGGGAGGGGGGAGATGGAATCGAACAATAACTGGGTGTCAACACAGGGTTTCACTTCTGGAAGCCTCTCTCATCCAAAAAATAACTTCATTGGTCTCATGGGGATTTGATACAGACAGCAAATACGCTGCAGAATGTCTCACTGCATTCACCTAAGGTTCTTTGAATGTTGGATACAAATCTTCCTGTGAATATCCACTGTGCAGCTGGAATGGCAGTTCAGGTAAGAGTTAATTATCATATTTTATCTCTCCTTTTCATTTTTATTATTGAAAGTTGTACAGAGGTGTTACACCCCACTTTGAAATGGTATTTTTTAGGAATATTATGATTACATTTGGAAGGTGTTGCTGTACCTGATAAAAAAGCCTCACAAAGGGGGGACTGGCATCGTGGTTGAAGTCAGCAGCAGTGATTTGAGCTTGGCAGTGCACGAGGAGGAGAAGGAAACCTCCTACAGAACTCAGGCAATCCCTTAGCACGAAGAGTTTGTTCTTTGAATTCTGAGAAAGAACAAATATCCAGAAATGAGAAAGGGGTCAGCTCGACTTCCAATGGTTTATCTCAATTTCAGCAAAGTTAAAAGATTCAAATTAGAGTACACAAGGCAACAGCATTGTCGTAAGAGTTGACTTAATACTCTGATGTGGCTCTAAAGCAGTCTTGCATTTTTTTATTTCTAGGCAGTTACATTTATATATCATGGACCTTAGAAAACCTTGCTCTGAACATCTCAGTTTTAGAAATAAGTAATATTAAACAGTCAGATTCTGTAATTTAATTTTAACAAATCAAATGCTGACACACTGCTGACTTCTATAAAGCTGACCTATAGAGAATTTCATAGAAATGAAAGTGGTAGAGTTTGGACTGGACAGATTGGAAGCCAGAGCTGATTTAATAAATGTGCTTTGGGTATGGCACTCACATCAAGCACACATTTAAACTCAGTGTCCCATAGTGCCCTGTTAAATTGTTGCTCAGGTGTTTTTGGTCTGTCACATTAACATTTGAGGATGCCTTATATAACACCAATATTTCTTCCTAGAAAGCATCAAGCATATTGAACCTTAAAATATGAAACTCTTTTGCATTTTACTTCCTATTCCCAGAACTTAATGGGTGTAGAATATTTCAGGAGCTGCCTAGATGCAAAGTTGCCAAACCTGATAGAAAAAGGAGTTTCTGAAGGCATTCCCTGTGGCATTACTAAGAGGCAGGCTGGAAGCAACACACAGATTGATTTCTGGAGCCTGCAAAGAGAAGACAAAACGCTTCTGTAAAAAGCGTGGATGCACATCAAATCTGCAAAGTAAGAGGGTTTAATGGGTGTAAGTCCATTTAAATGTCAACTTTGATTTGCAGTGGGTACAGAGAGCCAACAAGTGCCACAGGAAGAAGAAAAAAACCCAAATCATAGCAGTTCATCTTGCCAGTTTCCTAATTAAGTAAATTGTGTACTCCAGCCCTGGAGCTCTGGCTGTAGTCACCGTGATTTTTATTGTTATTTATTTGAAAGGCTCTGGAGAGTTTACCCAGACTAAAGCCACAGCATGTTAGGAACTCTACAAAGGAAATCAGAGACTTCTTACTCCAAATTATAAAGGAAATATTGCATAATAGTGTGATAAATCTTATGCAGGGATTAGGTAAAGCAAGAATTAAGTGATGTGCTCAAGAAAGATGCCACAACAAATAAAAGAACTGACTGTGGATCCTGTGGGACAGAAGTTTGACTTCACAAAAGTCCCAACACCATGGTGGAGAAAACAAATGGAATTCATTTCCTGATGTTTTCACCCTTGATTTTCTAATTGGTAGACGCTGATGGCTGAGGAATATTTTTGCTAACTATCTTCTTTTGGAAGCTTTCATCACTAAATATCAGTGTCTTAAACTTACGTCGATGTGAAGTTTGAGAAAGTGTAGGATGGAGATGCCATACTGATACACGACAAACTCTCTCGTGGAAAGGGCTGCAGGATCAACTGCTGTTGGTTCTCCTTCTTGGCCCACCAAGGCATCTTGTGTATCCTGGGAAGTACTTGCTGTTTCTGTGAGAACAATAGCATTCCATTAGACTAAGTGGTTCCTATTTTCATCTTGTTTCTCCAAGAGGTAACACTGCAATAGGAGTGTTTAATACACTGCATTCCTCATCTCTTCATAGAATATCATTGTCCAGTAAAATGAAGCCTTTCTGATGCATTATGAATTCTTTGAAGAGTGGTGAAGTGCTCAATACCCTTAGGCAATGCCTCAAACTTTCCTCTTCCTAATGGAATTTTGGACCAAAAAGGTGGACAGATTTTGGACCAAAAAGGTGGACAGATTTTGGACCAAAAAGGTGGACAGATTTTGGACCCAAAAGGTGGACAGATTTTGGACCCAAAAGGTGGACAGATTTTGGACCCAAAAGGTGGACAGATTTTGGACCCAAAAGGTGGACAGATTTTGGACCCAAAAGGTGGACAGATTTTGGACCCAAAAGGTGGACAGATTTTGGACCCAAAAGGTGGACAGATTTTGGACCCAAAAGGTGGACAGATTTTGGACCCAAAAGGTGGACAGATTTTGGACCCAAAAGGTGGACAGATTTTGGACCCAAAAGGTGGACAGATTTTGGACCCAAAAGGTGGACAGATTTTGGACCCAAAAGGTGGACAGATTTTGGACCCAAAAGGTGGACAGATTTTGGACCCAAAAGGTGGACAGATTTTGGACCCAAAAGGTGGACAGATTTTGGACCCAAAAGGTGGACAGATTTTGGACCCAAAAGGTGGACAGATTTTGGACCCAAAAGGTGGACAGATTTTGGACCCAAAAGGTGGACAGATTTTGGACCCAAAAGGTGGACAGATTTTGGACCCAAAAGGTGGACAGATTTTGGACCCAAAAGGTGGACAGATTTTGGACCCAAAAGGTGGACAGATTTTGGACCCAAAAGGTGGACAGATTTTGGACCCAAAAGGTGGACAGATTTTGGACCCAAAAGGTGGACAGATTTTGGACCCAAAAGGTGGACAGATTTTGGACCCAAAAGGTGGACAGATTTTGGACCCAAAAGGTGGACAGATTTTGGACCCAAAAGGTGGACAGATTTTGGACCCAAAAGGTGGACAGATTTTGGACCCAAAAGGTGGACAGATTTTGGACCCAAAAGGTGGACAGATTTTGGACCCAAAAGGTGGACAGATTTTGGACCCAAAAGGTGGACAGATTTTGGACCCAAAAGGTGGACAGATTTTGGACCCAAAAGGTGGACAGATTTTGGACCCAAAAGGTGGACAGATTTTGGACCCAAAAGGTGGACAGATTTTGGACCCAAAAGGTGGACAGATTTTGGACCCAAAAGGTGGACAGATTTTGGACCCAAAAGGTGGACAGATTTTGGACCCAAAAGGTGGACAGATTTTGGACCCAAAAGGTGGACAGATTTTGGACCCAAAAGGTGGACAGATTTTGGACCCAAAAGGTGGACAGATTTTGGACCCAAAAGGTGGACAGATTTTGGACCCAAAAGGTGGACAGATTTTGGACCCAAAAGGTGGACAGATTTTGGACCCAAAAGGTGGACAGATTTTGGACCCAAAAGGTGGACAGATTTTGGACCCAAAAGGTGGACAGATTTTGGACCCAAAAGGTGGACAGATTTTGGACCCAAAAGGTGGACAGATTTTATTTGATAAATAAAAAAGCAACATTACTTATGAGGTGCCTCAGAGCTGATCAGCAGCAAAATTGAGGTGATTCTGTGGTGAGTCTTTATCCTACGCTGGTAGAACACTTCCTCCAAAGAGGAGAGTGGCTTCTGATGTCTGAAGAGCAAAACCTTGTCATGATAAACCCACTCAACAGCTATTTGAATGCTGAAAGAGACACCTTCACATTGCACTCAAATCCTGGCTTTACCATAACAAAGAATGGAGATGAGATTTACTTTTGTCCAGGGTTTGTCTTTCCAGAAGCCCAGCTGCCACTGCATGACTTCGGAGCTCATCGTTGACATCTTTCAGAAGGCCAAGAAGAAAAGAGGGCTTCATACACTTTGTTTTATCACCAACTGTGTAAATAAATATGGAAATATTGCTTTCTTTCACGAATGCATTTTTATTGATGGGGAAAAAAATTATATCTCCTCTTAACTCTATAAATAGAGGATTCCTATGAAAGTGTTAAATTCCATATCTCATCAGAATTGATAGGAATTTCTTTTTCCAGCTGATGAGTACAATGTTTACTTGTTTAAGTGCTTTAAGCCCTGTGTTTGGTTTATCATAAGGACTGCATTACTGCTCATTGATAGCTGTAGGCAAGTTACTTATGCTGATATCACATGTGGCTTGTGTATTTTCTTGTTAAGTAAACAAAAAGGAGGCAGCTGGCAGGAGGAGAAGCCTCTTGTGTGATCATTTTGTGCAGCCCAGCTTGTGGGGCTGTGGACAATAAAGTTATTTAGGGTTTTTACCATACAGAGAAGATGTTGTGAACTGTGGATTCAGCAGAACGATTCTGGATGCCATCAGGTGTTCTGCCTGCTTTAGTACCTTGATACCTGTGAGGACATCATTATACACTATTTAATGACTGCAAATAAGTCCTCATCTTGTACTCTAACTATAGTCTGATTTCCATGCCCCCCCTACTCATTCCATTCCAATGTGTTAATGCCCCCCAGGCAATGCATCAATATCAAAATAGAGTCATAAACCACTTGAATTTCCTGTGATAAACCAGACTTACTCTTAGTCAAGAACAATGGGAGCTGGTCATCTGTCTTATGGTGTGTCCCTGGAACCCAGAGAGGCTTGGATATGGGTGATAGAGGGCTCTTGTTTTGCTGCATCTCTTTTTCTTTATCTTCTTCTGGTCTCATGTTCAACTTCAGCAAATCTGGACAAAGACCCTTTTCTAAGGAAGATTTTGCATCACTGCAATCCTTCATCGAGTTCTACAAGGAAAAGTAAGGAGGTGTGAAAGTAAGTACCTGTTAAAAGCCCAATGGAAATGTCAAGTTTGGTTCTACATGATCTTTTCTTTACTCCTCCCCTCGTATAAGCTTTTGGTCTGTGTTTTAGAATCTTCTGCTCCCTTACAGAAAATAGCAACCTCCTCCTCAGACACCTGGAGGGGGGGTTGTGTGAGGGAGGTGGTCGCACCATAACCTCTCCTGCTGCTCACTGTGAGCTGTAGAACCCAACCCTGGGGGCTTCATCCTGCTTTTCTGTTCTCTGCAGAGTGGAGGATCCTGCAGCTTTGCTCTTTTGTCTGGTATTTGCCACATGTGAGATACTTTGAGGTCCAGATGCTTCTCTGGGAAATTCTGACAGAGGCTTTTCCTTTCTTCAGTTGTTTCTTCTCTTTTTATGGTGGTGTTTTTGCTTTATAAAGAAGAAAATTCTGCTAAGCTTTTCTTTTGTTCCCTTGTACTTCCACTTGGGGAACAGCCTGCTTCTGAAAGCTGTGCTTCTCCTATCTCCTTTTTAGAGTATTGCATTCCTAATCTCTACATGCAAAAATATACTTCATCTATCCATGAATCTCATAATATAGGACATAACCCACACAATACACCTGCTTCATGTTTTCTTAGTGTTTTACTATTCATATCATGTAATGTGCTTATGATGCAGCCTCTTCAATTAGAAAACTTACAGGATTTGCTGTTTTCTAACCTGAAATGGATCAAAATTGTGTGAAATGTTCCTCTTTGTTCTTTTATTTTCCAGGAAGAGTTTCAGCTGTTCCTCCAGCATTTTCATTTTCTCCTCTCTGAGTTTTTTCAGTTCATTGGCCGTGGTGTTTGCTTCATCCATAACCTACAAATTGCATATAAGGTGAAACAAACCCTAAAACCAACAAGCCACAAGATCCTGGTTTTGTTCTGGAAAGAGTGATACTGGGAGAACAAAGCCCTTTGCACAACAGCAATAGCAATGCAAATTATCAAGTGTTTTCTGAATAAAATTGCTCAGTAATGTGTTTTTAGTTTCACCTTCTCCTGGATGCAGCCTTTTAGGCTCCTGATGATTTCCTTAAACTGTGCCTCTCTCAGCTGTAATAATCTTACAGTTTGTATAAATTCCAGCACTGGAACCAGACACTCTGTGCTGTCCTTCAGGAGGTGTGCGATGTCCTTGGTATCATCATCAAGCAATAACTCCTGAAAGACACAACAGTTGTGTGAAGTATAACATGAAAATGTGAAGCTTCTTTATTTATCTTACTTTCCATGAGATACATTGAGATTTAAGAGTCAGAGTTTTTGAAAATGGAATTGGTGACAATATTTTGCAGTCTTATCAGTCCTTTATTGTTTTTAAATATCCAAGTTATGTCCCGTTGCTATAAACATTCCCTGAGTAGTTTGTAACAACACAGGAAGAGTTCTGATTATAAATCAAGAGAATTCTACCTGTTCAACGAGTTCTTCCAGCCCTGTGCCCACCTTCTGGCACCTCAAGGCCATCTCCCTGAGCCTGTAGCAATCCTGGAGCCTGAGGACAGTTTGCCGCAGGTGTCTCTGGGACAGGATGAAATACGCCACGAGGTTGCCCCACTTCTCTCCTTGGCTCTCCTGGATCACTTCTTTTTCTCTGGCTTGCAGCTGGGAAGAAAACATCACAAAGTCCTACAGATCACTTGCAGATTTGAGCAAGTGTGGAAATGTTCTCATTGCAGGTGTCAAAATAAGAATCCAGAAGGGGAAAAAGATAAACTGAAGAACAGTGGAATTGATCAATTCAAAATGTGGCTTCAAAAGTTTCCCCATGGGATAAATAGTTGTGAACCACATAAAATGCTGCTGAACCTAAACCAACACGGTCAGAGATTTACTGAAGTCTCCCCCTCTCTATAGCAAAGGGCAACAGCAGTGCTTGAGCTGAGGTACCTTTTCTTCTGTCTGTGTTTGGAGCTCCAGTTTAAATTGTGTCTGCATGTTTCTCAGCTCGGCTTCGGACTCCTCCTTTAGACCTTTCAGCAAATCCCCTTCCTGATGATGCTTCTGGAGAAAAGCCACTGTTCTTGCCACTTGCTGTTTCTCTCTCGTCCGAGCGACCTCTCGAGCTACTTCTTCACCGTTATTTTTGTAGTCAAAACTGTTCAGGACCCTCGTCACACCTTCTGGGCAAGTCTGAATCTGAGGGTAAGCACAGTGATACGAGAAAATTCATTTTGTTATAGGAATGGACTTGCTTCCAGCATTGGGTTTGTAGTGGGAATAAATAACAGGGCTTTAAATAGTAAGGTTCTGCTGGGCTGATGCGTAGGAGGTTGCTGTGACCGCACATCCTGCAGGTTGTCAGGCAGGATGGGTATCTGAGCTCTTACAGGTTTTGTGAATTACCATGAGGCATGAAAAGCACAAAAAGCCTCTACCTGAAGGTTGCTGTAGAGATCCAGGACTCTGTACAGACACGCTTGCCTCAGAGCTTCCAGCTTTACTATCTTCATTGCTGAAACGTGTAATAGTTGAGTTAGAGAGTCTGGTGAATGCTGCACTTCCTGAGAATGTGGTTTCTGTTAAGCAGAAAAGAATAAAGGGTAGGGATTTTCTACACCAACACATGGCACTGTGGTTACCAGAACCAGTCAAGTCCCATTTCCTACACAATTGCGATGGGAAGTGCAAATTAGTTTGGACCAGTCTTGTCTCTGAGGTTACGGAGGCTCCAAGGGAAGAGGGAGCATTTTTACTTTCAGAGTCTCAATGGTGTTATCTCTCACTGTTACTCTCTTAGCAAACCCAGGACACACTAGAGGAAGAACAGCATCTCATAATTGTGGATTCATCCTGTGTAACAAAATCCGAAGATACTGGAAGGTAGAATGAGGTCCACTAAAAGCATTATAATCCCAAAGACAGGCTGTGAAGAAAAAAGAAAAACTACATTTAGGCAGGTGAGGAAAAGCAATAAAACTGGGCAGTGAACACAGCAAGTACAATTTCAGTTTAAAACTTAGAATTGTTTTTCTTTGATTAAAAAAAAAAAGGGCTTTTCAACCTGTACTGAGGCAGTAAAATTTCAGACAGCCTGGCAGCACAACCACCTGTGCACACTGTTTGTGCTGCCCAGTGAATATTGTGATGGCTCTTGCAGAGCAGTGGGGGGACGATAGCAGGAGCAGCACAAAGAAAATGCCTTAAACTCACTTGCTGTTCGGTGAAGTTGGAATCTGGGGTTTGTAGGCCACGAAGACAAAATGACAACTGATGTGGAATTTCCTCCAGGAAATGCAGGGTCTGTTTGGGCACTGCTAAGTCTGGGCTGAGGCCCGAGTGCTCCATTTCTTCCAGCTGTTTCTGACGGAGGCTTTGCTCAGAGTGGTGGTGGTGATCCCACAGCTCTTTCAGAAGTGACTCCTTCTTGCCAGTTGTTTCTGTTCCTTCCCTGGCCTTCATCCCTTCAAACTATAAACATCCCAACTGAAACATCCTCGTGAATATGGGCATCAAAGGCATGAAAATTGAGTGATAGTGGGCCCCAGATCTAAAAACACAGCTAGAAACTAGATATCCATGTTCATTTAACTAATAAGAGCAGCCTGATTTGCCGTGGGATTAAGTACCCAAGAGTTATTGAAAATAAAGCCCCTGCTTGTGCGTTAACACTGAGAAAGAAAAACCAATTTAGTTTCTGTTCTGCTTTGTGGTGGTCAGAGCAGGAGATTTCTTTCCTCTTTAATAACCTCATTTCTACTTCAATTTGCTTTACTGAAGTGAAGTAGAAAAATTGAGAGGCATTCAAAAAGGAAACAGAAAACTTTAGTTTCCTGTGTATCAGCTGAGAACTCAAAGTTGATGCAATGCCAACCTTACCCAGTTTCCATTATGACGCTCCTTTTCCTTAGCCTTGGATGATTCAGAAAAGGAAGAGATAGTGGTTATTTCTTCCATCAGTAGGGACAGTTCCAGATGTGCCAGTTCACAAGCATGTTTTTCAAAGAAAAACCTACAACCAGATGTGCACGAGGCAGGGCTGAAGGTGGAGAATTACTCTTTATATAGTCATTACTACAAGGAATGGTCACGTTCATACATGCTGGTTATCTTCTATCGAGATACCCACGAAACCCAGACATAAACCTTCTGGGAAGAGAACCTTCCAACCTTGCAAAGAATCTATTTTTGTAGAAGCAGAGGCAATTAATCTTTAACTTCTTACCTTCTCTGAATTTCTTGTTGTATGTGGATGATCCTTTTGGAATGTAAAGCGGGCAGAACAGATGATGCTATGGAAGCTGAAGTGTTTTCCTGACCTTCTTCACCCCTTGGTGCCTCTGAGTGAGCAGCAGATGCTTTTAAAGTGCTCCTTGATGAGTATCCTGTAAAAGAAACACGAGAGAATGTGTTTAGAGGTGAATTATTTAATTTGGGATTCAGTCAAACCCTATTACACATTTGGGATTTCATTTGTTTTCCTTAACTTTGCAGTATTCAATAGTTAAAGCAGTGGTGTTCCTGGCTGGAAGGAAACCAAATGACCTTTCTGTTCCTGTTATGTACTGACACAGGAGTATTTTACCAGAACAGGTTTATATTTTTAACAAAAAGTGTGTTTTATCAATAATTCCTTGAGAAGCCATCTTGATCTGGATATCGGAATTGTGAAAGTCTGCTTATATTCCTTAAATCTAAGAGGTTCCAACACCATGTTTTTCAAAGCCAGAATAAAATAAGGTATCTGACAGTGCCTTTGTCTTCTCTCTTACCAGATCTCTCGGGTGAAACACTGCTCTTGCTATTTTCCTTCAGAATCTGAACCGTGGACTGGAGCAGTGGGATCAGGCTTTGTTGGATGACCTTGTGGGTGCTGTGTGAGATCCCACCGATGCCATAAAATCTGGTTGTCTCATAGTTTTCAAAACACTGTTGCGACCCAGAGAAGAGCACCTGGAACAGCACAAAGCAGACAAAGGCTGTTTCATGCCTGTCAGAAGTACCATTGACATAAACCATCCTTGGCATTCTTCACCTTCTTATGAAAACCTCGTGTTGTCAGTCTCCAGTGACTTGATAAAATGCTGCAGTACTTCAATTCAGCAGCTCAAACACATTTTCCAATGGTTATGGGCCCACAGCTCCCAACTCCTAGATTTTTTCCACATTCTTCAAGCTGATATGAAAGTTGTAAGACATGATTTGAACTGCATTACTGGTATTTAATATCCTTGGTTCCTCTGGAATCCATTTGTAAGTGCCATACACATGATTAAATGCTTTCTGTTCAACATTGTGCTCCAATAATCTTATTTGGACTGATAAGCTGAAATTTAGGTAATAGTGATGGTCTTGTGGGAACAGAAGAGCAGAAGAGGAAGACAGAGTGACCTCCCAGGGAACTTTAAAAAGAAGGAGTCTGAAGAAAGGGGAAGAGGATTAAGGAAGTGCATTAATTTTAATATTTATATTGTAAGCAGGCCAAAATGGAATGTGGAGACCAGTTAAAGCAGAGCAAGGATCAGATCCTGACACCTGTAAATTATTGGAAAGATTCATAGACTCTCTTGTCAAAAAGATTTGTGTCTACAATTCTTGAGACGTGGTTATGGGATTTGAAGTCCCTTTAAGAGATGGGGACTTGTGATCCTCTGTACTCAAACACTTTTAAAAATCATTTTGCTTCCAGGAAAAAATGTTGACAGGAGTTGTGGAATGTCTCTCATCTTCCTTCTTCCCTGGAAAGTACAGAACTTCGGGTGTTCAGTTGTTAAAAGCCTCACTGTAAATGGATAAACTGACAGCAGGGTGGTTGGGCTAAATGAGCATTTTAGGTCCCTTCCAAGTGAACTTTTCTATATTCTATTCTATATTCTATTCTATATTCTATTCTATATTCTATTCTATATTCCATATTCTATTCCATATTCTATTCCATTCCATTCTCCTAACTCTGCTCTTGAAAAACTGCCTTTCAAAGTGAAAGCTGATTGAATTTCCAAATGTCAATGACTTTGATATGTTCATAAACCAGCGTTTGCAATTTCATGTACAGTTTTTGTTATTCTACAGGGTTCTGATTTCTTGCAGCAGTGTTCTTGGATGGATGCTTTTGTTAGAAAGTGAGTAACCTGATTGATTTTTATTTGCTTTAAGGTCAGTACCTTTGCCTGCTGTGCTTGGATATTGGACAGGTCCCTCAGATATTCCAGTTTGCTGTATGCAGTCTCCACACTTGCCTGCTGTTTCTCTATACATTCCTGAGACTCCAAGGCTAGAGCAAGCATGACCTGAAAGAAACCAAACAATCCTGACTGGGACTGAGAGAAGGCCAGGTGGGGAAGGAGAAACTCTATAAACAGCAGTTCCTGCAACTGGGAATATCCCAGTGTACTGGCTCCAGGGCTTTCATTTTAGAGTGCCTCTCGAAGGCAGACCAGAGTGCCCTGATGACTGAGACCAGGATGCTCAGCCCAACCCTTACCTTTTTGACCTTCAGGTTTGTTACTGCCTCAGTGCCTGAGATGTGGCTCCTTTGCTTTTCTCTCTCTACCAGCTGCAGGTATATCCGTTCTTCTTCTAGTTTCATCCTTTTAATGAACTCCATCAGCTTCTCCAGTGCTCTTCTGATCTCCAACAGAACCTGTGTTTCCTGTTCTTTTTCATCTCTGTCAGCTATAAACAGCAAACATAAGCAGCAGCACCCCCTGACCATCTGTTATAAATTCACACAGCAAATCTGGAGTTTTACATCTTCCCAATGTGCTTCACCACATCTGCGTTCTTTATCTTTCAGAACAGCCCAGTTTTCAGATCCTACCTCTGTATTTTCGTGCTTCAGGAGGACAGAAGTAGTTTGTAAGGCTTAAGGTAACCTGTCAGAGGGAGCAAACACCAAAGAAAATGCCTTCCTCTCCTCTGTTTGGAGCTACCCTTTTGTACCTTTGAACAGCAAGGATGCTTCTGTGGCCAGTTGGCTGCTGAAACACTTTGAGGTTCGTCTCTCAGCTTCCTGCAGAGAGGATCTTTTAAGCAAACAGCACATTTCCTCAATGTCTTTCACTTTTTCCTTGTATTTTATCTGTAAGAAATGGAAGAGTAGAGGGATTTTTAGATAATGTTGCAAACTTGTGAGAAAGCGACCTATTGGGATACTTTTTCCTCTGACAGGTGAGAGCAAGAGGTTATCTAATCTGGTCATTGCTTTTTCCTAGCCTTTTGATTATTTTAATTGAGTGGAAACTAATCACAAATTCCCTGTTTCTGATACCACTATGAATCCTGTTGTCCTTGCTGTGTATAGACAGCATTTGAAGCATTGTTTCTTCTGTTAGGACACAACATTCCTTATGCTGGGAATGGTTGCACTGAAGTAGAACCATCTCCATTTACATTTCTGATTTGTTCTGTGATGAGGAGGGAGGTGATTTGGGTTTGGAACTCCACCATCCTGGGTGCAGCATTGGTGATGTTTGAATTTGAGATGTGTGAACAAGACTTCCTTTTTAAAGAACTTCCCTGGAGCCAGCTACAAAAAGAATGTTCCCCACCTTCTGTGCCTTTCCCTCTTTTGCAGTACCAAGGACATGAAGAAATAGAGAGTTCAGCTTTTTCAGGAGCCCTTCTTCCTTTTCCCTTCTGTAATGCCAGTACGTTTGCCGTGAATCGATTTCCTTCTCTAGAAAGCTCAGCTGTAAAGCAATGACAAACAGCTCAGATTTGCAGGAAGGTGAAGATTGATTATAAACTTCATTGAAGTTAGTGCTGAAATCTCCATTCAATGCTTTTTACAGAATATATCCAACTCTGCTGCCACAGGGAATGAACGTTTGGCAATCCTAGGCCGCTGATTGTTATAATTCATATCTGAAGTGCAATGCAAAGTGTATTTTGGGGGTGTGGGAAGGATATGAGTAGAAGATAAAAGATCAGCAGAAGATACAGAGAGAAAAAAGATAATAAAAGAGGAGAGGTAAGTACAATGATACACATGTATTTCAGTTCTTCTCACTCTATTAGAAAACACTACTTGTGAGGCACAGAAAGAAATGAAATTTCCTCTCAGTAGTGGAAAAGCGTCAGCAAAGAATTTCCCACAGATCTCAAACCTGTATGTGTAGATAATTTTCTGGAGCTGTAATTACCAGATCAGGATCTGTTGCTCTCCTTGGTAAAACTCCAAGAGACTGAACAGTAGGAATTACATTGTGTGTCCAGGGGTTGGTTTGAGCCCCTATAACAGGGCCGGTTTCACCTGTAATTGGACTGATGGTCCTGGCACCGATAGCGATGGGGACAAGGCCTGTGGGTAAAGAAAATCTCATTGTAATGCTTAGGGTTTAGATCACAAATTCCACCTGCAGCCCCAGTGAGCAGCTTTGAGTAAAGTGCCAAAGGAACTGCCAATGATTCTTAATGAAAACCAGACTGAAGTTTCCTGAGCTGTAAATGTTCTGTACCAAGTGTTGAACCAAGACACTGCAGACCTTCCCCTCCAGGCAGCAGCTGTTTATGGCCCCGTTGCTGAGAAGAACATCAGAATGGTTCTGCTAAAGAGTACAGTAGATTTTTTTTAAGGGCTGAAATCCACAGTGTGATTTGGTCTCAGTCCTCACTCTTTCAGTTATTCTTGTTTTGAATGTACACACCACGAAAACTGTGATTTTCCATTACATATTGAGGTACAAATAGATCTGGTTTTGTGGATTAGATTCCTGGCTCTGAAAATAACCTGTCCTTGTCTCTTTATTGATTACATCACCCAATTTCTTGCTCTACCTTTTCCATTTCTGTCTTCCATGGTCCCTGCAAGTGGGCAAGGCTGCCTGGTGTTCCAGTCACAGTCTATTCCCAGAATCGGCACCATCAAACAGGACCCACTGGGATCTGGGATTTTCATTCCAAACACTGCAGGCATCCACCTCTCCGTGCCAGGATATTTGATCATACCTGGTTTGTTAAAAAAAAAAAAAAAAAGAAGCATAAACCATGAAATAGTTCTGTGGCAAAAAGAATTGCTTTCACTTTTAGAGGTTTACAACGCTATTTCTGCTACAGCTTCCAAATAATACCTGGCTGAATTCATCATAAGATTTGTCAGAGTGGCTATTCTGACAAAAAACTTCCAGAAGGTTTGAGGTGCTGAAGTCTTGGTTAAATGCTGTGATGGAAATGGGTGCTTTGCTGTGGGTTTCAGTGTCATGACAAGTGTTTACCCCTTACAACAGGCTGGTTGTTTCAGACCTACCCAGTTTGCCACCGTTGCTCTTGAGACTTGAAGCCATTTCCCGTTTCTTCTCCAGGTTTTGCAAACAATGTGTTGCATGATAAAACCTAGTGGTGAAAGACTTCTTCATATCTTCTACTGAAGCCTTCAGTGCTGCTAATCTGTCTTCTACTAGAGATGTGTCTTCCAAAATTGATGCCTCGAACCGCTTTAGAGCGCTCACCACGTGGGTTTGTGATTCCAACCAGTCAGCATCCAACACTGCTTGGTAACTTCCACAGTGAGGGAGAACCTTGCCTTGCCAGAGGTGAGCTCCGTGTACCCGGGAGGTTTTCCCACTCAGAGGTTCGGTGAAGGAATCTCCAAGAAGCATTAGATTTCCAGAAGAACCCACCAGCCCACCTAGAGGTGTAACTTCTCCTGTAGTCAAGGAAGAGGAAACGAGAGTCAGAACATCACTAGACAACTCAAAGATATGCTCCAGTCCTTTAGAAACAAATGCAATGATCATTTACTTCAATGGGATCAGAAACCAGTCTAAAGGGACACATGGACGTGTGTGTGGGAAGTTTGAGGTTGTTCATAAAATAGCTTGGCTCTCAAAATGTTCTTAAATAAGTTTCTACTTAAGTATTTTCTACTTTAGAAGAAGGTTTAGGTACCCACTCCTTTTTCAGGGTCTGGTGTATCTTCTAACACGAGTTGTAAAAAATATAGACTGCAAAAACATGTTTTAAAAATCCAGAACTTCAACCCCCCAAGCCTCTAAATAATGCATTTCATGCTATTTTTAATATTTTAATAGGACAACAGGACCATCGTTAAGAATCAAATCGACTTCAGTAGTTTGTGTGGTAGTTAATGAAGGATGGTTTGGGATGTCTTTCACAGTTTAGATGCTTTTATTGACCTTTACAGTGACGAACTGTGAAATAAAACTATAGAAAAGAGAGGGATTGCTGTCTGCAAGAGCTAAATTGCACAACTGTCCCCCCTCAACAGGAGGAGGCAAAGGTGTGAGGTGAACACACAGACTTTTTAGGCTCGTTCTGGTCTGTGCCTCAGGTGGATCAGCTGGGGAGAGGCTGAACGACCAGTGCAGAGCACAAGTACTGAATAATGAAGAGTTCACCTACCGGTGTCACTGTCCAAACCGACTCCGAGGATTGGAACAATCTTGGCTCCCTCTGGCTCAGTCATAGGAGCCCAGATCTCCAGAGGTGTCACCGTGCCCGTCAGGGGGTTAAGGTAGGTCCCACCAACAGTCAGCTGTTGCCCGGTGTCGGGATGGATCGTAACCCCAAGCACTGGAACTTCGATTCCTGTCACCGGATCTACCATGAGACCTCCCATACTGAACATTTTTTCAGGACACAGGACTGGAAGTTTTGTCTTCACGGGTAAATTGGTGCTGGGACAAATTGGGTAAGGAATGTAGGGAAATATGGGCACTTCAGGTTTGCGACGCGTACCTGGGTGTAGAACCAGCAGGAATTTAACAGGGTTATTTGAAATAATGCTGACAGAAGGAACAATTAGAGCTCAGACTGGAGACTACAGAGCTTTCTGAGGGTGCTGATAGTAAGGGCTCTCCCTCCTTAAGTCCAGAATTAAATGAATTAATATCAGCCCTTTCTGACAATTTTATGAGGGTTTTAAATTTAATTTTGGTTTTGACATAGTGGTTTGTGTAGTTTAATGAACAGAGGAGCTGAAAACTGTGAGAAATGAGGAATGCCAGCACTTCTTTGTATACAAGCCTTGAAACTTCTAATACACCTTATCCACAGAAAGCCTTGTCCCTACCTGATCAACACTATCTTCCAGCACCACGCTAATAATCTTTCTCAAGTTTTGTTTTGGGAAAAACAAAGCCAGCTGGGCTTTTTTGTTTGGGTTTGGATTTGTTTTGTTTTAACCAATACCTCCTCTATAGCTGTACCCCACAAGCAGGCAGTTGGATCAATTGATTATCACACTGAGGCACTTACCCAAAGCAGAATCAACAGTACAGACCAGCCTAGATCTGGTGGAGTCATAACCAATGTTCCCAGCTATGGGAAGCACCTTTCCAGTCTCAGGATGCAGAAAGTGGTTGCTTGGTACTGGCCCAGGGCACCGACTGGTCAGCAGGATGGAGCAGTGTGGGCAGGGAGTTAAAAATCCAGTGATGGGATCCACGCAGACAACATCAGGAGCTCGGGCAGTGCCGTTGGAGTCTAAAAGGAGTTTAAAATAGACAGGGAGAGGGGGAGAAGAAACAGCCTGTGGGTTGTGCAGAAGCTGAGTGGGTTGTTAGCAATTGATTGTCCCTTTTTTCGCTTCTGTTTCTTTTAGAAGGGTGAAAGAAAGAGGTGTCAGGGTGCCTTTTACATTTTGTCATACCAAAACACATGCAACAATATTAGAAAGCAGGCAAACACATGGGAGTAAATTAAATGAAGTTATTGAGAATGCTAGGGGACAGCTGAGAATTGCCAGGGGACAACGAGCAAGTACAAAGATCTTGAATGTAAATAAGAGGGTTTTCTTGAGAAACCATGTAGAAGAATTCCCTGTCCATGGCAAGGGGTTTGGAACGGGATGACCTTTAAGGTCCTATTAGTCCTATGTTTTGTGCATCTTTTGACCACCCTGATTACAATTCTTAAGCCCTAATTCCTTATTCTCCCACATGATTTTCAATGGATTTCTAAAGGCTGTAGTTACCCACTAGCTCCTCCTTGGTGAGTATCCTGGTTTGATCTTCGTTAAGAAGGTGAGCTCCCACTCCTTCCCCCAGCACTCCCCATGCCTTGAGGCGGTGACTCTCCTGTATTATCATACTCCACATTTTGCTGCTTGCAGCTTCTATCTGGGCTAAGAGGCTGGAATTCAAGAGATGAAGATGGTTACTCCATGTCTGACGACAAGGTAAAACAATTCAAAGGGAGCAGTAAAGAAAGAATTTTGATGGACATCTGAACAATATCTGAACTTTGGCAATTGGAGAGCCTGGTGAGTGTTTGCTTTGGCTAAAGCAGTAAAATGTGTTTTCCTATGTCTCTGTTTTCTTGTTATTGACACCATTCTGATTCTGCCAGTGATAAGACTTGACAGAGCACGGATAGCACACTGGCTTGAATTGGTGTGATATCCCAGAGCCAGATCCATTGGCACCACAAGAAAGGACCCTCCAAATATTGTTGTCACCAAGGTTATGCCAGGAGTCTCCTCAGAGTTTATGTCTGAGATTTTCTAGGCTTGCGTCACATAAACATGAAAATTCTGAGCTGCATCGTCTGATCTTTTGATCAAGACTCAGTTTTCAGTTCCAGATACATCTTCTGCCAACCACAAGCCAACCCCATTGCTGGCCACAAATGCTTTCTAGCGAGCAAAAAGGAAGTTGCAGCTGAATTTTGCAGCCTGTTTGTTACCTGGTATCGTCTGTCTGAGACAACGTTTGGTTTCCTTTACAAACTGTGTTACTTGTCAGCATCTCTGCCCATCTCACTGCCTCTCGCAAGGCAGAATTGAACAGGACACAGTGCTCCTCCTGGCACTGCAGGTCGTGCTGTAACAACTGCATCTGTTTGTTCACCCTTTCCTCATATTCAGCAGCCAACTCTGTCCTTCGCTGCATCTCCTCTTCTGCCTGGGTGGGATAGAAGATCCAAACATCTCTTTAGTTGTTTTGTTTTGCTTTATCCAAATATAAGAAGAAATTGCAACTTTCCTGCCCTTTATTAAAACGAAAAAGATTAGGAATTTTAAATAATTTTGATATTTTCATTTGAATTAGAGGACACACATGCTGACAACTCTAATATGCTGAATTACAATTATATAGAACACAAGTGATCAGCGAGCATCCAGATCTGAGTAAGCTATAAGCTTAGGGCATCCTTTTAAGAAGTGTTGTAATAAACACTTAAGATAGAATTAGCCTTTGCAACTCCATGCATTTTCCAAGTGAGATAATATGTTTCTGTTTTCAAGACATGAAATAATTTCATTTTTGGAACCTTTGTAACAGTATAAACAAGCACAGTTCCAGTCTAGGAAAAGAGGCTGTAACACATGCTCAAGCAGCAGAATTTGTGCTGTTTTCAAAGCTGAAACCTCTGCTACTGAAGCAGAGCTCTCAGAAGAAGTGATGTGTTGCGTAGATGTATCAGGCAGATGGAGAAAAGCAGCTTTAATATAGATTTCTGTGTTAACACAAAGCAGTGGCAGCAACTTTAAATGCTTTAAGGGCCCACTGTAGCCTGTTGTTCACAGACATTGCAAGGTTAATTGTTTTGCAACCTATGAAATATTAAATCTCTACAGTTCCAAAAGTGAGATTTTACAAGACCATGCCTAAAATTAAAAAAGTGTACTGAGATTTTAATCTGTAAATAAAGCTGAGCTGAGCTCTACCTGCTGCTTTGCTCTCAGGTAAGCCTCTGTTGTTGAGCTGTCACAAGCCTCCATCCCTCCTGGGATGCTCAGAGTCTTTATCCAAAGGTTTTTCAGTGAAGATATTTCACTTGTAAGCTTACGATAGATGGTTTTTACCTGGTGTCCAAAACAAAAAAAGAAAATAGGATTATATTGGGACTGTAAGAGATGATTTGAAGATGAAGTCTCTCTTCAGAATAGATGCCTCTTTCAGTCATTCGAACACGTGTTGGTGTCTGAGTTTCCACTACAATTCACGTTCGCTCTGGGTTGTCTCAGACCAGGGTGCGGTGATTTCTCCACCGCACCCCCTGCCCAGTGCTCGCTGTGGTTCCAGCTCCCTCTGCTGTCCTTAAACTACAAACGGAGTTAAGAGGAGTATTGTGGGAAGATTCATCATCAGGGCTGTGAAATGCTATCCCATTGATCTCAACTGAGTGACTGTTGTAAAATTCAAATAATTGAATAAGGCTCCATATCTGTGTTACCGTGTATTCATTTATTCATTTGTATTTCTCCTCAATTTAATCAGCAGTTCCTAATTTTGTCTGAGAAATCCCTATTGTTTTCATTTTGCAGATGAAAAATTGAAGCTGGAAGATGAAATCACTTTACAAAATGTTTGTGGTTCAGTGCAGAACTGTAAGAAAACCAACGTGTCATGTTGGTGACCATGAGTCACAGAATCATGGAATGGTTTGGGTTGGAACAGATCCCAAAGCCCATCCAGTTCCAACCCCCCTGCCATGGGCAGGGACACCTCCCACTGGATCAGGGGGCTCAAAGCCCCATCCAACCTGGCCTTGAACACCTCCAGGGATGGGGCAGCCACAGCTTCTCTGGGCAACCTGGGCCAGGGCCTCCACATCCTCATCTCAATCTCCCCTCTTCCAGCTTAAAATCGTTCCCTCTCATCCCATCACTGGGTACATATATTTCATGTTCTAAAAAGATGACAATTGAAGTAAAGGATGTACCTCATAGCCAAAGGCCAATCAATCAATGGCATCAAAATTACATGTTTTAGGCTTTTTCTACACAAACATGGATTGCCCCAAAGCACAATTTACCTCTTCTTTGAAATGGCCCAGTTTGGCTGTGACCGATAGCGACTGTTTCAGCAACAGTTCAAAGAAAACATTGGTATTAAAGGCCTCAAGGTCTATCTGTTCTTCAGGCTCCCAGGCATTACCCCTTTTCAGGAAGCAGGCTGGAACATGGATAGCAATTTATTAGTATTTTTTTTTCATCTAAGACTGTGTTTTGAACAGAGAATACATGGAAATCACTGAATTTAGGAGTTGTTGCGCGTTGCTGAACCGGGATTCTGGCTCCATTATCTGAAAGTAACCAGATCCATTCCCTGGGCTTTAGGCTGTTGGTTATCTGACCTGTTCCATCAGTGCCACAGGAGTCATCATCTGCACTGCTTTTGCTCTGCAGTGAGGGGTGACATTTCTTAATGGAAGAGACTGTTGGCACCCTGGAGCAGTAACTGTCCAGGTTGTATTTCAGCTGCTGCCTTCGAAACGCAGGGCAAGGACTGCCTTTCTGTGACCAGCTCAGCCCCTGACAAAGCAGCTGCAAAACACAACAAAATTAAGTTCCTTTTCTTATTTTGACACATCCTATTAATACAATTCACACATTATTGACTCAACAAGCCAGGAGGCATCATCACCTCCCAGGCAAAGATCCCGAGAGCGTGTTTTCTGAGTACATCATTAAAGTAATCTCTTCTAAACCACAAGAGTTCATAATCACAGCAGATAAGGCTGAAACCAAGGGGAAGGAAGTGTAATTATCCGTTACTTGGATCTGCTGGATGAATAAATCACATTTTCTATCATTACCTCAACAGTCTGGCTGCAGAAAAAAGCCTGTTGGTGTCAGAACATGCTAGAAACATAAAGGAATGGCTGTTTGGGGGATTAAGAGTCTGAAGGAGCATCTTGGTTTGTAATTGTGAGATGGCACCCTTGGTCTCAAGTGTGAATAAGGAGGGCAGAACTGAATGTCACATAAATGACCACTGGAGAAACCTCTTCATTACTGATAGTCCTTTAAAATATCTTTCCAGGACTTATCTATGTTTTATTTATTTTGAGGCAGGCTTGGTTAGACTCTAAAGAAAAACCAATTATCATCTCATTGCAGATTCATTTCTTCCTGAAGAGATGTGGATTGTGAAGAACTTTATTATGGTTCGAACTAAGGAAAATAGGAATGAAATTCAGCTGTACCTTGATTGTCTCCAAGTGTCCCATGAAACAGGTAGATATACTGGGGCTTTGGTGGTGCTGGATCAATGCATGGGGATTAATTTTACCCAATACATGAAACATGAGAGATTTCTGTTCTTCCTTGTTATATTTTCTCTTAATTCTATGTTTAAAAAAGTGAAAACTTCAACCTTGTTTTCTGTAGCTTAAGTAACACGAGGTTGAATTTCAGTTTATTCTACTTTTCAGCTTTATAGGTGATGCCTAAGGGAACAGATAACTTGTGGGTTTGTTGTGCAAACCCTTGTAATATTCTCTCTTAAAAAAATGTGTAACTCCCACTTACTGTCAATATCACGATGGTAATGAGCAACAGGAGAAGTCCTGTGATGACTCCAATAATTGCTGCCCAGTCAGGTTTCAGCAGGAGGTCTCGGTGTTTGGCAATGCCCACTTGGACAGCGTGTCTGGGTGTTGTTGGGAAGAACGGCCCCTCTTCATAGCATTGTCCTCCGAGTGGCACCACCCTGACGTACTGAGATGAGCACAAATTGAACCAATCACAAGTCATTGCATCTGATTTAACCACGAATAAAAAGGTGCTTGCTGTCGTTTTTCAAATTTCCAGCGTTTCCAAACATTCACACGGAACACGAAATGCTTTGCTAAGAGGTGCATTGTGAAAATAAAGACAGGATTCCTTGATACAAACCATCCTCTTGTGCCGATTGCTACTCAGCCGTAGCACGTAGACACCGGGGTGCTGGAACTGGAAAAGGAAGAGGAGGAATTTTTGAGAGGCCTCTCTCACTTCCTCTTGGAGGCTTCGAAGGTCTCCCCAGTCAAAATCAGCATTCGTGTTGTACAGGTTGTTTCTGGGGGGCAAAAGCAAAAGCTTTTGTCACTATCCATTGTTCTTGGTGTGGGCTCATAATCACAGCAGTGATTTATGGAGGCAGAGGTTCATCCATAAATGATCTCAGGGTTCATCCATATCAATAAATGAACTCAAGGTCCAGCCATACCACTAAATAATTGAGGATCACTGTGAATTTGGGCACTGGAGCACTAATTGTCCTTTTAGCCCCACTGTTTATTCACCCCCTGCTTTATTTTGTGCTTCTCCAACCAGTCCTCCCCAAACCAAACGTGAAGTAGCAGAAGGTAACCCTCAGCAGGGAGGATGTTTATTTAGAAGAAAGAGTCACTTAGAGGTCTTTAATCACTTCAAATGCCAACGTGGAAACCACACGTGGGTTGGGTTATTGATTACGTGTCCCTGGTGGTATTTGTGTGCTTTGAAACTGGCTGAATGGCAGAAATGAAATCAAAATAGGCCATAGGGGAAGAAACCCACAAAACCACCCAAACAAATAAAAGCCACACAGGCAGAGCTCCTAAGGCTTTCAGGGCAGCAGGAACTACCCGTCCCCATTTGGGTTAGTTTACCAAAAACCTAAACCTTAGCTCCAAAATAGATCCTAAACCTCAATAACTGCAAAAAAGGGAAGAGAACTTCCGGTTGAAGAGAAGAACAATTCATCATAACTCAGTGAGGAGTTAAGTTGTAAAGAGTGTGGACACAGATCAGAAATTACATCATCAAGACATCAGAACAATGTGTGTATATTTAATTTTTCTTATTATAGTAAATGAATGTTATTTTCTTAATGACTTGCACACCTTTTCCTACTGGACCACAATGTCTTTTCTGTCAAACAGATATTGAAATATGTTTAATAATGAGATTTCTACTCCTCCAGTCATGTTTTCTCTTAATTCTATGTTGGAAAAGGTGAAAACTTCAACCTGGTTCTTGGTAGCTTAAATAAAAGTGCGTTAACTAAGTTCTTCTAGGTTCAGCATTTGTACTTACACATCATAAACCGGATAATGCTCCTTGGAGACAATGAACATGATGGTAACATTGACATTAATGCACGTGGTAGGATTTAAGATGCCACTAAAAGTGATTTTTGATGTGGAATTTGAAGATCTCAGGCTTTGTAACCGCGAAGAGCCTTGTTCTTCGTGGCCAGACTCAACTGTAAAAGCACAGACCTCGTTAGGTTTGGGTCATTACTGACCATTATCCACTTCAGAACTACTGCAGGGTGTGTTTCTTTTGC
This sequence comes from Dromococcyx pavoninus, assembly GCA_033558185.1. NCBI lineage: Eukaryota > Metazoa > Chordata > Aves > Cuculiformes > Neomorphidae > Dromococcyx > Dromococcyx pavoninus. Next base: position 104,105 of record JAUMJL010000344.1, on the reverse strand, counting down.
ATTTTTATGGCTAAGCTTTACACATGAAATCTGGTTTCCAGAATAAAGATTATTATCAAGACATTATGCAAACACACCGGTGGCATTTTCCTGATGTTGGATAATTGTGCATCGCTCAGCTGAGCTGCATCTGGTGAAGCAGCAGCACCGCCTGTGAAATCAGAAGCCTTCACAAGGGATCTGTCCCTCTGTGTTTGGTCACACTCAGCTTGTCCATGGATTTGAGGACATCTCTGCAGGCACGAAAGAGGGACTCAAGACCTGCTCTCCAAATATGGAAGTGGAAGGGATAATAAGTGATCTGATATTCCCGAAGCTAGGAGATGTGAGGACTAGAACTGAGCTCAACTGTGGATCAAGACAACCAAGCCAAAGGAGAGCAAATGAGAGAGGGACAAGTCTGGGAGCCAACTCTGGGCTCTGTCCTCCTGCAAACCTATGGATGTGGTGGTGCAGCAGCGTCAGGGGGCTGTGGGCCAGGCCATGGGCACACACAGGTGGAGGCATCCGAGAGCTGCCCACGCAGGTGCTCCTTGTTGGCCCTGAGCAAAAGGCAGAAGGAGGCAGGCTGAGACCAGTGGGTTTGGACCGTGGCTGCTGAGGGTCTGACTTGCAGTGCAGAGAAGGGAAGGCTTTTTCTTTGATTTCTTTATGCTTAGTGTGAACAGCTTCTCCAGGAATTGAAGGCGATGAGATTTGTTTGATTTAACTGTTGTTATTTCCTGTTTAAGTCCACACTGGGGATGGTTGAGGTGATGAAGCAGAATTAAATTTTAGAAAAGCTGTATTAAATATGAGTTTTGGAGAACTTACCTGGAGGTGTTGCTGAAGAAGGCCTGTTTTTGAGATGTGATGAAGCCTCGTTTAGCATGATGAACTTGTGAAATCGCTGTGGGTCAGGATTATAGACCCCTAAAAATCCTTTCCCTGAAAAGACATAAAAAGCATTGGTCACTTCTGGTTCTAAATATGTTGAACTTTGCTTTTCTTTGTATAGAGTTTCAGTTCACTGAAGACCTCAAGTAAGACTTAGAAAATCTAAACCCAAATGTTATATTTTAGTGCATTCTTCTTATTCTAGGGCAGTGCTTTAAAATGCTTGGGCATTACTCAAAGCCTTTAGGGTTTGTTTGGTGTTGCAAACACCTTAAGTAGCAACTGGTTTAAGGTGGCTGAAGTCAATGAAAGTGTAAATGTACCATGGGCAAGTGATTCCATTCTGTTGGCATTGCTAAATTTTCACGTGGTTTTGCAAGCAGTGCTTTTGGGTTAAGGCTTGGTTTTGGAATCCTGGAAAGAAAATATGTAGTGGCTTATAATACTCTTTGCTAAAACAACATTAAAATCTGAAGCTTGAGAGAAAAATCTGTGCAGATAAAGGAGAAGGGGTCCTTTGACAGGCAAAGATATTGTTCATTTCTGTTTATCATGGTTTATGGAAGGGGAGGACCTCTCTGAATGACCTTTCCTGTAATATTGGAAATGTTCAGATTTAAGGTGAATGTTCTGGGATTCAGTGGGATGAATTTTGCATGGAGTTACTCTTTCCCTTACCACTCATTTTCACAATGTATATTGGATGGGTGAATTTGCTTTGTTCTGAAGTGCAGACGTCTCTTAAAGAGAAATACGGTCTTAGTAGAACTGTTCTTAATTCTTCTAAGAAAACAGCAGTCTAATAGGGGAAAAAAAAGAGTTCAGAAATGTTTTTACATTAATTATTCACACAGTTGTAATATAAGATCAGGTACAAACACACACACATAATAGAATGGTGGCTGGGGGGGTCGTTTGTTGCTTTCTATAAATGTCTAAGAAAAAAGGAAATGAGAGTGTTCTTTGGTCAAAAGATCCCTAAAAGTCTAAAAAGCCGAGCAAAAATAGATTGTGGAAATAATCACAGCTTTTACCTTGCTCCCATTTCTGTAAGTGAGGATAAGCTGAGTGTTTTTCTCTCTACAAGTGATCTGCAAAGTGTCTCTCTGTTGTCTCCTACACTGAGAATCACACACGCTCTCCAGGCTCTCAGTTTGACAAATGCAGAGGCCAAGAGCCTTGTCGTAGCCCTGATAATCTCTGGGGAGAGCACAAACCTGCAGGAGGAAATAAAGGAATAAAAAGGCAGTACAAGTGATGTCCAGGTGTTCCTTAAGTGGGGAAGGAAATCTGGCCTTCCTATTTCAGGCTGAAGAGGAGCCAAAACCTCTTGTGAAAGCACTAATAAAACTTGGTTGCCACACTGCCTGTGCTTTTAGGGCAGTTCCTGCATGGTTTTTGGATTTAACTAAGGCAAAAATTGAAATACCTTCTCTGAGCAATAACGAGCCCATCCTTTCTTGGTCAAACACTGCCCTTCCTGATTTCGGGAGGCTGAATCTCGGCAGATATCGTATGCTTTTCTGACACAGTGTCTTCCATCACCCAAGGACCTCAAATATCCTGGAGGGCACGTGCAGTGAGCGTCACGGGGCTGGAAGAGAAGCAAGTATTTGTTTAGGAACCTGCAGTCTTGTGGAGATGCTGTTCTGTACCTCTCAGCATCGAGCATTGCTCCTACCTGACCAAGCTCAGGTGCGACTTTGGTGTCCAAACACACCAGCAAATGGGGGGGGAGGAGTGATGCAGCCCTAAAGAAACCTGGAATGTGCCCAGATCTGATTTCCCCTTCCCTGTGAGTCTGTAATTGGGAGTGAGGTGCAGGGCTGCAGGCTCTAAAGAGAGAGAGCAGGCAGGGCAGCACAGGTGAAGGAGAGGGGACAAAGGACAAAGTGTGAGGTGATGCTGCCAGCGGGTTAAGCTTTCACAGGAGTGCTCCTATACCTGAAACACCTGGCTTTTCCCAAGACAGATGCAGGTCTCCTGCCCTTCTGTGGGCTGCTCTGCCTCCGAGCCACATGGCAGACACGCCTTTTGGCCAGGCATGGGGTTAAAGAAATCCACTGGGCACGTCAAGCAGCTGTGGGACATCAGCACTGCTCCTTCCGAACGGAAAGTTCCTGGGGGACATGGAACTGGGGTGATGCTTCCTTCGGGGCAGAAAAACCCTTTGAACAACAGCAACAAAAGTTCCTGTCAATTTTTCTTATATAATACCATATATTTTTTCTTAGATAATTATGTAGATGGGTGAGTTGGTGTTTTTCCAGTTTAAATATTGTAGCTTGTTTATGTCATAACACCCGAATCAGTTAAATGAACCCTGCTTAAACAAAAATAATCCCCCATTTCAATATTGTTTTGCTATACAGTACAGAAAGGAAGTCTTCTGATGTGCCAGTCTTATCACAATAAAATTGAATGTTCTATACATGTTGTTTAAGCTCACTTACCTTTTACAATAGGAATTTCTGCGAGCTCCTGTAGCATTCAGCAAAACTTAAGCCTGACTGCATCTTTATTGAGCAATATGTGACTGAAAAACATTCTAATGAAGTTAATAACCTCTGGTAAGTTAAATACAAATACCTGCTGGACAAATTGGCAGATTCTGTTCTCTTCTTCCGCAGTAAATTCCGCTTTGACAGCCATCGTTTGGAAGTTGTGGTTCCCCATTGTCACAAGGCAAGCTTGAAAAAATAAAGAAAAATAAGAGGATGAGAGCCATTGATCTCTCTTTCCCAGCAGCTGGAATTGCTGAAGGTGGGAGAGTAACCAACACATAAGGAGAGCTTTCCTTTCAGCCCCTGAATATTTAATAGTCAATGAAAGTTAAGACTTGCTGATGTATTGATGTAAAATATTCATGGAAGGTGAGCCTACCAGGTCATGTAACTGAAGCTCTGTACTCTGTTGGGTCTAAAGAATTTGCAGATGGAATATGACTGTTGCTGCACAGATAAGTGCTTGTTTATGGCCAGAAACTTTGTGATCTCAAGTTCTCAGGGGCTGTGATTTTTTTGTCCAAAGCCTACGAATCCTCCTTTGCTGTAAGAGAGCATCAGTCAGTATGGAAGATGCTGGGGTTTATTTTTAGAATGAGCTGCATTGTTTATGCTGAGCATAAAACAACTGTTAAGCAATTGATGTCTTTTTGGTGTTTGCTATATAGCAAATGTAACTATTCATGGCAGATCCTATAAGGAATTTCAGGGACCTGCTCTGTTTCTCCCACGCTTTGTGGGGTTTTAAAGGTGGCAAAACCAGCCGGTGTTTCTGAAGGGGCTCTGCAGGAGAGCGAGGCTGTTCTCCCCGTAGCCGAGTGCCTTCCTCACAGCAGAGGGCAGCCTGGCTTCTCCTGGGGTTTGGAATTCCCTGCTGCCTTCTGCCAGACATCAGGAAGCAGAAGGAAGGGAAAGAACTGGGGTGGTTCCTTCTTCTCTCGTTTAGTGTAAAATATGTTGTGCTCTTCTCCGTGTGCGTAAGGAACTGACAATCTTCTGATGTCACCGAAGATTTTTCTCAAGTGGAATGAGATGTGAATGTCACATCTTGCCCTGATGGGCATTTGAGGCACTTCTGAAATCTTCACCCTTGTAATAAAAGGCAGCTCTCCCAGCACAGGTAGTGAAGGAGGGGTCAGATATCCAGCAGACCCTTCTGCTTTCTTGTGATATATGTAATAAAATATCCAAGAGCATTTCTGGATGACTTTTCCCATTGCTGTCCTCTGTTTGTACCATTTGTGGCGCCACCAAATGCACAAAAGTTCCTTAAAGATCTTTCACACAACGTTTTTAAGAGCTGTGGTCGGGTGGACTTCCCAGGGACACAATAAATGAGTGGCTTCCAGATGTAATTCTTCATTGTTCCACTGCCAGTGGAAAAATACAGGAAGCAAGAGAGGGGCATTCAGGGAGAAGTATTTATTTATCTTTTTGCAATAGTTAGGACTGAATCTTGGCTGTGGATGTGCAGGTTGCTGGAAATTTTTGGTGGCCTTTTGGCACATCTCTGCTTTCACAGTGAAGCGTTGGTAGCTTTGCCTTTTGGTTTACACACAGGGACAGCTGGAGTTCCCAGCCAAAGGCTGTGCTCTGGAGGGGAACGTGCAGAAGTATCCACTAAACCAATTTGGTTCTTAAAGTAGGATTTACTTCGATCTGAATTGCCTGTGCTTTCAGTTACAATCCCAACCGTTCTCTCTCGGTGGCTGCCTGAAGCTGGAGGTGCCTGAACTCACCTCCCTGTTTGAGTTTGCATTCCCCAAGCACCCAGACCTCTGCTCTGAGCATGCCTGGAATTGCCCTCATTGGAGAAATCCAGCGCATAGGTCCTGCCTAGAAGAGATTGGAATGCAGGAACTGCTTCTGCCTCTTCTCCTGTCCCCTGCAGGGCTTTGCTTTGGTGCTGTCTCAGAGCACACCCAGTGAGTTCTGGTAATTGCCAGATTAAGGGTGGCCGTTTCTTTTCTCTTCTTCTTTGTAGCCTTTTGTTTTTTGAAATCCCAGATAAAACCATCCGTGGAGCTGGAATGCTCACACAGAAATGCACTTCCAGTTCCTTTCCTTCTCAGAGAGGTCTCAATCCACATCTCCCAACCTCATAAGCTTCTGCCTTGTCACTGTCTGTGAGCAGAGGGAGCAGAGCAGATGGGACATCTCAGATGCTCAAACCTTGGGTTAGAGAAGTCAGTGAGTAGTTCCGTGGTTGTGTTCAGCCCCTTCCCTCCAGTGGTGCTGCTGCATTTCATAGAATCACAGAATCAGGTTGAAAATGACCTCTAAAATCAAGTTCAACCACCAGCCCAGCCCCACTGTGCCTACAAAACCACCTCCCAAACCGCCACATCTGCACGTTTTTTGACCCCCTCCAGGGATTCCACTGTAAATCCAGACTGTCTGGTGCTGAAAGAGTTGGTTGTTGGTTTGGTTTTTTTCCAGTGGTGATGGGCCTAGAATAAGGAAATGCCTTGTGATCTCATTTCTCCTGGTTGAGCCTGGGGTTGATGATTGCTCACAGCTCTGAGTTCTTTTCCACAGAACTGATGCACTGCTCTGTGTGTCCAGCTGTGTCTTTCCTGGCAGAGACTGGAGTTTAATAACCCCATAAAATGTTTTGTGGTTGTAATCAAGACCAAGAATTCCTGTCTGAGTCATTCTCAAGGGCCTGGTTGATGTGGTGACCCTTTGGCATCACCTGTCCTATCTTTAAAAGGATGAAAAAATAAGGGGAGGCCAAATACAACAAAATCCAGGTTTTCTATTTATTTTTTAAAGGAGGTAGCACCGTGTTATTGAACACAAACCGGAGATTTCACACCTTCTCAAACAGCTCCTGAAGAGAGCAAAGCAGTCTCTTGCCGTTCTTCCCTGCTCTGAAACTTGTAAAAGCATCCCTGACGCACATACAGTTTTCCACTCATAATTATTTTGCTTAGGAATGCTATTTTCTCTCTTCCCTGAACTTTATCCCTGGTATTTCATTCTGTGCTACACCAGATTCCTATCAAAAAAACTCTGTGTTATTATTAACTTTTTTTTTACTTCCTGGGCATTGGAGTTCAAGAGTGATTTGTTATTTTAACCACATGGTATCCAAAGGTACTGATGTGTTTAAGACTCATAGTTAGTAAGGCACTCAAGCAAAATTTCAGTCATATTTCTCTGCCAAATCAAATAAAGGTTTCTAAACCAAGGGCAGGCAGTGCTCACAGCCAGAGCCGCTGGCTGATGTTCTGCAGATACTTGACCGACCTGCCCCGTAGTTATCCCAAGCTGTTTTTATTTTCTAGATAAACTGTGTTCTCCAGACAGTGTTTAGGGGTGGCCTTTGACTCCTCGAAGGAGCACCTGGAGGTAGTACCTGGTTACCATCACGTGGGGGGCCTGAGGAGATGCTCCAAAGGCTTCCAGCGAAAGGCCGGGCGCTGGCAGCTGCCACAAGGCACCACAATATTGATGTGTCTCGGTGATGCTGCCCAAAGGTGACCCTCAGAGGAATTATTATAACCTTGGGCTTACCTTCCACCTCCCTCTGAGGTGAGCACACCTGGACAGACTTGGAGTAGTCACTGTGCTCCCTTTCTGTTCCCCAGGTAGTGGTGCTGATTTTACACCCTCAATCTGAGCAAGATAATTCAGAAGACTTACAACCTGCTCCTCTTTGGAGAGGTGGGACTTGCAACATGTATTTATTTTCCTGTGAATGTTTTTTTTGTTTCATGGGGTTTTTGTTTGCTAGGTGTGGTTTGGTTTCTTGTTTTCTTTGTCTGTAGTGCACTTAATCCCTCTAAAATCCTCTCTCTCTATATATATATATTCCCGCCCATCCAGTTGGAACTGGATGATCCTTAAGGTCCCTTCCAACCCAATCCATTCTATGAATTTCCTTCCTCTTTCCACGCCTTCTCTTATTTATTTATCTCTTTATTCTCCCCTGTTTGCTGCTCTTAATTTGTTCTTTTTGGGGGAAAAAAAATGCACGTGAGGCTTCTGACACTTGGGACTTGATTGCTGTGTTGGAAAACAAAAAGCATGAGGACTGGTTGTTCTGAGGTAATGGTGAAAAGCCACCGGAATCATAATTTGAATTTAAACAAAGACATTGGCCAAAGCAATCTCAGAGTTTTTCAAGTCCCAGGAATGATGCAGAGACTGGAAGTTTCTGGGGATTTTTTGGTTTGAATTTGCAGTTGTATTTTTTCAGTATTTCTTAGCTAGATGGATTATAAACCTTGGAGGATGTAAGTTGGCATCTCTGCAGCTGAGATCTGATTCTGGGAGAGGAGGTGATGTGGGGAATCCAGTGATGCTTGGTGTTTGCTTCCTCAGGGAGCTGAAAACTAAAACCTTCTTTAGTCTTTAAGAGAATGTAGCTGAGGTTTTTTTGTTTTACAGTAAAGAAGTATTTTGTTGGAAATAGCCTGCAGTCAACTTGCACAACAAAAATCCAGTATTAAAATGACCTCTGTTTCATACGTAAATGTCATTGAGATGGACTTCAATAGTGATTGTGCCTCAGCCTGGCCAACACTCGCTTTGGCAGTGAACTCGAAGAACTGCTGGGTTCTGCAGAAGCTTATCTCTTGTTTTTATATCAGCAAAGGGGGTGGCTTTGTGTGTGAGTAATAATTCCAGTGAAATGGAAAGGTCATGTCAACGAGGAGTCAAAACATGCACACCTGGGAGCATTGGAAAATGAAATCAGAAACTGTTCAACCTTAAAGTCCTGGTATAGCACATTATTTTCTGTTTGCTGGTATTTCCTAGAGTCTTTCTAGCAGGAACTTAATCACTGCTTATTATTCTTTCTTGTTTAATTGAAATATGATTTCCTCACAGCCTGAACAGAGGTGTAAACATCTTTTAGTCTTGCTCTCTAAAAGTAGTTTTATGGAAGGGACATAGAGGGAGGCAGAAGAGTCTGGTGAAGAAGTCTTTTTGTGAGGATGGAAATCTTCTCTTGGCCTTTGTGTAGACCTGTGCAGGTGAATTGCTGTGTGTTTCTGTGCCACCAGCAACCAATGAAGCTGTGAGTTCCTTTCTGGAAGCAATTGTGAAGGATTCAAAACCTGGTCACTCAGCAGCAGCAGAGGGATCCAGAGGGGTTTATTTAAAACAAAGCAAACCCAAGTCAACCTTTAAATATTTAAAATTTGCTACTGGATTTCTGTATTTCATGCTTCTCTTTAGATCTGAAGGGATCATTTAGCCTGATCACTGAGGTGTGGTGCTGTTGAGATTTCTGCATGTGCTTATCACACCACACAGGATTCAGTATTTGTGTTTGTAGATCTTGTTATATTCGAAAAAAAATGAGACTTCTGTAAAATTATTTGGCTGGTGATGATAGAGATAATGAATAGAGCTAATGAAGAGCTGGGACCTAGCCAGATGGACTGCTCATGGGTGTAGGCGTGAAGTATGGTCAAGCCTGGAGCAGAGCAGCGCCCGGGGCCTTCCTGGTGTCAAACAGTTACCACCTTCTTGGGGTTTTATACCTGAGAAGTGATGTTTTATCCACTGGAGTCTAAAATCTTATTGCTGAGCCAAGTGAACCCCCAAACTGCACCACTTTAGTGAAGGGGACGTTGCCTCAAAGCAAATGTCAAGTAAAAAATTGTAACCTGGAAACCCAGGGAAGAAGGAAAAAGCATTGTTTTCTGGGCATTGGAGGAAGCTCAACAAGAACCCTCTTCCCCGCACCGTTTCTTGAAAACCCCTGTTTAAACTCTGTCCTTCTCCTGGAATCCACATGGAGTGAAGGATTGGAGGGGAAAAAAGAGAAGAAAAGGATGGTGTGGTAGCTTGGGGCACAGGTTCCCTGTAACCACCTCCTCGTGGATTTGAGTCACCAGGGTAGGGATGCCTGGAACTCCAAGCCCACTTGGATTGTCTCAAGACAGAAGGGACTTCTTTAGGGCTGTTCCAGCAACACCCAGTGCTAAAGCTGCTCCGTGTGCTTGTCCTCGGGACAGACTGATGAACTGTGCAGCGATGCTGAACTCAGCTCCTGCCTGGGCTGTGTGTGGTGATTGGGGCTCCAGGGTCTGCTACAGCTTGAGAGCTCTGCTGTCCAGGTGGAGTGGGAGCCAATGTCCCATCCTCTTTTCTTTTCTTGTCTCTCCCCACCTTGATCCCTTTTCATAGTGCTCGAGACACTCATTTTTCAGTTAGTGGGAGTCCTTTCCCTACATTTATTTCCCCTGTCCTGTTCAGCACAGCTGCAGAAACTTGCCTTGTTTTAAATTGAATCACTTGGTTTCCAAGTTTCTCCAGCCACAAAGAAAGCAGGAAAAATAAAACTTGATGGGTGAGATTGCTGTAAAAGAATCTGAATCAGCCAAGAGCCCAGCCTCTCCCTCTTGCTTGGCTCAGACACTTGGCTCCTCCAGCTCTCCTTGCAATTCAGCCTGGTTGTCATCACGTGGAGGGAAATGTGGAGTTCTGGGAAATGGGATGCAGAGTGGTATAGAGGAAATGTCAATGTTTCTTCTTGAGTGGCAGCTGTTGATCCATACTCCCAAAAGGGCTGTGGAGGGTTTTCTTTAGTGTCCAGCCTCCTCCTCCAACTCTTTTCTTGGTTCCTAAGCTAGAGATTGAATTCTCCTTTTTTGAGTGTTAGAAGGAATTTTTTAATTTGATTTGTTTTGCTGGATGCTTTACTTAAAATCATAACATTGTTCTCTGTTTAACAACATCTGTTTTAGTGGGCAACAGTTCATGTGCTTCTTGATGGAGTTTTTTGGGATCTGGGAGATGGTGGCTTGTTTAAGCAGAATCCAGCAGCCTCAGGGAGCCTTTGATGCCGTAATTGCGGATAACGCAGCACAGAGTATGAGCTCCAGGAGGTGGGGTTTCTGCTGTGGTCAGTCTTGGTGTGGTACCAGGCTGGGGTGACTGGGTTGGAAAACAGTTGGATCCCTCCAGACTGCAACACCTTTCTGCCAAAAAGCATTTGGGTCCTGTTGTTCAATAAGCATCAGGAAAGGAGGATGTTGGAGCATTTCTGCCATCCCCAGCTACTGAGAGCAGCTCCCAGAGGAGCTGCTTGCTTAGGACCCCTGTCAGGGTTAATGGTCTGTAAGGGGCTCTGCTGTTGCCTGTGGAATTTTCTGCTGTGGAAAACATGGGCCAGAATCTCTCTGCTGTCATCCTTGTGTTGTTTGTACTCTTTCAATTTATGTAATGCTTACAGAAGCTTTCATGTGTCTGCCACGCACTTTCTTGCTAATCCATAAAATATCCTCTCTAATCTTTTAATCTTTCACAGTGCCATTAATCACCCCTGCAGTTTATGGTGTGGGTGTTTCATTGATACAGAGGAGTTGCTACGTGGCAGTGCTTCTGTTTTTGTTTGTCATAGTGCTTTACAGTGGGTAATACCAAGTAGTTGTGTTACTGATGACGTCTGAAAGCTGGTGGAAATGCATCCCTCTGCTCCAGAAAAGCTGTTTGGCAGAGCTCAAGGACTTGGCATTGAAGGTTTTTGCTCTCAGGACTTGCTGTACATGTGACTGTGTAAAAGCACCATCCAAGCATCTGTGATAACCCCCCATTCCCCTCTGGAACCTTAAAGTGTTAGATTTGGAGGAGAAAGATCTAACATTGAGCCACAGTCCTGGTGAGGCAACACCAAGGATAGAGTTCCTGTTGCCTTGCCTCAGGCTGTGGTAGCAGATGATGTTTTTCATCCCCTTGCTCTAACTTGCAACTCATCTTCTGGGTAATTTCAGCTTTCAGGGCCCTGGCTCAGATCCTTCTTTTCACCCAGCTCTGAAGGCCAGACTTAGCGAGGAAAGCCTAGAAAACTGGCATGAATATTGTAGGGTTCTATACACCCATTTCAGCAAACTCACATTATTTTCAACTCCTTGGGTCCCTGGATTATTTTTTCTAGTTTGAGATTAACAGTGGGTGAAATTGCAGTGCTGAAAAAATATTAAGAATTAGCTTTGTAGTTGAATCAGCTATTATCCAGCTCTTGGTTCCAGATAGTGGGTTAATGAGTGGGTCTTGAAAAGAAGAGACTTTTAAATGCATCACCTCCCCCCCCTGCAACTTTTTGTGGTGGTCCTGGGGTGTCTGCATTTTGTTCTTGAAAAAACAAACCTTTTCAGCTTTTAAATTTTGCTTAATTTGCTCTTTTCTTGATGGTCCCTTCTGTGTGAGTGTAGAATGGCTATACCTGAACATAAAGATCAATGTCACATAGGGCATGAAATAATGTTTATTGAGAGGAAGGAACAATGAAACAATGTCAAATGTACCTGCAAATGTAAATGCAATTAATGTATAACTGTTGGAGAATACATTGTACAAGTTAGTTCAGCTTTGAGTATATTGAGGAAATGATATATACTGAGAGCTCGAGGTTCCTATTCTTTCACCTGAATGGTTTCCATGTGACTAAAAGAACTTGGTAAATATTGTATTCTTATGGTTTTTCTACTCTTCTATGAGTATTCTATGCTTTTTTTTTAAGATCTGTAAGCAAACTCATTTTTCTTCACTCAGAATGCTGATTTAGGCAATTCTCTGTTCACCATTCTGCTTCCTTCTTGGTTCTGTACGTGGTGCAGAATTTCTTGGTCAGTTTTCACTGGAGATAAGGAGCCTTTAGTTTCAGCCTGTGTTGGATCTGGTCCTTATATCACATGAACAGAAGCTGAGTAACCTAAAAGATCCTCCTTAATTCTCTTCAAAGGAATAAAAAGTTCTGTGAGCACAGATATGAGTTAAATGCAAACACGAAGGAAGAATGAGTGGTGATGGGAGGGACAAAAATAATCAAAGAGGAAAATACACGTGTTTCCTGGGACATACAGAAAAGATTTCACTTGGTTACATCATGAGGCCACCTATGGAAGGAGGGGGATGACTATTCCATAGTGTTATGAAGCTCATCATGTGGATAATGGGTATTTATTTTTTTTATAAAATACTTAACAATTTTTAAGATCACTTCTAAAAGTACAGAAAAGCACTATTTAGCTGTTCAGAAAAAAACAATCCAAATCCCAGTGAAATTAACTTAAACACTGTCATTTTTCAGTAAAACTTAATTCACGTGGTGCAACGTAGCTCTTAGAGCCTAACAATTAAGGATATCCAGTATGAGGAAAGTAACCATTTTTGCAAGGAGAAAAAGCAAAGCATTCATTAAAAACACATTCCCCAAACACGCTGAGTACTTAATACTGGATCTGGCAGTGGTTACACGTGAAGTCTCCCATTTCTTTCCACAGGAGAGATGCACACGAGCCCATTGCTGGATCAGTCGTCTTGTAGGTTGTTTAAATGTAGATTGCTCCATACGTAGCAAACAGGGAAGTTTCATAGAAACCAGCTAACTTGCAATCAGAAGTTAAAAATAAAATGATACAAAGTCTGGGAAGAGAATTTTTTTTAAAAGTAATTATCTAATTTGTAGGAATTCTGCTGAGTGTTTGGATATCTGACAGCACAGAATGATTTAAGCTCCCTGTTATCCTTCTGGCTTGCAAAATTGCTTGGTATAAAAATGATCCTTTAAAGTGTTGTTGTATATTTAAGTTTTATAAAGATATATTCCTCTGTTAGATCACCCAGGAACTGATTCAAAACACTTTCTGTCCCAGACTTCAATCCATTATCAGTGGTGAATTCTGATTGCATAAATAAAGAGCTCGAATTCTGTTGAAAAACCACGCTCAGTAACGGTGGCTGGATGTGTTTTTATTGTGGAATAAAAACTGTGTGAAAATCTAAGAGCTCCAGCCTTGGCCAAATTAGTCAGATTGCTGAAAATATTAAATGTAGCCCCTCAGAGCCTGAGTTCCCACAGCTCGTGTTTAATATTACAGATTGCTTGAGATTGTCAGCACATTTGAACATTAACTCCAGACTGTTGGGTTGATGGACTGGATGATCTTAGAGGTCCATTCCAGCCTTAATGACTCTATGAATCTATAACTAATTTTACACTGGTAAAGCCCTCAAGACTGGGCTCTGAATGGCTAAAATCAAAGGGTTGTTTCTTAAGCAAGGCACCTGCATTAAAAAGTCATCAGAGCTTCAGAATGTTGAACACCCACAATTCAGACTTCAAAAGAGAAGCACAAGAGCTCAGCTTCATGTGAAAATTAAGACCTGTTCATTTACTGGAGCACCTAACACTGAATGCCTGATGCTGTTGGCACCTGGCTCGAGGGTTTTCCCCATTTATTAGTTTATTCTTTAATTTTTGGGTACTGAGGAGGTATTTTCAACAGTCAGTTCAAGCTATAATACATTTGAAGACTTTACTGTCTGTTCTCTCCTCTTCAGCATCAGTTGCAGCACACGGCCCATGAGGTGCAGTTAATGAGCCTTGTCAGCATTTCCCTGAAAGGCAATAAACACAATTTTTCACTTGTTTTTGGGTGAGTAAGGATGTTTACAAGCCAAAGAGATTCTGTGCAGAACTCTGGAGTCTGTTATAACTCCCTGGGCATCTTTTCCACCAGTTCCACACGAACTGGTGATGAATTGTTACATAGCAATGCAGGGATGGTATTGGAGGCAGCTTCTAAATCACAGCTGTTGGATTACAAACTGGGTAAAATCAATTTTCTACCATGAAATACCTGTAAGGATGATGTCAAAGAGGTCTGAAGATGATGTGGAAAAGGGTTCACAGAAGTTATCTGGTGATGAAGGACTGGGCACTGTTCTCGGAGCATCCAGCAAACTGCAACTCTATGCAGATGAAGAAACCAGAACAGTCAATTTCCAAGCTGAACAGGCTTTGTGTCAAGAACCTGTACTGGTATTGGCACAGAGCCTGGATTCTTCCCCTTGCCACAGGATGGGAGAGGATGGGATGTTTAGCAGTAAGGAGTAGAATTGAAAGAATTCTTTTCTACTGTGTTTTAGACTCTGTAGGTGGTTACTGTTAGGAAGGTGGGTTCCTAAATGACTTCAAATGTGGCTTTAAGCCTGTATTTCTAGTGTAAATCTTGTTATATTATCACTTTCTTTACATGCACACTGGTGGGAACTCTTATATGACAGACTTGGAAAAGACCCTAGAAAAGATAAAAGGGTTGTAACTTACAAGCATTGAATATTTGATTAATCTTAGACAAGGATACTGGAATCTATGGTGAATGTTATGTTATTTCAGCAGAGCAGAATTCCACCCTAGAAACAGAGTCCTCTGTTAAGCACTCAAGTTTCTGCTTTGCTGTGTTGATGTCTTGCTTCCTACACCAAAAATTTCATAAGAGATGCTGGTACCTAATGGATAATCTGGTTATCTTTTGGCCCAGTAATGAATTTTGGGGTAGTTTTGGTGTTGAATTTACATGCTTAGAGATGGAGAGCACGAGGTCTTTCTGTTTTAAGAAAGTGTTGAAGGTAACTGAATACATTCCTGTATCAACAGAAGAATTCCCCTGGTGTTGTCTCTGAGATAATTCCAGTGAAGTGATGGCTGCCCCATCCCTGGAGGTGTTCAAGGCCAGGCTGGATGGGGCTTTGGGCCCCCTGATCCAGTGGGAGGTGTCCCTGCCCGTGGCACAGGGTTGGAACCGGATGGGCTTTAAGATCCTTTCCAACCTAAACCGTTCCGTGATTTAGTTTCTTGGGTACAAATTCTCTGTGTAAGAATTACTATGGATAATTACCTCTTGAAGAGTGTTCTGTCCCTCAAGTTTATGAGTCTGAAGCAAACTCATGAGTTCTGTGTTCTCCTCAATTTTTAAATGGGCAGTGGTAACTGGGTATGTTTTTAGTACCTGCAAAAAACAGTAAAGCTTGTGATTGCAAAAGAAGACGAAAACCGAAGGCGGCAGCGCACGGCCTGCTGCTTGTCCTCACCTGCAGCTCGGGCTTCCCTCCCATTTGTAACAAGCAGTTAATTCCCTCAAGGATTTGATCTTTGCGTAGTCTGAGGAACCGTCCCGTGTCGCTGTCGGTGCTCTGAGATTCTGTAACCAGGAGGGTGTGGGCGAGGGCGGCGCCGTGCAGCGGCGTTAGACCTGCGCGGGACAGACACGCAGCGGTCAGACAGACCCAGCACACGGCCACCTCGCTGGGATGAACCAACCCATGCTCCTCTCCTACACTTTTCAGTTTTAAATGTGGAATTGAACATTCTTTGGCTCAGATAAAATCCGTGCTCTGAAACCATTGGGGTCGACACCAGGCCCCTGCGAGGTTCAGCTCTTCCTCTTACCGTAATGGTCTGTCAGATTCACCTCCACACACACACCATTGTTTTTGCAGTTTTTCAAAACCTGAAATGAAGAAGATTGAGTGAAGTCCTGACTTTTGGCAGTGCCAAAATACTCCCCCAACTCCATCTGACTTTAACCCACCAGACCAAACTTGTTTCCAGGTACCTTGTACGTTTTAAACAAAACAACATCATTTGTTATCTTTGCTCTACCTTTGCACACGTCTTTGTACAATGTAAAATGATGGCATTATTTACCTCTAAAACTCTCAAATATCCATTCTCTGCACAGAGATGGAGTGGAGTTTTCCCCAGACTGTCCTGTTCATTGACGTTAGCTCCCAGGGATATCAGGTCGCTCACCATCAGGTGTTGGTTCTTCTCCGCAGCGAGATGCAATGCGGTCTACGAAGAGAATAATGGGAGAAACGTGCTGAGAAAGGCAAAAAGAATTTCCAAACACCAATGTTTGTTATGGGATGAGCTGCAGAGTTGGGAATCTGTTCTGTTTCCATTTGTGTCAATACTTGCTCCACGCAGATCACTTCCTCCCTGTTCCTGTATTCCCCTCTGTGCAAGGGCAGTAGATACACCTTGCCCGAAAGGATGCTTGGCTGGGGTTTGAAAGATGTTTGCATGTGATGAAACACAACTCTCTTCTTGGCAAGTCAGCATCCTACCCGTTTCTCTGCATCCTTCTCGTTGATCTTATTCAAGGTTGCAAATCTCTGCGCGAGTGCATAAGTCAGAGCTCTTCTTCCCTGAGCAACGGCCTTGTGCAGCAGCCTGGAACAGAACAGAGTTTTAAACAATAAGAAGGCAAAGCAGTGGTTGAAATACTCAAAAGTAACAGTGAGAATGTATTTTAAAGCACATTAACGTTCACATATGATGAAATCTTGGGATATTTAAGCATTTAATTTATTTATGTCTATATTGAGTTGCTGATTCTGTCTGCTAGGATTCCTTGGTCCTCCCTTCTAACTGTTTGCTTTTCCTCTCCAGGAGCTGCTCCAGGATTCCTTTTTGCTGACAATCTCTATTTCCTTCTCCTTTTTTAAAGCACCCTTCAGTGCAAGGGAGAAGTGTGTGAAGTACCTAAATATTGAGAGAAGGGAACCCCTCCTCTTGCACTTAAAAGAAGTGTTTCCACGCTGTAATTCAGTCCTGAGGATGAGGAGAGCTCGTTTTCTTCTGTGAATTCTGTCTCACTAAGCTACTCAAAATAGTGTTTCTCCTGATATTTCATCCCAAAAAATAAGGTTTTCTTTTGTAGATTTGGGCATATCTTTCTTTTTACCTGGAGGAAAAATTAATGTGGGCATTGATTTTATTAATTTATTTCTTTCTCCCTTGTCTTGTAGCATGATCTCCTTGAAGATGTCTGAATAAATCTGACACTTGATGCTCTTTCTGTTCTCTTTTTTTTGTTTTGGTGGGTTTTTGACAAAGTAATTAATGTTCACCTTTTAGTAGCACTCAGAGTTGGCTTGTCTGGTGTGTAGTCCTGCCCTTGTATGGTCTTCTGAATATGTAAAATGAGATTTAAATACCTCATAGAAGTAAATCAGATGCTGGAGCTTAATTTGAGCTTAATCTTACATAAACATGGTAGAAAAGTTTTTATTTTCTTAATTGTGATTAATTTTATTCATGTGTGAGAATTTTTTCTGTATTGTGTAAAAAAATGCAGGAACTATGGCAGTGGGTGGTTTATTGTAACTTGATTACAGTTATATTACTGCTGAAAAGGCAAGTCTGATTTTATTATTGCACTGAAAATCATGATTCTGAATGGAGAAAGACAGTGCTGTGTTTGGCTTTCCCTGTGTGGTTTATAAATACTTCAAATTGGGAACAGGATTGCCTGTATGAACAGGAATTAATCTCTTTCCCACCCAGCCTAGGACAGTTTATATCACGTTTTCTTTCAATCTGATTTGATACCGGCTTCCCTGAACCAGCTGAACTGTGTGGAACCTACTAAGAGGTTTCAATTCCTTTGTTCTGAACAGTGATTTTCTCAAGGAGCCCTCCATTCCAGGGAAAATAGGATCAGCAAAACCTTTGCTTTCATTTTTAACAAAACAGCCACTCCCAGTTCTTTGGAAGTCTGTGCTCTAGCCTAGCAGCATATGGATGTTTTGGTGTAATCCTCCCCACCCATTTTTATTGCCAACTAATAATACAAGTAATTAACGTGAGAGAGTCTACAGCATGGAAAGGATCTTTTGCATATCTTTTTTTTTCAGTAGCAATTACTTCTTTTGCTTGATTTTAATTTTCTTGTGAATGCCTCCACAGACAACTCACTCTTTAATATTGTTAATACTGAATTTGTCCTGCTGTCAGCTGTAGTTTGGCAATACGGAATCTTTCCACTTTTACTATTTGCTTAAAATTGTGTGTACTGAGGTGGGTTTGAGCATCCTATTGAGCAGGGAAGCCTTTGCTGCAGGTGTGCCCCAAGCTAGAAGTTGAAGTCAGATCAAAGCCTCAGGCCAAGTGGTGCCCCAGGAAATCAAAATCAATTCAATAGAAAAATTGGAGACCTGTTTCCATTTTCATCAGGTGCAAGGAGTTTGTCTGCTGGGATGTTTCTCAGCAAACTTTCTTCCCTGTGTAGCTGGAACTGGAAGAAAGAGATGGCAGAGAGATCCTGCTGTGTGAAAGGAACCAAGGTTGACTTTGAATGTCCCTCAGTGCCTGAGGAGCCTGTGTTAGCTTCCAGAAGCATCCTTGAACATCCTCCCAAAGGGTTAAAGCACAGAGATGTGCTCTGTGAAGAATGCCTTGGAAGATCTCTTGGGGTACACGCGTCCTGTATCCACCAGCTACTCTCTTTCTCAGTTGTCCTTGAGAATGTTCCTGGTGAGTTGGGCTCCTGCGTGGTTTTCTGCTCACCATGAAAAGACATCTCTACCTCTCCCCGCAATCCCGAGTCAAAATCCTTAAAGCAGCGGTGTGAATGCAGCTTGGTTGAGCTGTGGCATCTTTCCTGAGGGCCACCAGCTGCCTGCTTGCCTCCTCCAGCTTCCCACCGGGAGCCTTGCAGATCCGTGGAGAAGCCCTGCCAGAAGCCATCTGGCACGGAATGGAGAGGTCCCTTCTTCAACTGACTTTTGTTCAAGTCTTCCTGCAGTACCTCCACCAGGATATCAAGGTCCTCTAAGCCTTTCAGTGTTTGCCCGAAGCTCTGCTTGCCCTGAAACAGCAACAAAACCAGGGAGGGCGGAAGATGGGGGAGGGAGATCAGACATGAAGCATCCTGTTCTCACTGAGTGATAGAACATGAATTATGCCCTGGGAGGCTGGCAGCATGGAGACAGAGGAGTTATTGCATACCTGTCTAAGCTGTTTCTCTGTATAAGGGTGAACTCTTCTCTTTTCTGTCGGAAAGGAAGGAAGAAATCAGCTATTTTGAATTGGTGGGGGGAAGATGCATAACAGAAGATGTCTTCATCATAGATTTTGCCCCAGGTAGCAGATAATGACACATTCCTGTTCATGAGGCACTGCTGGCCTGCTCCTGTCATTTAAGGGGAGCTAGGAACCAGCACGTGTCACTGACCATGGAGAGAAGTGGTCCAGCTCTTTGGGTACCTAACGGGAATGATCCCATGAGAAAAGGAGGCTCTGTTACCAAGAGAGGAGTTTCCTAACCTGTTTTTCCTGAGGATCCTTTGGTTACCATCTTCATTAAGCAGGCTTCCTGAGGAGACAAAGAACACCCAACTCCATTTGAGATATTTACACATAAGAGAAGATAATACAGTGGCACATATTGTAACACGAGCTAAGTAAATTGTGTTGGGCACAATGTACTTTGAACATCATGGACTGCAGGTGACTGAATTTCCATGAGCAGCTAACTCATGGCAGCCTTATAGATCTTTACAACAGACAAAACATCTGAGAGCCTGCCAGCTTCTTGGGCTGGTTTTACAAACTGTTAAGAAATCTGGGTTGCTACAGTACAGTTGTTACTTGGGCATTCTTTGGCTTGGCTGTGTGATGTATGACATCCAGGGCACGAATGGCTCCTTGAGGTCACTGTATTAGAATTGTTCCCAGCACAGGCCCTCAGGCTGTTTGCATTTGGTTGTATTCTCCACCTTCATCTAAAGTATTATTTTGCTGGATGGAAGAGGCAGCAGTGTAACCATAACCTCTCCAGAACTGAGTGGGAAGGTGATCTGCGTTCACCAGGATGCCACCCCTCTAGGAGCAACTTTTCTAAACTCAAGAGGAGTCCTCACCTTGTTGTGGGCTGGATCCAGGCCTTTGGAAAGCCGAATATTTCTCAGTAATTCCCGTACTGGCATCTTCACTCTCACACCCATGTAGCGCTTCGGAGGGGGATCAGAGCTAAGGCTGGAGTCTGGAAAAGCCATAACATCATGCTTACAGTAACATAATTCTTGGAGCTCTTATAGAGTAGTGGCAGGATGAGGGGAGACCTGTGATCCTCGTGTTCATCATCAATTGTGGAAAACTTCCACATCACCCTGTGTGTTCTTTTACTCTGGGTTCTTCCTGCTCACCAGCTGTTTTAATGCACTGCTTTTCAGGCTGAGAGGGTTGGGGTTGTTCAGCCTGGAGAAGAGATGGCTGTGGGGAGACCTTAGAGCAACCTCCCAGGACTGAAAGGGGCTCCAGGAAAGCTGGGGAGGGGCTCTTGATCAGGGAGTGCAGGGATAGGATGAGGGGGAATGATTTTGAGCTGAAAGAGGGGAGAGTGAGATGAGATCTCAGGAAGAAACGTTTTCCTGTGAGGGTGGGGAGGCCCTGGCCCAGGTTGCCCAGAGAAGTGGTGGCTGCCCCATCCCTGGAGGTGTTCAAGGCCAGGTTGGATGGGGCTTTGAGCCCCCTGATCCAGTGGGAGGTGTCCCTGCCCATGGCACGGGGGATGGAACTGGATGGGCTTTGAGTCCCTTCCAACCCAAACCATTCCATGGTTCTATTTGGGACCTGACAAAGGGAATTGTTTTCTGAAGAAACCAAACCAAACCAAACCAAACCCCAAAGCTGGCTGTGGGATCTTCAGTCTGAGGGCACATGCAGAGAGCTGAATTAACCTGTAAATTGCTACGTGGAGGCTGTTGTTGATCTTTAGTGTTCAGGGGTGGTTTCAGTTTTGAGTGAAGGAAGAGGAGAGACCATCCCACGTGTAAATGTGACGCTGAAGCTGGGAAAGGGACAATGGCAGCAGAGCAGTGATGCAGAAGGAAATTCAGATGAATAGATGGGGAAAAAAGAAGGAAAAGAAATTGGATGTTTCTGGCTTAGAGCTTTCAGTGGTGTAGAAATAAATGTGCTAAATTGAGCCTTGACCTTGGCCAGTTTGCTTTTGGGGAATATGTCAACAATGATTTGATTACTCCCCCTCTTAATCATATTCTAATTTTCATCTACTGCAGTAAATCTGTCTCTGCAGTTTTCTGTTCTGTGTTTTGTTATAATATCATCAGTGGAACAACAAGGAGCAGAACTGTGTCAGAAACAAGATAGTGATGTCCAGTGTCTTTCACCATTGGGCCTTAGTGTTGTTGGAGGTCGATGTGGTGTGATTTAAAGGGAAGAAATGATTTTCTGTAGTGAAATGAAATAGTTATTTGTGAACATATATATATACACACAAAGAAGCTTGTCTTGGTCAAAACAAAACTGCTCTGTAATTGTTTGTGTTACATCTTTTTGTATAAGGTACATGAATCCCCAAATTTGAAAAACTTATATTAGGGGTTTAAACACATTATTTTTGAAACACATTTTATGTGACTTTGCCCCCACCAGATGATCTTTGTATGGAATGCATTCAGTAACAGCTTTTGTCATTATAAACTGATAGTTTTATGGCATTAGCTTAGGGGCTTCCCAACAGCATAGTGTGTAAAATGCATCTTATAGAGAGCCACTGCTCCCAAGAAGCCTGAGTGTTGGGAGTCAGAGCGTGGGCTACTGGGAATAAGGAGTCATCCAGCAGCAACGCTTGCATGAGCAGAGAGAAGCTTCCTTTCCTAGCACAGCTCATGGCACACGGAACGAAAACAGCTCTTATGATTAAAACACGCTTCTAATTGAACAACCCAGCAGCCTAAAATGAAAAAGGTGGAAGCAGCTTGGGCAAGCAGCTCCTGCTGCAGGGGCAGTGGGTGTTAAATAGAATGAGATGCCTCTACCAATATTCCTCCTTGACCAAAACCTATGCACTCTGAAGTCTGGGTGAGTCCCGTGGAGGAGAAGAGCAGGAGCTCAGCAGATGGGACTGGTGCACCTCCCCAAACTGGGGATGTCTCAGAGCAGGCAGTACTGGCGTGGAAACCAGCCCCACAAGATGTGGTTTCCAGTTGCAGTCTATTGTTTCTCTTCCCTGCTCTGGGCAATGAGAGCCTGACACCCCTTCAGCAGAGGGTGTTGAATCCCACATAGCAAATGGTGCACATTGGATTTATATTGAATTGTCTTTTTGTGCTAGAATTTCTGTAATTTCTGAAGGTTTAATCTATCACTGAGTAATTAAAACAATGGGACCTCGAAAAATGTAGCATATTTCTAAACTGAGTAATAGGAATAATTCCTCTTTTGAGACTGGTGTTTTGATGATGGATTATTTACTTTGTAGAGTATTTCAAAGGCCTCTCTGAAAAACTTTATTAAAATACAGAATTATTAATACAATATTATCTTTAAAGCTATTTTAAGCTATTTTATGGATCAGATTACACACCCATGGATATCCTTGAAATTGAAGAACTCAGCAAAGACAGTGATTCCCTAAATACATTTCTGACTCTCTAATGTCACTAACTCAGGTTATATCTATTGCATTGCTGTTAGATTCAGACCAAACTTGCAATTTAGAATGCAAATGAGCAGCAAAACCGTAGAGATACAGAACTGATGGAATGCTGAGCATCCTTTACAGAACAGAGCAGTTTCCAACTTCAGCAGCAGACTGCAATGATAGAAAAACAAGACAAAAGTAGGAGAGTGTGCTGTACATCTCTGATATTATTGCTGTGGAAGCTTAGTATGTGCTGCTGTCAGAACACCTCCCTGCTAGGAGCAAAGGAGCTTTAAGTCAGTGCACTTTATTTCTGCACAAAAAAAGTGGAATAGTCAATAAAATAGAAAATGTAAATTTAATCTTACCAGTGAGAGCAGACATCTCTTGAGATTTCTGGGAAGAAGAAGGGTAGATCTTGGGACTTGCAACATTAAGTTCAGTTAATCCAGAATCTGGCAGCGATGGGCTCTGTTGAAAATAGCTTTTGGGACTGGCAGTTTCTCCAGGCAGGGGGGATCCTTGTCCTGGACTGTAGGCACAGGTTTCATTTTCATTGGTGTTTTGGTTGACCATCAGCTCAGGACTCCTGCAGGCTGTTTGCAGCATGACCACTGCGTGTGCAGAAAAAGGTGAAAACGAAAACGGGAGGGAAAAATCTTATTTGGTTGTGTTTACAAAAAAAATAAATCAATCCAGGTTCACATTGAGAACGCAGTAATTGTATTTAATTCTCCAATGCAGATAGCCAGGTCTAGCTTCCCTCTTCTCTTCTTTGCAGCAACTTAAAGCAATTGCAGAATAAAACCAGCCCTGGAATCCCAGCAGTCCCTGGAAATGGGGTTTGAGTTTTTCTTGGCTGCAGTTCTCCTTCGCTCTTTATACTCAGGTCCGGGTGAAGGACGGCAGCCTGGGAAGGCCCCACCCTCTTTCCTAACAATCCTCAGCAGCAGCTGATGAAGAAATGACTTTTCCCAAGAAGAGGTTGAGTACAATCTGAAAAATATTTTTTCCTTAGGTATGAAACAGGAAAACTAAACTCTGGCTGGTTTCCTGCAAACGGCGCGGTCGGGGAAGAGCAACCTTGGTCTTGGGTGGCTGGCAGGGTTGTGCAAACCACTGACTGATCCTGAAGTAAAGGCTTTGGGAGTTATTTTCAGAAAAAAATATTTCAAAAAGGCTGTTTTTCCAAGGCTGTATAAGAGGACCTAAGGGTGTATTGCTCACAGCCTTTGTGAAGCAAAAATAACCTTTCCTTCAACACAAAATTTCATCTCCTGCACTTTGTGTGGTTTTGAATCTGTGAAGGGAGAGAAGCTCCATGTGCCCTGCTAAGGATAATGTTCATGTTTGTGTGTGGGGGTTGGGTTTTTTTGCTTGTTTAGCAAGGAAGGATTTTTTAAATATTGTGACAAGTGCAACTATTACAACTCTATTTGGTTGGGTGCCCTTCTACAAAGTCCATTTCCTTGTCACAAGGAAGCTTCCGTACCAGATATAAACTCCATTCTCGTGTCTTCTACTTCTTTGTACAATCCCACACGTGGGCTACACCATTTCAGCTCAATAAGCAGGTATTTCTCTAAGTTCCTGGTTTGGAAAAAGCTTATGTTGCTTATCAAGTGCAGCAGCTTCTCTCACTGTGTCTTGGAAAGCGTTCCAGCTTTACTCCCAGGCAGAATCTTCTTGCGTATCAGCCTGAGCAGAAAGGAGCTGGGCTTTCTGGAGCAAGTTAAAAGAACAACGTTACAGATGCATTTTGATTTAAACTGTGTGCTGATTCCTCTCTGTAGACCTGCACAATCCTATCTCTCCCACTTCCTCCGTACCGAGCGCAATAACTCCCGTCTCAGGGATGTTGAAAGAGTTGTTTGGGTATTGATCACAGCCAGCAGATTTGATGCTTGTGGAACAAGTGTAGAATCAGGAGCCAATCTGCTTTGCAATAGCCCTGGGAAGGTGATGACCTGGCTCCCTGTCCCACAGATCCTGCTGTCTCCCAGCGTCACTGCCTTTGGATCTGCAAACCCTGGGTGCGCGGAGGCACGGCTGATGCATCCCCACCTCTGCGTGGCTGCCTGGGACCACAACCAACCAGGGCAGGGCAGCTCTCCTTTATTCCTCTGAAATCCACAGGGCTCTGTAGGTCACATCTGGGAACTAAGGATGTGTAGTGAGCCAATATTCCAGGTTCTTCTGTAACGGATTTGCTTAAGTGAAGTGATTTGTTAAATGGTATTTCAAAAGTTAAAAGGTTATTTACCTTTCTGATAGAGACAGCCAGAGGGTGTCTATTTTGAATTAAAGACACACTTGGCTCTGCTGTGGTAAATATTTTCCTTCTGTTTCACCCACTTTGCCTGTTGATTGTACGGGTCTAGGACCAGCTGGGGCCAGGGTTCCAGTTCCTCGGTGACACGAAGCAGTGTGTTATCCTGTCCGTGGTGGATCAGTAGGATGAGGCATCATTTAAGGAACTGCTCAACACTTGTATAGGTGGGAGAACTGCAAACAGGAAATTATGTGGTGAATCATTGCATTTATTGAGCAGTAAATCACACTGGAGATTTCTCATCTTCCATACTCCAACTCACATATCGGACAGTTTTCACTGCTTGTTTATAATATGCTCTTACATTCACAGGGAAAGCAGGGATTAGACTGGTTTTATGGTACAGAACTTAGCAAACGCATCCCTGTAGCCATGAGAAGAGAAGCAGATTTCCAAAACTAGCAATAAAAACCTTGGAACGTGGCCACTACAAGAAATGGCCTCCAAGGCTTTGTCTTTAACTGGGAATCCAGTGGTTCTCCTCCTTCCAACTTCAATAAGTACCTGATATTTTAATTGTATATTTTGTTACTTTGATTTCAAATAACTGATGAACCTTACTCTATAAACAAGTACTACTGGAAATGAGCTGTGCATTTACAGCTTGACCTTCTTTTCAATAGCAACATTAAATTTGGACCTGCTAATAATGCTCCATCATGTCCTCCTCTAGACAGCGTGGCCAGGCAAGTTTCAGCACGCACAGCAAGCAGAGAGGCTGCAGATGAGGCTTTCTAGGATCTGTAGGTGCTGCTTCAGCTGGTACCTCTTGATTCCTGCAGCTGTGGACAGAACCATTTAGCTTTTTACCCAGTGAAAACTGAGCTGGGAAAAGTATTTTCCACCCTGAAAATTTTATCTTCTCCAGTTTTAGCAATTTCTGCTCTTTTAACCTACCCGATCCCTTGTAAGAAAGGGTGGAAATTTCAAGTATTAAAAATGTAAGAACTGAAGACACAAATATGAATATTTTGGCAAAGGTCTTCAGTGACAGTCATTTGGGGGAATGAAGTCAAAACAGGGGTTTAGTCTTAAACAGAGCTGTTGGAAACTGGTTTGTACTTCTTGTTTTCTTCCCCAGCTCCCCTGCAGGAAAACTTGCGTGCCAGATTATTGTGTTGAGGGGTTTATTTTTCCCTTTTTAGGTGTCTGATGTAATCACTGCCACATTGATTTACGTATCCTGATTACTGATGTAAAATTTTCAGCAAAAATGCCCATCACCATTGGAAGTTCCCAGTGGAGAACTGTAATCAAGGCAATTCCTTTCCAACCGATGGGCAGCTCTGTCAGTCTCTCTCCATGTAAACTTTCAGGTTGTGCTGTCGGTGGGTGGAGCCCCTTTGATATCTTTGGATGCAGGAGGAGTGCTCTCTATCTTCCTCCATCCTTTGTTGCTACATGTTTCTTCAGGGCACACACCCTCTTCCGTGGCATTTGCTGGCTTAGGTGTTTGTCTGTCTTTCTCTTTTGATGCCATTGTTTTGCCAACTGTTCACTCACCTGACTATGAAATCCTTTGCTGCAAAAGGGTTCATTTATTAATATTCCCTTTCACATGGGGATTAGGAGCTGGTGGGGCTTAATTTGCACTAAAGTAGAAGGCAAGCACAAGGCTTTTCCCTGCATGTGCTGTCAATGTCTGATTAGAATACAAATAAAATCTCAATCGTATGCATATAATTCCCTTTAAAGGTGAACTTCACACTGTGTGAATAGGTTTGAACTAAATGGATTACCAGTAATGTAAAAAACACTGAATAATGAAGCTATATAAAATTCAGAACCAGTGCAAAACATGCCTTTTGGTCAAGTCTCTCTCCTGGGAAGCAGTGCTCTCCTGCAGAGGGTCCATTTGCCTGCTTGCAGTGGAAAGCTTGAATTCTGCTGTGCTCTGCACCCGTGCTGGCAGTGAAACAGGGCTGGGCCATTGCTGTTGAGTGTGTCTGTGTAAAGAGGAATACATAATCAGGTGTTGTATCTGGGATGTCTGCTGAGAGTGGCCTCTGAATGATTCTTCAGAAAGAAACACTAGTGACAGATGTCAGTACTGAGCAAGTGAACCGGAGCAGCTCTTTGTCGTGTCGAGGGCTGTGAAATAAGAACCCTCCTGACTTCTTGGTGCAGTACCAAACTGCACAAAGAAATTAATGTCTCTTAGCAATTGCAGCCATTCAGGTCTCCTCAGAATGCCATTCTGGTGGCTGATGTCCTGCTTTCCTATGGCTTTGCAATCTTTAGCTATTTTGGGTGAAGGATAAAGTACTTTCTCTTAGTGATTAATTTATTTCAGTACTCAATTATGCTCTGCTTTGGCTTTAGCTGACAGAAATAGAGCATAGGACATGTAAAATGTTGGGTTTTCATATGTTGTGCCTTCTAAATACATTTCATCATTCTTTAGGGATGTTCTGTGGTGTTGTCTCATCTGTGCTTCCCCTCGTCATGACCATCTTTCCTGAGAAAGGTGTCAGAAGGGTTCCTGTTTATTTGCTCAACTAAAACAGAGCTTGTCTGTCCTGAAGAAGTGTACAGGGATCTGTACAGGGATCTGTGTCTCTCCACCCACCTCACACAGCTCTGTGTCTGAGGGCTGAGGGCATCAGATCTTGTGAAATCGTCTGCAGAAGGATCTTCACTGTAGGAGATGAAAATAACAGTGAAGGCAGGAGAGGAAGCGTGGGCTGGAGCTGTGATGAAAGTGTGATTGACAATGTCATTGTCGCCTTTTGCATGATTTTTATTGTACCTTTCCAAGACTTGTCTGCTACTGACTCATCTTTAATGATGCTCCATGGTTACTTCTAAATGTTTTCCTTGGAGTCAGAGCTCCCTAGTGATGACAGAGATGGCGTGTTCAGACTGTTTTTACCTTCCTGAAATACCTTATATTCAACCATGATGAAATATCTCTCGTGTCAGACTGCTGGTTTGACTCAGTCCCCCCACAGATACCAACCAAGAAGTTTCCCAGGCCGTTTGCACCTCCTCAGACCACAACAAGTAAAGCTGATTCTCCCGTGTGACACTCTAAGGTAGGGATGGAACATGGTTAATTGTTGACAGCATTTAGTTCTCTTCTGGGCTGGGTGCTGAGGTCTTGAAGAATTGTGGGCCATCAAGGGTGAAGAAACTGTTTTGATCTGCCCATTTTCAGTGCTTCTTAGCACGGCTCTGAGAAGTATCGGCCTCCACTCAAAAGTATGTAACTGTATGCTTGCTTTTTGGTGTATTTCTGGAAAAGGCTATTAAGGAGAGAAACTCAGAGCTACTACAGAGAAGGAGCTTTGTTCGATATTCCCGGCCTGACCTGTGCTGTCAACCTAAACCAGCCTCATCTGATCCATTCTGTGAGGCAACAGTGACCTCCCATGGGCACAGCTGAGCTCTCAGTGGTGAACGTTCCTCTTTCATTGACTTGACAAATCCCTTAGGGAATTAATCACATTATCCCAAACTATGTGAAGATTTCTCAGCTTTCCAAATAGTTAACCAGGTGCAGTATTAACCTTGTTCATCAGTTTTCTGGCACAGATTTTCTCCAGCCTGTACCTGTCACCAACAACCAGCAAAGCTGAAGGCAAAAGCTTAAACTAAGGAGCGTGATGCACACACAAAGACAAAAGGGAAAAACCTTGTTATTTGGAGAATTGTGATGGGTTTTCCTTTGGGATCTTCTTACTTTAACCACTTTTTCACTAAGAAACTTTTTTTCTCAGACAAATCCTGGAAAGGTGTTGCAAGAAAAAAATTCCAGCTGTTTCCTCTGTATTTTATTTCTCTTCTGTTTTCTTTGCAAAGCAAACCTTGAGGAGCTACAGAGAAGGGATCTGAACTATGAAGCCTGGTTTCAAAGGTGGCTTCTCTGTGCTTTCTCAGCTGAAGAGCTGCAGATGCTGGTTGGGTAGCAGAATATAGTTGTTTTCCCAGAGGATCTAAAGTGGAGGTTAACCTTCAGATTGTGGAGCACCAGCATCTCCTGCAGCTACAGCATCCCAGGGTGATGTGATATCAGAGCAGGGCTCAGCACTTTCTGTTCCTGTTAAATGCAGATTTAGGCTGCCTAAGCTGTTTTGTGACTTTCTGTACAGTTACTTTTGCTGAAGGAAATTTTGGCAGAAAGCACAGGAAAAAAAGGCACATTCTTAGGTTTGGCTTTTTAAGAAATATTTTACAGTTTTTTTTTTCCTAAAAGTGGAATAAAAAAAAAGAAATCCCCAAATTCAATAAAGCATTTAGACCTGACCCAATGAGCTCTCTTCAGTGACCTCAACATTCTTAGGGCAGCCCAGGAACCAAAATAGTGAGTTGGTCTCAGTATACAGTGTTTCACTTTCACTCACTGAGAACCTGGTTGTGTTTAGCTCTTCATCACCCTTTTATTTTGCAAAAATTCAAACCGAGCCAAAAAAAAATCATGTGAGCAGTAAAAACCGTTGTTCCTGGTATCCTGAGTTCTGTCACTAGATGGGGGTATGAGTTACACCCTGGGAAACCCTCGCCGGGGACCAAAACACATTGGTTACAAACAGAGATCAGCAAGGAGCAGCATGAAGGCAAATAGATAACAGGGTGCCAAAATCTCATGTTGAAATAAATATGATGAATGATAATTTCCTTGTGTTCCCCAATGTTGTTTTAATAATTACATTAATGAGGAATATGGCAGAAATACCATTTCTATTACTCTTGGTGACTCAAACTCGTTGAGTATTTGCGAGGCTGAGAGTATTGCTGTGAGCTGTACCTAGAATTCAGGGTGAAGGGGACAGTGCACTTCAAAATGCAGCTGGACTTGGGTGAAATAATCATAGAATCATGGAATGGTTTGGGTCAGAAGGGACCTTAAAGCCCATGTAGTTCCAACCTCCTGCCATGGGCAGGGACACCTCCCACTGGATCTGGGGCCTCAGTGAAACAGAGGCCTGCAGAGGACAGTCTCGACTTAAGGATGCACAATCAGGGTTAATAGTTTGTGTCTCTGTGCTAGAGCCACAACTGTATTCTTTTCAAGACTGGGTACGTGAGCAGTCTTCTCTATTTACAGTCTATTTTTTAAAAGGCTCATTTATCTGCCCAGTTAATGAAACACAATGACTGGCAGCCAGTCAAAATACTCTGTTTTTCCAACTCTTGCACAACATTGTTTCCCTCGCCTTTTAGATCCTGTCCCTGGCAGACCCAAGCGCATGGGATCTGCTGTTCTTCTGTTGGGAGACTGTTTCTACTCTTACATAGATGAGTTATTTCATGTGAACAAAGGTGGGGAAGTTGACCCCTAAACCCCCTACATTTTCAGATTATTTTCATGCATTTCTTTTATTTGCAAACCCTTTCTCTTCACTCTTGTCTTACCTTGACCTAGACGGCTGTAAAGTGCTTCATAATCTGTTTTCTTTCTTCTTTTTAATCTCAGGCTTAGTGATCTAGAGGAAAGAGTCCCTTCAAAGGCAGAAGGTTGCTCTTTGCCATGTTTGTCTGCAGTTGTCTTGTCTGCCTTTCCTGGCAGGGATTCAGTGCAGCACTTAAATGGGGCGTTAAGTGCCGGCCTGACATCGTCCATAAACCTGTGCTGTTTGAATTGGAGCCCTTGCACTCTTTTTGTTTCTGGTGGTTAAATATTCTATAAGTTTCTTGCACCAGTTTTGACATCAAGCTAAGCATGTCTGAAGAGCAAACTCAATACCTTTGTCAAGACAAGTGATGTCTGAATAACTGAGTACATTCAGCTGGGCTCCACAAGGACTCCGTCGTGGCAAGCACAAGGAGTCTGGTGCTCCTCTGCTGGATCTCTCACAGGGCAGCAGCCACTGGGGGGAGAGAAGAGGAAAATGCAGTTTGTGCAGGTAGATGCCAGGTTTTCACATTGCACCAATCAAACTTTAAATAGCTCCATGGAATCTGTGTGTGAGAGGGTGACAAGGGGAGGCTTCATCCCACAGGTGGTTCCTGATCTCTTGTACTTTGCTCTTCCTTTGTTTTTGGACTCCAAACCTTGCTGAGTCTCTGTTGGTTGGAAGATTTGTTTTATAAAGGCTGTTTCAGGTGCTGATCTATTCTCTGTAGGGGGCAAGCCTCAAGGTGCCTCTATTGGAGAAGAACTTCTCACAGCAAACTGTGAGGCAAACACCACTTCCATTGGCACACGACTCTTTCCAGTCTATTTTAGTCCCTTGATGCTGAATTTCTGCTGCCTTTGACAAGAATTCCAACAACTTCTAACAGTCACTGAAGATATTTGCCAGAAACTTTATGCTTCCACAACCAAATCCTCAGAGAACCTCTCATCTCAAAAAAACCACTGACCCACATAAATAATGTTCCTTACTTTCTACGTGGCAGGGAGTCTGGAGAAAGGGCACAGCAGCCTATTAGTCATGTAGCAAACCTGAGCAGCTGAATGAAATAAGAATTAAGATGGACCCAATTGCAAATGCTTTCCTATTACCTGCAAATTAGCTACAAAAAAGCCAATTGCTTATTTAGGGTTAATAATTAAGGTAATACCTAAGTGAGGATAAGAAAATAAAGGCCCTAAATCTATTTTTCCCCTCTGAACAAATACATTGAAAGTCACAGACGACAATGGTTTGTGATCTGGGGTCAGGTTTCAGAGCTCTTTTCCCATACATTGAGATTATATTTCACTCCCAATGGCCTTCATCCAAGTTCTTTCAGCATCAGGGAAATGAGACCCACTGAGGTCAGTTAATGCAGTCCTGCCATGGCTACAGGAGAAAAGAGAGGAGGGATTTCATACAGATCTATAAATATTCTGTGTAAGGCTGGGTATGGTTCTGCCTGGACTCCCTAACACAGAAAGGGTGATTTAGGCTGTAGGTGGGTCATTTTCTTCTGTAGGGATGAGTAGGGTTGGGAAGCCACTTTGCCCTTTGGCCACTCCTTGAAATGCAATGTGTGATCTCTTCTGGTTACTTTAGACCCATTAGGCCCCTGAGATTTCATCTCATTGAAGCTGGTGGTGTCTGAAAATGCATCACAATCTTTGGATACACCAAAAAAAATACTGTTCTCCCTTATCCTCGACCTAAAACAGTCACTTTGCAAATGGGGAAATAATTTTGTTATTAAAAAAACCCCAAAACAACAACAAAAAACCATTTATCATAGAAAAGGAAGGCAGGAATTTAATAAGAATCTGGCTGGCCTGAGAGAACATAGCAAACAAACCTCCTCTTATGTTGAGTAATCAAGTTCACAATATCCAAAGTTAACACTTAATTATGAAATGTGATCCAGACGTTGCTGTGTTAATCTCTGGGTAATGAATAAGAATAATGAATAATAAGAACAATGAATAAGAGCAGAACCCTAGAAAACAACTCTGTAAATTTGAGATTACTGAGCTATGTTATTTGTTCAAGGCTGTGTATAGTATTGCTTTTTGGTTTTCTTTATTAATTGTGACATGTGGTATTTACCTAAAAACAAGGAAGTACAGCTTATTAACCAACAAGGCCAAGAAATTCAGCAGCATTCAGTTCCTTTGTAGTGAATAAACTGATCTTTGAGAGTTCTACGTGTGCACAGCCCTTTTGGGACACAGCTTTAATAGCCAAGCCTTTCTGTTCTGTTCAACTCGGGCACAGAGTTTAAGGAGAAACATCTCAATAGGGTGGGAATGTGAAGGATCTGACAGGGGCCATGGACTGGCAAAGTGAACGTTGGTCTCTGCTCACAACTTTAAGAGAACTCTTGCTGAGTTTTGTAGGGCCCGTGCGGGCCGTTAGAGCTGAGTTTGTGCTTAAACAGTTTACTTAAGTGAGACTGAAGCAGTTCTGGATGTATTTCAGGTGGATTAAATAGATATGGTGCTTGGTAGAGGAAAGAAAACATGCTAAGCACTCCATTATTGTTTTCCCCTTATATTGCAGAGCTTCATCCCTTTTCCATTGGAATCAAGGAAAGCCTAAAGGCAGCCGGAGGTGGTGGTGGTGGTAAATGCAGCTTAAGAACAACAGAGCGTGCTGAGCACGTGCACAGATCCTTTGCCTGCAGAGCATTTGGTAGCTCTGTTTCAAAGGTGCACGTGTGGAACTGCTGAGTCCTCCCAGCATCTATTGAATGGCTGCACAGCAACAGCTTGGCCACATCTGGGCCAGCTGTGAACCAGGCAGAGTCGTGGAGCTTTGGTGTCACAATGCAGAACAAATACGGCCACCCTGTGCTCGTTCCTCCATCACTTCTGCTCAGACTTTCCTCCCAGTAAATTAGAACCTCTCTGCAGACGTGAGCTCCTGGAGAAATTCCCCATTTCACACCAGCTTTTGCCACCTACAGTTGCTTGTTTAAAATAAGCTTTGTCAAGTCAAGCACGCTACACGCTGCAGATGAGGAAAATAACGTGTATTTAATTGCTATCCTTGAGTAGTTATGTTTTATAGCAATATATTTATTTGTGATAGGAGACATTTACTTAGAATTGTTCTTGCTATAGTTCATATCATTTGTTTGAGCCATGAATAAACACGATTGCTGTGCCAGCTTTTGAGGATCGGGCTCTCTGACCCAACCAGTCTAACCCGGCGATTGTTCGGGTTGGTTTCTTGCCACGTGTATTTTTTTCTTGAGCAGTAAGTTCCCATGAAAGTGCCCACATATCCCCCCTTGTTCTGAGGGAATGTTTCATTAGCATAAATCATTTCATGTCTTGGGGAGTCCAACCTTATTTCTTCATGAGTACAAACCTGCATCTAATCCTTTTTTGTTATTTGTATTTCTGATTAAATTCCAGTACTGCTTCCTTATGCTCCAGCCACTGCCCCTACAATTTCTGCTCTTAAGAGGTTTCATTCTTTAGTCTCAGAGCTCTTATCTCCATCAGCAAGTTCTTCTTCCCCCTGAGGGTTACAGACATGCAATGGGAAGACCAAACAACTCCACAGTGTGATGTGGAGTTAGGGCTGTACTGGTACTCCCTTAGAGAACAGCTGATGGAAATGCCCACAAGAAAGTCTTATTCTCTGGAAGAAGGTCCATATCTCTCATTTCAGATCAGATTCAGGTGCTTTAAATTAGGGAAACTCTGGAGTCCTCAGTATGGGAAGGACATGGGGCTGTTGGAGCCAGTCCAGAGGAGGCCACGGAGATGATCCGAGGGCTGGAGAACCTCCTGTATGAGGACAGGCTGAGAGAGTTGGGGCTGTGCAGCCTGGAGAAGAGAAGGCTCCAGGGAGACCTTAGAGCAGCCTCCCAGGACTGAAAGGGGCTCCAGGAAAGCTGGGGAGGGGCTCTTGATCACAGAGTGCAGGGATAAGATGTGAAGGGGAAGGGGTTTCAGCTGAAAGAGGGGAGATGGAGATGAGATCTTAAGGAGAAATATTTTCCTGTGAGTGTGAGGAGGCCCTGGCCCAGGTTGCCCAGAGCAGTGGTGGCTGCTCCATCCCTGAGGGTATTCAAGGTCAGGTTGGATGGGGCTTTGAGCCCCCTGATCCAGTGGGAGGTGTCCCTGCCCACGGCAGGGACTGGAACTGGGTGGGCATTGATGTCCATTCCAACCCAAACCATTCCATGATTCCAAGTCCCACCAGTTACAGCAAGGCTTTGCTCACTGAGCCGATGCACACAGTGAGTGCTGTATTCCTCCAGCAAATGGCATCACGTTCCAAAACAATACATTTATCAAGGAACAGAGGTGAGAAATGACACAACTTTCTGAGATTTGTAAAAGTTTGTGTAGGGAAATGAGAAAATGCAAAAATACAGGTGTTACTTGGAATTTGCTCCTCTTTATCCAGGGTTAAGAGGTTAATGGAAGCATAACCCACACAAGGAGACCTAGATGACTATAAAAAGGAAAAGAGAAAAGAATTAAATATTTACCTAGTAAATGAAATGCCAATCGACAGATTAAATATGCAGGCTCTTTGTTATCATTCCAATAATTCCAGAACAAAAAGTCAGAGCTGAAGGAGGAGCAAATACCTGGTACCAACCTTACACCTGTGCAAAGCAAGAAGAGACTTGGCACCTGCAGCTCTCTGGAGAGCAGTCACCCCTTTGAAACACTGTGATTGTTTCTCAGACCTTCTGCATCCTTTTCCACCTCAGGTGCATATTTTTTTTTACCCTCTTAATTTCTGAGAGCCGAGCTGTCTAATCAGTCTGGTTAATTTCTGGATTGGAATCAAACCAGCCCTTGTGGCTAAACTGACCAGAGGGACTTAGGCTTGGTCCTAATGATGTGGTCACTGGGGTGAAGAGACATTTCTGATGGTTTTGTTGTTGCATTTGGCCTCACCCAGGAACTACAGGTCCAGCTTTATGTAGGATATGTGCTAAGAAGTGTCAGTGAGGCACCGTAGTAACACCACACCTCTGAGTAACAGTGAGCTTCACCCAATCCCTCGCTGTCCTCTCTGGCATCCTGTTCACACTGCTTTCCCTCAGGACAAATTGTTTGTGTCACAGCAAGCTGAATGGCAGCTGATATAATCAGTGATACTCAGAGCAATAATTCTGCAGGGTTGTAACTTGCATTGGGTGCTGTGTTTGTTCTTCCCAGGGAGAAAAGGGTTGAACAAAGCAGTGGATGATGCTGCGGCTGTTGCTCAATAGGACAACTTCTGCACAAGTTTAACAGACAGAAAACAGAGCCTCTATGATACCATCAAACTGCTTCATTCCAAAACCTGCTGCTGATGAGAATGTTGGCTCTCTAACCTTCAGACACTGTTCTAAGACTTCTGAACCTCTGCATTCCTGCTAGGCTCAACTGGGCTTTAAGGAAAGGGTGCTGTTCCCTTGGTCAGTCTCTCCTGTGGGAGAAACCCACTAGAGGAGGAATGATGTCTCTGTGATAGTTTGCATTCTGCTGAAAACTCTTTCTGGTGGTGCTCAGGAAGAGCTCTCTATGTGCATGACTTTAATCCACCCTGCTAGAAGACTCTGTGCTTGGTGCAAGGCCAGTTGGGTCACGATAGCTCTGGCTGGCACAGGACCTTGTTTCTGTCCAGGGCAGTGGCTTTGTCTGGTGCCAGATTCGTAGCTCTAATATCAGCACATTGAGAACTTGAAGAAAGGTCTTTGGTCCCCATGGCTGAATTTCATCTGCCTTAAAGTAGACATGGATATCTCAGCTGGTCATCGAAGAAATAACCAAGGCAAGAACAGGCATCCTGGGGAATTCACCTTAACTCAGCTGGGTTACAGGAATTACTTTTGGGAGCTGTGTTTCTGTGGTCTAGAGATGGGTTATGTAAGCACTTCACTGTGTTCCTCTTCACAATCATTGTGATGGATACGTCAATCCTTCTCATCTCAAGGTTTTTTCCTGCTTGTGAGCAACTGAAGAGTGTCATCTGCTTTCTGTGTTTGAGGCATCTGCCTTACCTTAGCACTCCTGAGGTACAGCTTGGAGCTTGTCTGCGTTCACTACAACGGTTCCATCATGGGACCTTCACCTCAGCTGTCTGGACACTGTGCACCATTGTCTGAGCCAAAGTATGCGACAAGAGTGGTCTCAATATGATGAAAATCTAAGGCAACGTGTGAATGGCTGTGGAAGCAGGTGTAGGGCAGGTTTCTATGGGTGAAAAAGGGTCAGAAACCTGAAGGTTTTACTGATGAAACAGAAATGAGTGTTGAAAAGACCAATTTCCTTAGGAGCTTGTTTAGTCACTCTGCCTAAAAGAAAAGGAACTGGCACGGATCTGTTCCAGGCACTGTTAAACCTTTGTGTACTTGTGCCGAACTCTTATGACAGCTTTGACTTATGTTCCTCTGTAAGCCCCAAGGCAGACCCCAGGAACCTTTCGCGTCCTCTCTCTTGCTCAATGTGTGTTCTGCTCTCCCATGACCTGTTCCTCATCTCATGTTTCTGTCGCTTTTTCAATTTCCAGCTATATCTGACAGACAAGGAGGCGGCCTTGTGGATCTTGACAGTTAGAAAGGAAGGATTAGTGGTGAAATAACATTATTCTAAGATTAAAAAAACCCTCTTCTTAATCCAGTGTGGTTTTTAACCTGAGTGATTGTGAGATAGAGTTGCTACATAGCAAGTTCTGTGCGGAGATCACATCCTTCCTGAATGCAGGGTAGGAGTTATTGCCATCCCTAGAGAAATAGGGGTTGAACTGGAGCTTCCAGTGGGGCTCATCTTCAAGCATCATTCGAATTGCTGGCAATTCCTACCTTCAGTCTATTTGTTTTCCTATTCCTTACCTATACGGAGCGTCACGCGTGTGAGGAACCATCCCTGAACTGGGTGGCAGCCGTCTCTTTAAGGCTTTCCTTTGAGTACACATCTAGGAGTGGTTATGTTTTTGCTATTCTCGTTTTGGTGGGTTTGGTGGTTTGTTTGCTTGTCCTTTTTGGTTTGGTTGCTTTATTCCTGAGCTCTGCTGCCCCTCGGGTGTCACAGATGAGTTTGCTGTGCACGTATGTGGTTCTGACACTGCAGAGCTTTTTTCCAAGGTGGGGAGAAGTGAACTGACTTCCTTCTGAAGGCACAGGTTTCCAAGGCTCCAGCAAGGCTGGGCTCTTCCTTTCCCCAGAGCTTACTTTCCTGAAAAGTTCTTTTAAACCTTCTCCCACAGGAGGAAGTGTGGGATATAGAACAGGAATTTGTTGGTTACAGAGGATAGAGAGCACTAGAACCTTACGGAGAGCTAAAAGTTATTGGAGGTGCATTCTAATCTGCTAATGGGGTTGGCTAATGAGGAGGAGCTTTCTACACCTATGCTGGTGCAAGGGTTGTGCTCTCACATGGCTGAAATCCCTGCGTGACAGCAGTCAAATGACTTAAACCACAACCAGTCATCACCGAAGCGCAAGCTTAACGCCTCGGAGCAGCGTAGGCTTCATCCCAGCTACCACATTGCATAATTGAAATGGAGTGAGGACTTAATGACAATGCAGTAGCTATTTAGTACCTTCATCTATAACCATTCAGGGAGAAAAGCAGCAGCAGTGCCTTTACAAGCTCCTGAAGAATTAAAATATATAACCTATTGTCAACAGGTTTAAGAAGTGCAGCATCACAATAAAACACAACTGTGATGACCCAGATCCCTGTGGAAAGGGGGCAGATGTGTCACAAGGGATATTTAGGCCAGTCAGCAAGTTTTAAAAGGTAAATATTTTATTGTGTTTTTGTTATATGAGTAAAATTTCAAGGGAATTTGTTTTCTAATACCTTAAAAGGAATTGGTTTTCACTGATAGCAGAACTCCTGCCCCACAAGTACTCGGACCTTTGAGAGATGTTAAATTAGGTGATAGAAATTTGAATAAATGCACATAGCTGGCAATTTCCACAAAGCCTCCTTCTCCAAGGGTGAGAATAGAGCGCAGCCCTC
Source organism: Dromococcyx pavoninus (assembly GCA_033558185.1). Taxonomy (NCBI): domain Eukaryota; kingdom Metazoa; phylum Chordata; class Aves; order Cuculiformes; family Neomorphidae; genus Dromococcyx; species Dromococcyx pavoninus. The sequence continues at coordinate 66,092 of JAUMJL010000344.1, read as the reverse complement.
CTGGAGGCTCTTCCTGACTGCTGAATGTGGTGATCTGTGAATCTGGGGTTTGGTTGATGTGTTGTGTTTGGGGCTTTTTGGGGTTTAGTTGGCTTTTTTTCTTTGATACAGTCAATCTTATTCAGTTTCCGAGTGTTCAGTGTTTTAAAGGATTTACTGTTGCGCTTTGAGTCTTTATGCCTTGGTTGAAAGGGCTGAAATGTTCCATTTGTTATGACTGTTAAGAAAATACATTGAGTTTTGAATAAGTTGAGCGTTGGCAAAGCTTGGAAGGAAAACTGACAACAATGCTTTTCCTTACGTGAAAATGTTTAGCATCTCAGTTCAGTTCATTCTTGTATTTGTTGGTTTGTTTTGAATGTTTCATTTAGATGTTACAAAGCGAGAGGAAACAAATCAGAATAACTGAGTCATAATATTTTCACAATATTGAGGTTCTTGGCGGGGAAAGTCCAGGTTTACCTCACGGTAGCAACAGTGGGATCGGATTTGTTTTGGTTTTCTGTGCTGTTATCAGATAGAGGAGAGAACTTTATGCAAATTCTGGAGAGCCTTAAGCACCCCCAGCATGATGCAGATATTTGTGTCCTGTGCCCTGACCTCATGGAAGGTTGGTTTCTGCTGGTGGCTGCGGAGAAATTAGTTCTAAAAATACACAAAGGTCTGTCTTCTGCGTGTTCAGTTCCAGGGAATTTATCCATGGCACAGGATGGACTGTGATAAACGTGCTAAATGTGTTGGCTGGAGCCAAGTGTGTCCTGAGCTGCATCCAAAGCAGTGGGACCAGCAGGGCAAGGGAGGGAATTCTGCCTCTCTGCGCTCATGAGACCTCACTTGAAACCCTGTGGTCAATTCTGGAGTCCTCAGCACAGGAAGGACCTGGAGCTGTTGGAATGAGTCCAGAGGAGGCCACAGAAATGATCCGAGGGCTGGAGAACCTCCTGTATGAGGACAGGCTGAGAGAGTTGGGGTTGTGCAACCTGGAGAAGAGAAGGCTCTGGGGTGACCTTAGAGCAGCTTCCCAGGACTGAAAGGGGCTCCAGGAAAGCTGGGGAGGGGCTCTTGATCGGGGAGTGCAGAGATAGGATGAGGGGGAATGATTTTGAGCTGAAAGAGGGGAGATTGAGATGAGATCTTAGGAAGAAATGTTTTTTTGTGAGGGTGGGGAGACCCTGGCCCAGGTTGCCCAGAGAAGCTGTGGCTGCCCCATTCCTGGAGGTGTTCAAGGCCAGGCTGGTTGGGGCTTTGAGCCCCCTGATCCAGTGGGAGGTGTCCCTGCCCACGGCAGGGGGTTGAAACTGGATGGGCTTTGAGGACCCTTCCAACCCAAACCATTCCGTGACTCTATGGAACGTTCACTTCCCTACTCGTTCCTTTGCAAAGGGTACTGGGGCAGTGTGTGCCTGCAGGGTGGGAGCAGAAGCACTGCTGTGGACCCTCCACTCAGCTCTGCAGGTGAGTGGTGGTGCTGGGACTGTGCTTTTCACCAGGAGTGGAGAAGAAGTCAGGCATAGAAAGCAGGTGATCTATGGCCAAGTGTTTCCCATAGTTTTCAGCGCAGCGTTGGCAACTCCTTTCTGAAAGCAATTAATTTATTCACCTGGCCGTAGCGTGGCTGCCTTTGGCACTCTTGTGCGACGCACTTGGGTGCCAACAGACCCAGGCTTTGTGCCCTCATTATCTGCAATTGTAAAGGAATGAATGATTTTAACGTTGTTTAATGTGTAATCCAAACCCTGCCGAGCTCTGTCCAATATGAAAATTCTCCCCTTCTGTAAACATAAAAGCAACTTAAATTTTATTCTGTGGAAATCACCTGACCTTGTCTAATCTGAGAAAAATTCCACAGCTGACTCTCCTAGTATTTGGGTTTAGGTCTACCAAATGGAATAGGAGGGAAATAGAGATGATCAGGGACTGGAGCACCTCCTGTACGAGGACAGGCTGAGAGAGTTGGGGTTGTTCAGCCTGGAGAAGAGAAGACTCTGGAGGACCTTAGAGCAGCCTCGCAGGACTGAAAGGGGCTCCAGGAAAGCTGGGGAGGGGCTCTTGATCAGGGAGTGCAGGGATAGGATGAGGGGGAAGGGTTTTCAGCTGAAAGAGGGGAGATTGAGATGAGATCTTGGGCAAAAATGTTTTGCTGTGAGGGTGGGGAGGCCCTGGCCCAGGTTGCCCAGAGCAGTGGTGGCTGCCCCATCCCTGGAGGTGTTCAAGGCCAGGCTGGATGGGGCTTTGAGCCCCCTGATCCAGTGGGAGAGGGTTGGAACTGTATAGGCTTTCAGGTCCCTTCCAAACCCAACCCATCCCATGATTGTCCTTACAGAAGAGAGTAGGAGTTGAATGAATTCTGGCTGCCAAGCCTCATGTTACAGGTGAGCATTTGTGAGGCCTCAATTTCTCACCTGGTGAACTTTCAACATTTGTCTTTCCCTGGCTTGAAGTACCTTCAGAGGTGAAATTGTAGATTGTGCAAAATTACTGGTGGGTAAACAAAAGGAAAAGAAAGGAAGGGTTAAATGGAAAATTAAGCACCTTCATTGGTGCTTGCACCAGAATTAAGTTCAATAATTGCTGGTTTCTGTACCTGCATTTAATAAAATAAAATATTGCCCAGTGGGAGTTCCGCTCATTGAAAAGAAAGAGTAGGGAGCATTCACAGCTGAGTTCTACAAGAGGAAAGCTCCTAAATATCCAGGGAACTCTCAGTGTTAATCAAATGCTTTCTGTGCATCTGGAGTGAAAGCAAATACCCTTATCTTTCTGCTCTGCTATAGATCAGAGAGGGGTTACTCAAAAGTATGTAACATAGGTGGTTAAACAGGAGTCACTGTTGTGTTTTAGATGAGAATGTCTGGTTTGAGCATTCTTCTCAGATGTGTTCTTTGCTGCTGATCTCACGTGGCTTATCATGATGAAACTTCTAAACATCTGCTATATTGTAAATCCTCATTTTTTTATCAGGGTTAAGGGAAGGGTTTATGGACAGAAAGGGATGCCAGAAAATGCCCCTCTGCAAACGGTGTTTCAGTTTTATAGCAGGGAATCACAAATCTGCCCGGAGATACAGCAGCTTAGCTGACACAAACCAGAGCAGAACATCAAACCTCTTTTGCCTGAGAATGCTGCTGCTCTTATATCCACATTTACCAAGCCTGTTGCTGCGTAGCTTCCTTTCAAAAAATGATGCTTTCAAATTTTTAATGGATGTGCAGTGTGGGATCAAGGAAAACAAAGAGACCCTTGGAATTATTGTTTGAGCTTTGATTCCTGATTTGACCATTTCAGTCCCAGCACCAGGCCTTATCATTTCCCTTGAAGAAGTGTTGGCAGCAGCCAGGAGACTAACAGAAAATCTCCTGTGCCTGAGTGGGTCTGAAATTATTCCAGAATTCTCATTTATAGAGGGAAGATTTGCTTCCTTGCTGAGCGTGCTGTGTCTCCACTGCATTCTCAGCTCCTTTGCTTGCGAGAAGCTCATTTCTTTCCACACCCTGCACAGAGTAGTGGTTGTTCTTCCAGCTGTTGGCTATTCCTGGTACTTTAATTGGCTGTTGGACCACCGAGTGTCTTGTGAGCCTCCAGTCCCTTCTGAGATGTGTGGCTTGATAAGTCATCCACCTGGCATGGACTTTTCTCCAGAGCTGAAACCCTTCCCTGCTCAGGACTGTTGTTATTCCAGATGAAATCAGTTGGTGGTAGTAGTTACAGACAACTCCTCAATGAAGCTGTGGCTTAGAGTAAAGGGAAAAGATGCCAGAGCACATCACAATGTTCTTTCTCTTACCAGCCTAGAAGACCACAGGAATTTGAGGCTTTTAGGTACTGTGGCCGTTTTCTTTGGGGCTGCTGTGTAATTCCTGGCAGTGGTGATTTGACAGAGCAGTTTGCCCAAGGCTGAGCTGCCAGATGTGGTGCCTGAGCGTTTGCCCCTCTGTGCTCTATGTCTGGTGACACAGCCCCAAACCCCAAGCAAGCTGCCAGAGAGGGGACCAGCAGGTGGCACCTCCACCCAACTAATACAGATCTGTTAGGGAAAAACACATTTGTGTGTAAATACAAACTGTGAAAATGGATTTATTCTCTTTTTACCTAAATTACAGCTTTTTATTGTGTTTCGTTGCCCCTTTGGATGCTGCTGATGACAGAGACCATGACAACTGCCAGCAAGCAATTTCTGTGGCTCTTGCTGGAGTCGTTGGGGCAGCAGTGGGCCTTAAATAAATGATTTGTGCATTCAGGAAAGAATTGCTCTCAGTGTATAGGGACTGTTTATCTTAGGCAAGCAAGACAGATCCTTCAAACATCGGTGCACATCTCTGCATCCAAAGGCTGGCACATGTTTGAGTTCTTTCTGAGCACAGCTGCTGAAGTCTTTCTATTGACTTTCAGAAACCACAGATCACATCTTACTGCATCCTAAAAGAGAGCTGCAGCATTCTCCAAGCAGCTGCTTTTTTTTTTTTAAACACAATGCAGTTTTGCCACATAGCACGAAGCTGTTGTCTTGATAACTGTACAAGGGCTGAGAAATTTGTCACAGTTGCTGATGTGTTTTTTTAATGCCAGCATTTCACTTTTTGGTCAAAAAAAAGGTTTTTACTATCATGGTAACACCAAAAATTAAATACATGGAAAATAGTGAGTGTAGTATTGCAAGGAGAATATGTGAGTGAGAATGGGTGAGTCTTGGGGAGATCATCTTCACATTCCTCTTTGAGGCTTCTATTTGTGATTTGCCTGGATAGTGACACATTTCTTTTGTTCCATTCCTCTTAATGGGTTGCCTAATAGACAAGGACCTTGGTTCTTCTCCAAGTGAACCCCCTGGTGCAACTTTGCGAACTGAAAGTCAGAGGTTCTGAGCAGAGCCCGGCCGAGAAGCGGAGCTGATAAGGGTAAATGGGAGGTTTTTAGTTCCTTTTTCTTCATCTGGGTGTAAAATTGTTTTGAAAATCTTGTGCTTAAGCACGAGGACCAAATGAAGATGGAACAGGTCTTGTTTTATAGATCAGAGTCAGTGCCTTTAGGAGGGGCAATTGACAGTTCCACTATCCTAAGCTCCAATCAGAAGACTCTCTATAGGATCCACAAACCTGCTGTTGATAATGAAAAGAGAGGTCCTTGACCTCCCTTGTCACTTCCCCCAAACTTTTCCAAGTCCCCTCCTCCCCAAACTTCCTAATATAGTCCTTTCCTCTGTTCTAAACACAGAATTAGTCTCCTGGGTGATGAGATGAGAGCTGCAGGTGGTTCTGCAGGCAGTAGAGAGAACTATCTATAACCTCCCATGCTTCTTGTGTCCTGGGAAAAGCAAATGTTCCGAGCTTTCAGAACCAGCTGCACCCTCAAGGGGTTTTCCCAGATGTTTGAAGGAGCCCATGGAAAAGTAAATGCTGAGTGAGGCACTGGGAACTCCTGTGTAGATTCCCAGCTCCGTATGGTGCTATTGCTCTCTGTAGCTCTCTGCCCACTCCTCTGCAGCTGCACCTCACGGGTTGCAGGGTAAGGTAGGCATGAGGATGCTGCCCAAAGCTGCTGAGTCCTGTTTCTCTATGAAACTCTAGGGGCAAATGTGCTCAGAGAGTGCTCTCAACGTGAGTGTTTTCCAGAAGGGACTTGACTTTCCTTGTGACACCATCAGTGCTCAAGCTTCTGCCTTGGTAACCACAGCAAGGTTCATATTCTCAGTGAACCAGCCAGAAGCAGCCTGACAGCGGGGTTTCTGGCAGAAAGTCTGATTTGATATTGGAAAATCTAGCACCTGCTTAAAGCTTTAGCTTGAAGAAATGCTGATTGCTTAGGTTTTGGCAAGCCTGGGACAATATGTGAATGTGAAAGGAAGTGTTTAAGTCTGTGTTTTACTCTGCTGAGATGGGACATGTCTTGGCTGAATGTGGCTTTTTCAGCTTTCAAGAAGTCTGTTTGAGATTGGTTACTTCCACTGTGTGAAGTGAGTGCACAGAGGGTGAGCTCCAGGTAAAACACCTTTTCAAGTCTTGCCTGAGTGCACGTTCAGTCAAAAGAGAGGTTCTCAGAAAGCTGGTTTCATCTGAAATTCCTGTCAACAGTAACGTGAATTTTGAATGAACCCCACTTCCACGAATGGTGAATAGAGGTCATGAGAACTGTTGCTGAATTCATGTTACTCAAAGTCTTCCTTGTTCTTTAGTTTTGCTCTTGTGAGGATTGTGATGGTATGAACTCCTCAGAGAGACGCCTCGGTTCACAGACTCAAAAAGAGGGGCCAAGGTCTTGAGTACAGCGTGGCACTGCTTCCACACAGGACCACTGAAGGAGGAAGCACGTTGGAGAGTCCAGTGGGAACGTGGAATGAGCCTTTATGCTGTATTGCTTTCATAACCGACGAAACCCCAAGCTCTCTCGCAGTCTGACATTGCCAACTTCCAGAGCTGGTCATGCCATTTGCGTGCGTAACATTCAATGATCTTCTTAATCCTGTTTTCTCTTTATGAATCATTTGAGATCTGCCCTTTATTTCTGCCAATTTCAGGTTTATTTTGGGGGTGGTTCTGTGTGTAATTTCTCAACAGATAGCTGGGACGGGTGGTTTTTGCTGTGTTGGTGCTCGCAAACTCTGGAAGCCAGCAGGTCATCAGACTGGTGTAGGTGGGGAAGTTAAAGATGCCCTGTTCCTTTCAACCCATCTGCTTTAGGAGCCTCTCTGTGACACATGAAAGGAGGGAGGCTGCCCAAGGGGAGACGTGGGACTGGAAGGTGCACAGACTCCTTTGAACACCCAACCGCAGAGCGGAGCTGCAGTGACCAGGACTTCAGGGTGTGTTGGTTACGTGGTAGCACGGCTGTGGTCCCAAACTGGCTTTGCAAACAAGCACAGAGGCCCAAGCTTGGGGGGTCATCACTGTTCTATGTCCTCTCACTGGCTCAGTCAAGGTCAGTCCATGTCTCGCTTCCAGCCACAGCCTGGACGCGCGCTGTGCCTGGTGATTTTGTTCCTGTTGCCTGACTCGGTACCGGAAACCTGAGCTGAACGTGAGTGCTGCTCATTCACAGACAAACACCTGAGTGCTGGAGGAGAACGGGCAGACGGGGCTACACACGGGGTGTGTGTGAGCAGCAGGAAGGGAGGAGCAAGGACAGGGTAGATCTGAGAGTGTCTCTGTGCAACCACTGCAAGCAGCCTGTGCGTTCACCTTTAAGAAGTGGTGGACTGGGTTTGGGTTTTGAGGGTGTTGTTTTGGAGAGGTGTAAACCAACCATGTCTTGGAGGTCAGGAACAGAGCAGGCGATCTCTCCTGAAAAGTGTAAAGTACAAAGAAATCTAGAAAGGTCTGTTCTAGAGCACAATGAGTGGGACAACACCCAAGTGCTTCTTCATGGGAAAGGTCTCATCTCTCGAAGTGCAGACACGGTCTCGATGTGAGAAGCATTATAGACTCACAAAATGGGTTGGGTTGGAAGGGACCTCAGAGCCCATCCAGTTCTACCCCCTTGCCATGGGCAGGGACACCTCCCACTGGATCAGGGGGCTCAAAGCCCCATCCAACCTGGCCTTGAACACCTTCAGGGATGGGGCAGCCAGCACTGCTCTGGGCAACCTGGGCCGGGGACTCCCCAGCCTCACAGTAAACAATTGGCTTGTTTGGTTTGTTGTTTTCTTTTTACTCTACAACTCAAAACTTTCTTGATGTCACTAGGAAGCTTCACTTGGGTATCTGCGTGCAGAAGCTCTGAAGGATTTCATGCTCTCCTTTGTGTGATGCTGGGCCTGATAAGGGACGCTTCCTTGTGTGAAAAAAATATCTGCAGTGTCCCTGGAGTGTACGTGGAATGTCCCAGGGTCAGATGCTCACCATCTGAGTGTTCATGGGGGCTTTGGTGATTTACACTACCCAAGGACTTAATCTCTAGCACTGAGCATATGTGACGGATGCATCATTTGTTCCTTATCAAAGCTGAGCTATGAATCAGAGCTCGTTTCAGAGGGCCAAGTGGGAGGTGTGAGGCTCACATAAAAATTAAAAAGAAGAAAGAAGCAAAAAAAAAGTCACTGGGTTTATTGTACCATGCTTGTTTCAATGTTACTTACAGTATTAAAAAAGAAGTTGATAGATTCTTCAGGAAGCACAAGATTCATGAGCAGCCTTGTACACGAGAGTGTCTCCAAAATTTGCCCTCTGTTCCCAGCCCTGCTAGAGATTTCTTGCTACAGCAAAGTTCCATTCAGCTACCTCAGGCTGTGCTGCATGATGAGATGTGAAGACCCCTCACTTCAGCTCTGGATTTGTCTGCATCTTCTTTGAGTGTTCGGATGCTCTGTGGCTGAGGTGTTGGTTTTCCAGCCAGCATTGTCTGATGAGGTATGCACTCTACATGCCTTAACGAAGGAAAAACTGATGCTGTACATCTCTCTTCCACACTTGGATCATCTTGGCTGGGAGAGAATGGGAGACACGTGCAGTTCGAGTTGTCCTTGCACTCTGCTCTTGACATCCTTGCTGAGATCAGCCATGGGGATACACTGGGATCTGCTGCACCCCTTGATTGGTTCTTGTGTGTACAGAGCCACCAACCCTGCTTAGGAGAAATGCATCTCCTCTCTGAAGGGAAGAGTTTCTCTGCTGTATACACTGCATGGGTGCTCTAACGTGCTTTGCAGGAACCAAGTTATAACACTGCCTGTGGATCTTTTGGTCTCTGGACATGACTCAAAGTGTGGTCACGAGGAACATGAGAAATTTTACCCTGACTCAGGGTCGAGGTGTTTCTTGCCAAACCAAGGTCTGATTGACTCTAACATGTAGCCTGACACAGAGCTTGTTGCTTTGGTCTTGACCGCAGGCAGCTGGATTTGCATCTGGTCATCAAAGGCTGCAGTTCAGTTTCTGAGCATCTCTTAAAGGAATAGCCATCCTCCAGCAGCCCTCCTGCTGCTGGTGCTCTTCCATCATCTAATGGTAGCCTGGGCTCTGCCTGTAGACAATGGATTTGGATCATAATTTGCAAACAGTTCTCAGAGGAAGAGGCAAATGTGACACTTGCTAAGTGATGCTGTCACCTTTCTCTCTGCTTTTGTCTCTTCCTTTGGATCTTATCAACAAAAGGGTTCTGAACTGAATCATGTTTTTGCTGGAACATGCATGAAAAAGGCTCATATTTGACAGAGCTTTTCTTTTTCTGGGTATGGTGTGGGGTCACCGAGCCACACACACGTGCCCCTTTGTATCTTAATGTATAAATGTGAAGTTACTCATTGGAGAGTGATTCTTTGTTAATACATCAAATATTTATCTAATAACTGTGTGTAAAATATGGAAATGGGTGATTATCAGCCACCAAAATAGTGCTTGGCTGTTTTAATATGTGGAAAACATGCTCTTTTTTGCAACTTCCTCATTTTAGATGTTTATTACAACAAGACTTTATCTGCCTGGTTTCATATTTTTAAAGTGTTGATATAAAGACCTTAAAATGGTTTAATCCTGAGTGATTTAATAGTACACATGGCTTTTCTAAGCACCCTTAAGGTAGAGTTAAAGATTATATGCTTGTATAGTTTATTTTAATGAGTCTCTATGTTTACTTTCATGATTTATGTAGTCTGCCATCACTTGTACAGAAGAGCTGGTGTGTACAAATCTCAGACTGTGCTTCTATTAATCTGTAGAGCACAAATGTACACAGAGTGAGTTCTCATACTTAAAAATACAACACAATGAGGGTGGTGAAACGCTGGCACAGGTTTCCCAGGGAGGTGGTGAATGCCCCGTCCCTGGAAGCGTTCCAGGTCAGGTTGGATGGGGCTCTGAGCAACCTGATGGAGTTAAAAATGCACCTGCTTCTGCAGGGGGGTTCGACTGGAGGGCCTGTAAAGGTCCCTTCCAACCCAAAGCATTCTGTGGTACTATGAAAATAAGGCAGAAATTGTCTAAAAACTCAATTTCCCACGCTATTTTCCAGTAGCTCTGTGATGTCAGAATTCAGGCATTTCCAGATGAAAACTGCCACAGAGTTCAGTTCTAAACACCCTCTGACACTCTTGGGCACTGACTCAAGCCAAATTCCAGGGACTTCTCCCAGTATTTCCTTGTGCTGCGGGCCTCAGTAACTCTAAATACAGGTTCAGGCCCTGGTTTTCAAAGAACACAATTTGTCATGAAGAAATTGCCTGTTGCATTGCAATTATTTCTCTTACCTTGTTTTAGAAACCTCTTACATTTGTAGGATTTCCATGGGTTTAGGCAGAAATACGTTGCTGCTTTCGTATCAGGAACGGGAGGGTCCACAAATTCTTGCTGTGTTGGTGTAACTGAAATGCCACCGAAGCCGGTTTCGATATCCTTTCTCCCTTCACCTGGCTCTGTGAGCTCGGCTCTAGATTCCCTGTCCACAATTGGTGAAGAGTTTTCCTGCTGGTCTAAGCCCTTCAGCACCAGAGAGGATCTCGTGCTGTGCCGTAGGCGTTAATGCAGATGTGCAAAGCATCGCTGAACGATGCCCTCGTGCTGAGAGCTGAGGAGGTGGGGGCTCTTCTGGAGGGGCACATTCCTCATTCCTTTCCACTCTGCTTGGTTTTTGAGGTTGGCTGCTTTGTGTTTTTGAAAATCTTTGAACTAGAGGGAATATGATTAAGCATTCATCTTCTTTTGATTAATCTGGGTTTTTTCAATTAAATACAACACTAACGGTACGCTGCAAAATTATTCATAAAATTGACCTAATCCAGAGAGGTTTTGCAACCCTGAAATGCTTTTAACAGACTCTGGGTCAAAGATCTGATCAGATCCTGCCTTGTTCTTTTCATGGGAAGAGAAATTTGTGAGGGCAAACTTTGGGGTCACGATGATTAAAAATTGAATGAGAAGATAGGAATGCCAGAATCTTAAACTCACCATGCATTTTTCACCAAATATTTCTCTGGGAATGAAGCTCCTCAGTCTTTGTCACTTGTGAAAATTCATCACAATGATCTGATTTTAAGAGGAAAGAATATTAATAGGTTTAAAAGGTTATGTTCATGCAATGATGAGAATGGGTAAGATATAATGGTGCTGTTATTAATGCTAAGAACTTATTTGAACTCCCACGACAGGTCCCTCTCAGCCTTCTTTTGGCTTTGCAAACTACTCTGGAAGGGCCATTTCTGCTTTGGTAGGAAGTGTTGTATTTTGATTAAAAAAAAAACAAACCAGAAAAAGGGGTTTCTTTTTTAAATGAAGGACGTCCTCGTTTAATGAGGCTTGAAGTGTTTACAGGTGTTTCCTGATAAGTTCAAATTTAGTGACCCCAGGGAGTTGAGATTCTCATAAGTTGGGAGCAAACACTCAAGTTTTGTATTTTAAGTGTGTTGTGCATTTAAAGGGCCAGGCAGACCCGGCGTGTGGGCTGGTCCAGTCCAGATGAGTGTATGGAGCTACTGGTTATGCCATCTGAAGCAGCAAAATGCTGTCTTCCATGGAACGAGACCATCCTTAGTGCCACAGAAGGTCAAAATCTTCCTAAAAAGCCCCTTGTCCTTTTTTTGCTGTACAACCTTTTCGATCTAATTTTGTGACTCTGTGGTGAAGCCCCACGAGCAGCAGGTTCCAGGTTGGGTTGTTTGTTCAACTGCGTTTTGGTGATATCGAGTGCTGCTATTTTTTTGTGCATAATATCTTCCAGGGTTCACTGCTCTTGGAGGAGCTGGGTTAGCATCATGAAGAACAACACAGGGCAAGGGAAAATATAGAAGTGGTTGTGGTTGGAGGATGTGATGATGTCACAGGGCTCAGCGGGAACACGGGGCTTTTAAAACGCTGAAAGAAACATCCTGACAGGCAGTTGTCACATCCCCATAACGGAGTCAAACACACCTTAGCTATTAAAAAGCCATCTTCATCAAAGAGAAACAGAGCCTCCATCCCGACACAGAATATGCACTGGCAAAAATGTAAGTGAGCTCTGATCTCTTTTCCGCGACCGCGATAGAAGCTGAAGGTTGTAATGACCAAGTAGGCATCAGCACGGAGCACGAGAGATGCTCGTGAGGTGATGCATGGCTCAAGGGAGCCAAATGACAAGGCATGATGCTGATTTTCCAGCAGGGATATTAACGCTTTGTTGGCATTCATCGCTATGAATCAAGTGGAAGACTATGATTCATAAAAACAATAACAGGATGCAGGTATTATATCAAAGGTTACAGTGGTTACATACCAGCAAATTTTCCTTTTGAAAAGTGAAACCTGTGAGAAATCTTATTTCTGTGCCCTTTTTTTTTGATATGTAGGCTTTTCGGCTAATAAAAAAGACAAGGAGCAAAGCAGTTGAGGGCAAGACAGTTATGACTTTACAGGAAATCAGTTTTCTTGTTTTGAAGATAATTTCACTCCTTTTGGTCCACCTTTGCTCAAATAGTTTACTGAGAACAATACAGGTAGGTGTTTGCTTCTGGCAAGTTGCTCATTCTCTCTGTAGGGATCTGTAGATGATGCTCATTTTTGCAACCGCGCTGCCATCCTTTCCGTTTCACCTTGCTGTTCCCTCAACCTGGAATAATACAATGGACCTGGATGGAAGAAGCTGATTTCTTAAATATTTACCAATGACTTATCTGACATTATATTAATTAATATTAACCTTCTTTATTTAATACCTTGTAGGCTGTTTGGAGCTTGCTTTACTCTTCTTATGCCTTTCTGAGCTTATTGGCAGTTCAGCCTCTTATCTTTGTTACACATTTCTCCTACTTTTTTTCAGTTGGATGCTCAAATGTCTCTTTGTGAAATCTTATTGTGGACTGTAATGTCCCATAGCAAGAAGCTCTGACTCTTTATTCAATCGTGTTTCAATTTGTCTGACAAGTATTAAGCACCGAGCAGGAGCCCTGTGGCAACACCCCGTGTTTCACCCTTTATCTTGTGTTGCTTTCAGAACCTGTAGGTATCTGATGCAGGATGATTAAATTCAGATCTTGACTCTCATCTTCCATCTCAGACGTTCCTTGTTTGGGGTTTTTCTTCTGCAATGACAAAGCAATACGAACAACCTGGTATTTTTTCCTTTGCACTTTCCCTTTGACACGTGCAGTGCTCTCAAAGGTGAGCAGGAATTACAAGCCTGAAGGAGAGGAGATCAAAACCTCTCTCAATGTCAGCCCTTCCCCACTGATAGCTTCTAGAAAAGACATCTTCTGGCTGATACCTGCCAGTCCCTCTGTAGTCCTTGGGCTTCTCAAGACTCGAGAATCTCCTTTTGTGGCAACGCTTCCTGGCTGTTTTGAAACCCTGCATGACATAGAGCAACTGCTTTGATTTGGCTTCTGTTGCTGAGGAAGTCCTGTTCACACCAGCCAGGTGAAGCAGCCAGTGGAGTGACCAGGCTTCTCCCTGCACCCTGGGCTGGTTTCTAGAGCAGCCTGGCATTGGGTTTGCCAACGCATAGAAAGGGCTGAGGGGGAGTTCTATGGGTGGCTGCCTACCTGAGTTGGTGCTTGGGGCTGGCATTGCTGGCTTTGCTGTATCATTGCATGGTTAGGGTTCTTTTTTCCAACATGGAACTGTTCTCTAATTAACCCTGCTTCTTTTCTACACCATGAGAGCAATGAATTACGTGCTTTGGCTTTGAAGGTAGGCAGGAAGAGTGTTCCTGTGCCTCTGCCTGCTCTCCCGGAGACCCCTCTGCAACTGTAGGTCAGCTGCTGGCATTCAGGTAACAGGTCCCAAAGCTTCAGTGGAAGTCAGACTTCTGAGTATCTCTGCAAGTCTCTGGTGCATCTATATTTCCTGTTAGTGTGACCAGCTGTGGCCTCAAGCTTCTTGCACCATCTCGTTCAAACCACCTGTGCCCACATGGACGTCCCAGTGCCCACATGGATGTCCCAGTGCTCACCCGTGAGCCATAGGCTTGCTTTAGAGTAAAAACTGATGCAGAAGTGGTAGGGGTGACCAGAGAACTTGACATTAACCCTTGGCTAATGTGAGAGCACAAAAGCTCTGCTCTGCTCCCTGCTGAGGAAGCAGGAGGAGATTTCCTCCGCCAAGCAGAGAGTTTCAATGCAATTAAAACCAAGATGAGTTATTTGGGTGTTCTGGCAGAAGTACATCCTGGATAGGAGAGCAATAGGGCTGTGGGGAGCTTCTGAGGGGTGGGTGAAACTTTCCCCAAGTATAGGACAAAGCATCCCATATTTCATGTAGAAACAGATGGCTCTCAGCCTGGCAAGAGCGACTGTTTGGTTTTTCACACTGTGGTTCTGTGCTGCCAGACAGCTGGGTAAGTGGGCCCTGGGCTGACTCCTGAGAACTTAGGGCAGGGTTTGACACTTCTCACCCTGCAGGTCATTTACTCCCCTGTGGCCTAAACTGCTGCATAATGGGGTAACCAGATACATTTATCTCACTTGGCATCTGTCAGAGACAACAGGTATGCTGTAATAACCAAGCCAGAAGGAAGAAAGAGGCAGACACAAACTGAAGTGCCCATGAAAGTCAGCTGGAGCCAGGCCTTTAAATCCCTAAGGCTTTTTTTTAAGTTTCATAATATGGACCTGGTTTCTGGAGGAGACTGGATTAAAAACAAGGCAATTAAGCCTGACTTTACAGGCATAAACAGCAGCATGACCGGGGGGATATGACAAGGTTATAACTGTTATGTTACCAGAGGAAGAAAAGAACGTACTGGATGCTGAGGTATCCCTGCCTTACTGGTACTGAGCTGGCTCCTTGGCTGGGGCTGTGTTTGCAATTCCAGTCAAGCCCCATGCCAGCTTGAAAGCAAAGGCAGAGGCAGCAATTTTTGGTCTGTACCTCTGTGAAAGAAGACTGCGTAGAAGTCAACCTCTTCCATCAGGATGAATTGACTTGGACTTAGTTTTTTAGTAAAATAAGAGGTTTCAAAAGGAATGTCATCTTTTCTAGCTGTAGAAAATGTATGGAAAAAATAAAACCAAACAACAACAGAACACCAAAGAACAAAATGCTCTCCTAAATTGAAAGCCCAAGAGTGATACAAGAACTGATTTAAATAGGAGTGACCTCACTAAGAGTGTATTTCTCGTGGGTACCTTCTAAAGGGCACTTTCGCACTTCTTCAGGGGACCCTTCTGTAGAAAGCCCTGCGGAAACAAAAGGAAAACTAACAGATCTTGCCCTCAGCTGCTTTGGTGAGAGGCCCTCGTCCTCAGGGAGTCTCGCATGACCGGCCCCGCACGCTGGAAATCGTTCCCTCGGGGTCACGACACACTGAGCTTCTCCGCAGGAGCAGGGCCCGGGGCTTCCGCTCAGCAAAACCCCGGAGAGGCTCAGGCCGAAAGCATCCCCTCCCACGGCAGAAGAGAAGTGACTGGTCGGGGGTGCCCAGCTTTTGGCAGGGTCCTGCTGAATGGAAGCAGCCTGGCAGGTCTTCAGGGATGGGAAATTCCTAATGGGCAGCACCAGTTCCTTTCCTCTCTACTCAGACAGTTCACTCACGTTGTATTTTGAAAACAAAAATGAATGTACCTTCCATTCAAATGGTTTCTGTTATGAGAGCAGGTGGAAATCCTGCAAGATTTTCACATTTAGGTGATGCTTTTGGCTCGGTCAGAACGCTTTGGACACTCAACTCCAGTTGTAGTCCAATGGGACTTCAGCACATGAGGCAGATGTTCAGCCTCTTGAGATGCTCCACTCGCTGCTTGGATTCCCCTGCAACTCAGAAATGTGAATTACACCTTTGAAAACCCCTTCCCAAAAGCTTTTTAAGTGTATAAAGACCTTTCTGCCCACAACAGATGTGGGACTCTATGCAGCTTTTCTGAAAGTATCAGGTAATGAGACCGAGAGGTGAAACTGCGCGGAGCTGCACCCCGAGAGTTTTAATTTTGGTAAAGCCCACTGGGAAAGATGGATTGTATGAAAGCTGAGCCCATCCATGCTTCACAAAGCAGGTGTCAAGCTCTACGAATGACCACAGAAGCAATTAAATGGAAAGCTTGCATTACTAAAATGGAAAGAGTATTATGGGCTGGGAGGAATTAGGATGTGAGGGTGAGACTTCTTCTTAAGACACTTTCTGTCTATCTCAGCTTCCCCTTTGTGCCACAGCTTCTCTTGTTCTGAAACAGATGACTTTTAGTAGCCCTCACCACTACGTGGCCAATACATCCAACTCTTATTTGGCCCTTGGAAGCTGTTTTTCATTTTTAATTTTGTTAAAATAATCCAAGCATCCAGAATGCTTTGTTGATGACGTCGTTTCCCAAGTGGCTTCAGACGCCCCTTGATTTTGTTTCTATCCAGGTGGAAAAATGCAAAGGTAGCATTTTGTTTGCCAATCTGCAACACTTTCTTTGTTTCAAAACAGAATGAAGGTTCTCCACGGGGCCCTCCTGGTTTCAACTAATTTAGATCACACAGAGGAGGCACGTTTTAAAAACTGAGTAGTCAAAAGCATATGGTGCCCCAAGAATGGCACAGGCAGGGTACAAGGGCACATGGATCTGCTAGAATCCAGGGGTAATTTGACTCTCAGCCATCTTCCAACTGTAGATAAACACCTGAAAATAAAGATATTGGGCATAATTCTGAAATACATTGTCGAACTAATACATTTCACTGATTTTGGTACTTATAGTGCTACGTAAGGGAGCAGCAAGAGACCCAGTCAAACGCTGTGCTTGAGTTGTTGGTAAGCAAGTGAAATATTTAGCCTGTTGATTTAATGATGCTCAGAACCCTCCCGAGTTCGTTTCCTTATGCTGAGCAATGAACCATCACTCAGCTCTTTTGCTCATGCTCCGAGTTCTTGTGTTTATTGTGGAGCAGATTTTCTGCCCAGATGTTTGTTTAGCGCTTTGCGTTTAGCTAAGTCTTTATTGAAATACCAACCCACAGTGAGACAAAGAGCACAGACAATAATCCAGTCCAGCTTTCCTCGTCAGGGTTGTCAACAAAAATAATGGTACACTTCAGTGGAGATGTGGGATGTGCCAGGTGCATAAGGAGAGCCGCTTGTTCAGCCCTTCAAATGGGCCTTGAATGTGCAAACCTGGGGCCTCGAGACTTATCATTTCAGATCAAAAGGTTATTGGCAAGATAATGAAGCAAACAATAGCCAAATGGAATGCAGAGAAATGTTTTCTGAGTTGTTTCATAGAATCATTGAGGTTGGAAAAGACCCTCTGAGGTTATCCAGGCCAACCACCAGTTCAACCCCACCGTGCCATAAACCGTGTCCCAAAGTGCCACATCTACACCATTTTTGAGTGTTCCAGGGAGTCTTTGGCTAACGCTTGGGTGACCTCCTGCAACTTTGTACAAGGGTTCTGGCAGAGCTAAGAACTGGACTGAGATTTCCTTGTCTTGCCTTGCTGATTCACTGCCACGGAAGGGCAGGTGAGCTGGATGTAAATCTAGGGAGAGCTGATTAAATCATTTAAGTGTAAGGATTGCCTTCCTGGCTGGTAAGAGCTGCATTTTATCAACGTGCAGACCATAATGTACTGTGGAACACTATCAATATCACAAAAACAGCTGGCTCGGTTCTAATGTCAGCTCTCATCATTTTGAAGGCAGCAACAGGCCCAAAATAACATTACTTGCTTTAATACTTTTAAATAAGTATTTTTGAAGGGTTCTCTCTCTGAAGTCAGCGTAAAACACCGTGAACCACGATGAAATACTTAGTTTCTTGCTAAATTAGCATTGATGTAAAGAGGGTTTCATTGCAGTCAAAGCATCCAAGTAATATGTACAAAGCTAAGGCACATTTTTCTTCATAAGCCAAAGTTCACTGTGTCTGATAACAATGTCAACAGCTGCTTAATGTAATTGGTCTTCAATATCCAAGCCAGAAACTCACTATTCTGTTAATTGAAACCTAATTTTTTCTCGTTTTTCAAGAGTAACTGTTTGCTTTTTGGTGTTACTGCAAATAAGAAAAAGTTTTCTATTGTGTTCCTTTTTAATTTTTTATTACACTGGAGGTGAAAGAAGAAAAGAGAAAAATATTTGCCCTGTTAATGCTGATCAATTGATAAGCTTATCACGTCGGTGTGAGAGCAAAGGAGGAGTAAATCTTCTGAAGCAGTGACAAGCGTGGCCCTCGCTGCTGCAGGCAGGGACCGTGCAGGCTCTCAAAGATTAGCAGTGTATTTCAAACTGAAAACTGGCCTGAGGGGAAATCATTCTCACTTGCTTGAAAGGATGGAGGTTTAACCTCCTTTGCAGTTTGTGTGTGTGAAGGCCAGTGGTGCTAATATGAAGTTTAGTGATCTGAAACTCGTCACGCTTCAATACCTGGAGGCTTCCAGCAGCTGTTTTGCCATTACCTTCCCTCCAATTTCAGAAATGGTTAAAGAAAAGCGTAGAGGAAGGTGCGTTTTGAGGTTACTTGGTTTAATTGTTTGGCAGTGTCTTGGTATGCTTTCCCTGCCTGAGCTTTTGCTCAGATGTGTATTTTATGGAAGTTATTAAGAAGCAGGAAGCTTTAAAAAGACTGTAGATGCTGTACTGACAAAAATCTGGGGATGGCAGAGACCACGTGGAAATGGGATGCTGATGACTGTTCCACGAGGTGCTGTTGGATGTCTCTCAGGCTCTACGAAGCACAAGCAATTGAAGGTCAGGGTTTATAGGATTAGTGGAAGGTGGCCCTGTTCATGGGAGAGGCGTTGGAACTGGGTGAGCTTTAAGGTCCCTTCCAACCCAAACCTTTTAATGATGATTCTGTGTTGACCACCCACCACATCAGCCTGCTCAGCGTTTTGCTCACCTTGGGAAAGAGGTCTGGTGATGCACATTCCTGAAGCTCCTCAGCCCATGGGCCTGGGCTGGAGCTGCTTCCCAAAAGCAACCAGCAAGGTCCCCATTGGCTGTGTCTGTGATGTTCAGCACACTTGGACTCAGGCTCAGCAGGAAAAATTGTAATTTTTGCCTACATGCAAACCACTTGGCAGAGGGATAACCAACGTGGAGAGGTGAGTGTGTTGACCTTAACAACGGTACTTAATGGAGTTGTCAAACCTCCATCCAACTGGCAAACTTTGACCTTGCCTGTGCAGCCTGAACACTCCCAGGCTGAGTTGCAGAGTGGTTTGGAATCAAATATCATTATGGGTCTTCTTCTGCTGTCACTTGATACTTTGAGCTGGTGGGACTGCTGCATTGGGTACCTTTTCTCCTGCTGTTGTGTTAACCAGGCACTTTGAACGATTACTCAGAAGTCTTCAAGGTTTGTGCTAGGCTTTTATTGACATTCACCAAGCACAATAAGTGATAACATTGGTGAAAGGAACCTGAGCATATACAAACCCCACGGATTTAGAAAGCAGCCTGACAAAAGCATTGCAATGAGCAAAAATGTATTTACATGTCAGAACTACCGCAAAGCTTCCTGCTGGATGGATTAGATCACCTCTCCTCTTTCTTGGCTTTGGTTACTTCTTGTTGCCCCAGCTTCAGAGTGCAGCTGCAAATCAAGATCCAGTGCCCATGAAGGAACAGCTTGTGGCTGTTCTGTGCTCCTTGAATTGTATGAGAATCTAGAACACAGCGGGCACTTGAGAACTGGAGCACATGTGCTCCTTGTGTTGCTTCAATGGAATTTGGGCATGTGGACCTTGGTGCTTTTGCAATTCATGACTTAAACATAATTGAAATTTAATCCAAGGCAGGCTTATTAGTTTATTTAGACAACCCTGGTATGAGGAGTTGGAAGCTACTAAATCCAGGTACTTGGATATTCTCAAAAGGCATTTAAATACCCATATTTCTGTTGCTTTATGAGGAATTGCACTCTGAAGGCAAAAGCCATTTTGCTGTGGTTGGTCTGTAATGCTCAGACCTGGTACACACAGTGGAAAAGCAGCTGTGCTAGCATTATTTTTATTTCTGGAGGTCAGCTTGGGGGAACTGAAATATGTTCTGCAGACTTTGGTATTTTTTTTTCTTTTCTTCTTTTTTTTTTTTTGGTTACTCTGCTTACACCGGAAACTCTGAATAGGTATATTTGTCAGCTTTTACAGTAAATTTCTTCTTCCCCATCCCCCCAAACCTGGAGCCAGAAACTGCCATCCTTCCCCACCCTAATTCTGCAAAGGGAGGCCCTTTGCGACCGATACGATGACTCAGGGATAAGGCAGAGCCCAAAGGTACAGCTCCGATGTCTGAGTTGATCTCTGACTCTGAAGAGCTTTCAACTAAAGTACAAATAAGTAATTTCAAATGTAAATAAATCTCTTCTAGGGCTGAGAAAGGACCTTTGTGATGGTCTTCATTTCAGGCCTCCTGTCTGATGTGCAGCTCCCTTTTCAGAACTCTCAGTTACAGCTCATACCACAGCATTTCTTAGCACTGCCTATAGTTCACACTCAGAAAAATTAATATCACTTTAATCCAAAAGCAAAATGTGAACTGTATTTAAAGCTCTCGTGGACGCCAGTGGCCTCCAGTATTTCAAGGGCAGCCTATAGGAAAGCTGGGGAGGGGCCCTTTCTCAGGGAGTGCAGGGATGGGATGAGGGTGGATGCTTTTAAGCTGCGAGATTAAAACGAGATATGAGGAAGAAATGTGTTATTGTGAGGGTGGAGAGGCCCTGCCACCGGTTGCCCAGAGAAGTCGTGGCTGCCCCATCCCTGGGTATTTCATCCTAGAGACAGTTTGAGGTTTGTTGCCTCTCTATTTTTCTTCTGTTGTCCACCTACTCGACGAGTTTTGAAAAGGGATTCTCCTTCTCGCCTCTCTTTGGAGCGTGTGGCTCGGCACTACTGCTCTCACTTCACACCTACAAATTACCTCTCCATACAGAGGAGGAGGCCTGTTGGTAGCTGTTGCTTTTAGGAATGGAGTATTACCCTCTGTGTAACAGCAGCAACTCCTTCTCCTTGTACTACACCACAAAAGCCCAGAGGAATATTCCTATTTAATCAACAGCACACGTTCTTTACTGATAGGATGCGGCTTCTGCAGACAATAAACCCACCTGCCAGGGTGACAGGGAAACCACCAGCTCTGGCTTCCAAACCATCCTGGTGGCAAGGGTGTGGAAGCTCCCATGTGGTGCATTATGTAGGAATGCTCTTCTGCAAAACAGGGGCTGAGTTTCTGGGTATTGCTGCAGCCGTTTAACAGCTGGAGGGAGCTTCAAGCACAGCTATTTCAGACTAGGTTGTCCTCACGATCCATCTGCGTGATCACAGCATCCAAGCAGCAAAGGTAAAGTGAAATTCGGTGTTGGGTGATGCCAGATATGGGCCAAAAGACACCATTAGTTATGGAACAAAATGTTTACGAGTCCAGACTGCAGCCACGTTGACCAGAACATCCTGCAGACACGCAGGCAGCCCCAGGGATATTGGCTCTGCGCGAATGAGAGGAAAGGAAAATAAATGTTACCTGCCTTTTATTTTTCTTTCTCAGCTTCTGCTCCAGAACAGCAGCCTCAGCCTCGTCCCTACCAAGGTGTCCGAGTCAAAGAGCCAGTGAAGGAGCTGTTGAAAAGGAAACGGGGAAATGTTCCTAATGCCAGTGCAACGGCGGCTACAGCGGTAAGAGAGAAAACAAACACAGAATTCTTCCTTGGTCGCTAAATGATTGACCAGCCCTGGCATCAGCTGGCAGTGAAAGAAATCTTTGCATCTCTAAAGCATCTGGAAGGCAATACAGCCTCCTGTTACCTGGAGACACCATTAAACACAGCTTTACTTTAGGGTCCTGAGCACTATCATCACCATTGACTTAATGGTGGGGTGAAAGTGCTTTGCTCTTGGCAGGTTCTATCTCCCAGGAGCAAAAAGTCCCTTGGAAGTTAAGCAGTTTGCTCAAGAGCACAAAAAGGGATCAGCCAGAGCCATCCTTGGCTATCTGCTTCTTAGTTTCAGCCTACTCTATCCATCCTCCCAGGAGGAAGCAGATTTACTGGCTCCTCTCTGAGGAGGAATTTCCTCTGCAACACAAGGTTTAAATACTCTTCAACGTGTCCACGTGGATTTTGGCAAGGCCAGTGAACAGTGCTGGGGTTGTGTACTGGATGTTGGGCTTTGTTCCTCTGTTCCTTCTGCAGAGGCAGGTGGGAACACCCAGTACTTAAAAGGAAGCCTATAGGACAGCTGGAGGGGGTCTTTATCAGGGAGCGCAGGGACAGGATGATTTTAAGCTGAAAGAAGGGAGACTGAGATGAGATCTTGGGCAGAAATGTTTTGTTGTGAGGGTGGGGAGGCCCTGGCCCAGGTTGCCCAGAGAAGCTGTGGCTGCCCCATCCCTGGAGGTGTTCAAGGCCAGGTTGGATGGGGCTTTGAGCAACCTGATCCAGTGGGAGGTGTCCCTGCCCACGGCAGGGGGTTGGAACTGGATGGGCTTTGAAGACCCTTCCCACCCAAATGATTCCATGATTCTATTATGACACTAACACACAGGCACTGACATTGCAGCAGCAGCTGATTACAGCTCATATGCTCTGTTCCTCAGTGCTTCTCAGAGGGGATTGAATTTAATGCTTATGGTCTTAATCCCTGAATATTTTTCTTCTCTCTTCTAGGTTGTTTTGCCCCATCAGCCGCTTCCTTCCTATTCACCAATGGGTAAAGTTCCCCTGACTTTCTAGGTGTTTATCAGCTCTGCTGCAGGGAATGTTACACTTAACTGAGCTTTAATCCTCTCCTGTTTTTCAGGCCAGCCTTGCATTGACATGGATGTTGCTGCCCCTGCATTGCCTGTCACAGAGGAAGCAGCACTCTGTTCTGGCTGGATTTCCCAGCCTTCTCCCACATCCTTACAGCCTCTAACTCAGTGGACCACTTACCCTGACTATGTGTCCCACGAAGCTGTCGGCTGTCCCTACACAGCCGATATGTACGTCCAGCCCATGTGTCCCAGTTACACCCTGGTTGGACCTTCACCTGTTCTGACCTACACTTCTCAACCACTGATCACCAATTTTGCAGTAAGTCAAAAAAGCCTTGCTATAAACGACAGCAAATCCCCCATCTTTTCCCCAGCTCTCTGCTCTCCTTCAGTTCCACAGCACTAACACACACACGCTGTTCTTTATTATCCTGGGAAATGACTCATCTCTCATGGAGTCAGTGGCAGGACTGCCTTTGCTCTGAGTTTGTTCAAGTCTAGGAACAGTTCTTTATCATAGAATGGCTTGGGTTGGAAGGGAGACCAACCCCCCTGAAGTGAGCAGGGATGCCTTCAACTCCATCAGGTTGCTCAGAGCCCCATCCAACCTGACCTTGAGTGTTTTCCAGGGATGGGGCATCCACCAGCTCTCTGGGCAACCTTTGTACAGGTTTGCAGCTCAAGGATCATGAATGGGGAATGTTAAATGTTGTCATCACTTCCAGCTTGAGGTGCTGTTCTTCAGCTTGGATTTGGAATACTTGAGGAAGCAGATTTAAAGTAGTTCACTGAGTGGATGCACATTATAGTCAATCAAAGCTGCTGTCTGGACAAGTGCTTAGGACACAGTCCCATCCTACCAGAGATCTGAGCAGTATCCAGGGGATTCTTCACTATTTAATTCCAAACTTAAAAAGTAAATGGAATTCCAGGAAATGCATTCACCAGGTGAAGCAGGAAGAATAAATAGAAATTTATTGCCAAGTCAAAGATGGAAAAGCAAGCCCAAAATAGAGTGCAAACATAGCAGAATATTTGGTTTCAAGCTGGTTAAAATCAATTTGGCTGACCCAAGGGGATTTGTTATTCCTCAGAGGAGAAGGGCAGAGAATTTTGTTTCAGTTGAAGTCGAGCATTTAGTGCTTCAGTTCAGGTGCTGAAAAGCACAGGAAAGGGTGGCAGGGGCTGGTGGGGACGGGCTGTGGCAAAGGGCAGAAGAAGCCTTGTGGCAGCGAAGCTGTGCCCTTGCTGCAGGAGGCTCAGGGTGGAACTGTCTGAAGGGCTTACAGTGAGGGTGAGAGTGGGAAGGGAAGGCTAGAGAGAACTCAACGTGAGCGTGAGCTGCAGCAGCGAGCACCTGGGGCACCCACAGCCAGCGTGGGAAAGCTGCCCCCGCTCAGCGCATCACCCCGACAGCGAAAGGGATGCTAAAAGAAAGGCTCAGCATCCTTAGTCCTCCGTCCCGCGTCCTCCCCCCGCCCCATGCGGCCAATTGTTATATTTTATTGTATTTCTCTTCTATTTTAACAGCCCCGAAGCACCAGCCCCGCCGCGGTGCCTCAGCCCGAGGCGGCCGAGCCGCAGCCGCCTCTCCCGTACTTCCCGTGGGCTCAGCCGCTCCCGGCGCTGCCGAGCTCCGCTCTGCAGTACCAGCCGGCTCCTTCCGCCCTTCCCGGGCCGCAGTTCGTGCCCGTGCCCATCTCCGTTCCCGAGCCAGCCCCCCAGGAGCTGGAGGATGCCAGGCGGGTCGTTGGCGCGCTGCCCATTGAGAAGCTGCTCCTAGAGGATGAAGACAATGATACGTATGTTTTAAACCACGCTCTCTCTGTTGAAGGGCTTTAAGTTGCACATCTTGGGGGGGGGGGGGGAAGCCTGATCCTCACCTACTCAATACTCCACCTGGCACCACAGTGAGTTTTGAGTGCAGAGAAAATGCACAGGCTGGGGTGGGAAGTTCACTTGAGGTTTTTTTTTGGTGTTCACCTCTCGCACACCATGACTTGTGCCTTGTCTGAAGCTCGCTTTGTCCTGGGTCTCAGCACAAGGTTTCTCTGCTGTTACAGTTCCTGCTGCCTCGTCCAGGCAGGCTTTTGTGGGGTTCTTGTGCTCAGCATCAACACAAGGTGACTTTCATCCTCGGACATGTGGTCTCAAATTGATATTTTATAGTGTAGCTGTGGCCAACTGTAGCACTTGGTGAGGGTACATTTGCCTCTAAATATCTGCAAGACCTCATTCAAGAGGACTTCTTTCCTGAGCTCAGTGTAAATGCCTTATGTGTGTGGTTTTGTCCTGTCCATGGAGGAACCTCTGCCTGATCTAGACCACTAGAAAATATTTTGGGGTTTAAATTGGTATTTTTCTTTCTTAAATTGAACTGCTCCTTTGGAAAATAGGAAAATGCAAGCTGTAGTTTTGTTCTACAGGTGGAGGTAGGTGCATTAGTCTGAAGACACAAAGTCAATACAACTGAACCAAATTCCTGTGCAGACATCCCTGTTTAGAGAACAGCACAAAGTAGCCTAGATGAGACATTTGAGGTTACACAAAGGTGTAAATTGAAGGTCTCACCTTGTCTGTCATGTAGGTTATGGACAGTAGTTTGAAGTCATATTCTTTCAGCTGCAGAATAGTTTTGGACTCTAAAGTATCCACCTTTTAGATGGGGGTTGTTTTGGGACTGGCTGGTGAAGCTTCATGTTCTACCAACAGACAGAGCCTGGTCCCACTGAAGTCACTATGAGTTTTGCCTGAGGCAGGATTGCACGACATGGCCCTATGTCAGGAGATCATTGAGAAGACAGGGTCTTCCAAAACCTGCACTTCCCTCTCACAAGGAATTCATGGCACTGCTCTTAGCTGGCAATCTGGTTTCTTCTGTAGCATTTGAGTGCGAAGTTGATGTCGTGCGGAGCCCAGGGAACCTCAGTGACTTCTCTTGTGCCTCCTTGCTATGGAAAGTTCCTCTGTGCTGTAGTCTCCCAGGCCTGCAGGTGCACATATTGTCTTTGTAGCTTTCTGATTTTCTTTCCTGGAGAATGAGTAGCTTCACTTTTTCCTCTGACTCAACTGTAAAAATGATTGTGGATGTTCCGGAGTGCCACGCGCAGATATATTTGCAGACTTATCTCCTTTGAACTCTGTTTATTTCTGTCTTAATAAACAAGGGATTCTTGGCTGGTGCACACAATTTCTCTGGGTTTTTCTGCTTGCTAAAGCCCAGGATCCTTAGGTTATTTTATTATTTGCAATACTAACTGCAAAATACTTTATTGCACTCTTTATTACCTGGTGTCCAGCATTCTAGTTGCCGCTCAGGCAATATTTCAAGTGGCCTTACAGTTTATGCCTGAGTGAGGTTTGCAAGCTCAGATTGAGAGTCTTGAGGACTTCCAAAGCATATTTTGTTATTTAATATTGACAAATCTGGAAGGCATAAACAATAGATCATGTAAGTGATCGTAAAGTTGTTTGAAAATAGCAGCAGTGCAGGTGCTTTGAAATTAGTGGCTTACATTTGCAGAAAAACCCAGCAAAGAAATTAATTAGAAGGAGCTTCGTTCAGCACTGCTTATTCCAGCTTTAAATACAAAGGCATTCAGTAGGTAAAACTGGGATAATGCAGTTGTGAATCAAGCTGGTGGTTGCTAAGATTGCTTTTAAATTCCTTTCACTTCACTGTATGTAAATTCTGTGTGTGAATATAAAACAATGACAAACTGTTTCAGAATTTCTTTCTGGGTTGTTCTGGATAGAAAGAGACAAAATCTGTTTCAATAAAGGTCTACAGTAACTTTCATCTGCCTAGAGTGTTTTATTTCCTACCCAGAAGGATAACCCAGCATTGGTTTAGTGATCAGTTGGATCAATAATGTATGTCCAGGCTAGAACCACAGATTGACTGCTAGAATTTCTGCTAATTTTACCTGTTAAGGCAGGCTAAGGAGGAGCTCCATGATCCAAAGCCTGTTTGCTCAAGGAGTCCTTACAGAAGCATCCTGCAGTTCAGAAGTTATTGTAGTTCAATCACTGTTATCCTCTCTTGGCATCCCTGGGGAGGTGTGGGTGTGCAGTCCCAGCTAATGCTGAGCTTGACTGAAGATCAGACAAGCCATAAAGTTGTATTTCTACTTCATAGAATCATGGAATGGTTTGGGTTCGGAAGCGACCTCAAAGCCCATCCAGTTCCAACCCCAGCTGCCAGGGACACCTCCCACTGGATCAGGGGGCTCAAAGGCCCATCCTACCTGGCCTTGAACACCTCCAGGGATGGGGCAGCCACCACTTCTCTGGGCAACCTGGGCCAGGGCCTCCCCACCCTGAGATAGGGAAACCCTTTCTTAGCTTCACTGGGAAGATTGAAATTGCAAAATGTGGCTCTGGGGTGCAAAATTACCCGAGGAAAGAAATGGCTGCCCACCACCTTATGACTGAAAAGCGTGGAATGTTGCTGTCTGGAGCTAAACAAACCCAGGGCTGGTACAACTGCTGATAGGATGGTCACCTCCTGTGCATCTAGAGGAGCCTCTTACCCTGGATGGTGAGATATCACCAATGAGTACAAGGCTGTACCACTCCAAGTGATGCAGTATGATACGGCACACTGAGCCCCAACACAAGGCCCTGTGGAGGACACAGATACCTCCCTGTACCAGGGCGAGCCTCACCTGAAACCAAGTGCTGAAGTGGAAAGGAGACAGCAGGTCAAAGCTCAGGAGTTCTGAGGGCTTTCACAGTTATGTTGAGGTAGGAAACCCTTTCCATGGCAGTGGAGGCTTTCCAGGTCAAGCCCTTTGAGACTTACAGTGTTGTTTCGTGGAGCACTGGGTATAAAACTCCCAAAGTGGCTTTGCTGCTCTGTAAAACTGTTTGCTCCCGGGGTGGTCCGTGGCCAAGCAGTGATCAGTGTCTTTATTTGCTGTCTTAGAATTCTGCATATTTATGCAGCTAAAGGTATGAGGGCGTATGCACTGGCAGCTGCCGAGCGCCTGAAACCGCTGCGAAGACTTGATGCCAAAGAGCACAGAGGAAAGGTAATACAGAACCTCTTTCTCCTCCGTACGGTGACGCTTGGGATGGGCATGGGCTTTGCATGACTGAGAGCAACTGATACCCAGAAGAATCCAGCTCTGTCTCTCTGTCACTGTGAAGGAAGCCTTGGGCACTGAATCACCTTGCTTAGGTGCCTTTGGCAGGATGCTGAGGTTAGGTGGGCTGAGAATGAGCTTTAACTCTTTTCAACCCACAGTTCATGAGTGATCTCAAACAACATGAGCCCAGGGACGTGTGTCTATGTTGGCAGCAGTCTCTGAGGGTGAAAGTTGTATGAAAAACAGGTTTCTGCCAGGAGTGTTGCACCTGACATAAACAGCATTCAGAAATGCTGAATTTTGGCTGCCATCCCAATTGGGGCTGAAGAGCACCAGAGGGAGCCCAGCAGGAACTGGGAAATGTCCCTCGTCTCATGATGCAATGGGTCTTAATATTTGGAATTCAAAACCTACCTTTGGTTTATGCACCACAGTCCTCGGGGTTCTGGATACCGTTCAGCCCAGACTGCCTTTCCCTGCTCCTTGTTTTATGACAGTGTTTGTTTTTAACCTCTCCTGTTTTATCTGCTGTGCTGCTGTTTCCAGACTCCTCTGCTGGTGGCTGTCACTGCCAGGCAGCCAGCTATCGTCTATGATTTGATCCAGGCAGGAGCAGATGTCAATGCTGTAGACAACAAAGGGCAGTCAGCTTTGCATCTCGCTGCAACGTATGGGTTTGCACAAGTCCTTCAGGTAGGAAAAGCTTTTATGGTTTTAGCTGCTAGCAATAGAAAGGTACAGTAAAGTCTCAGTGCTGGTGTTTTTAAATAACTGTCTCAGAAGGCAAGGTCATAGAGTGGTTTTTGTTGGAAGGGACCTTAAAGATCATCTAAAGATGTCTAAAGCAATGGAGGTTGACAAAAATCTCCTTTTCCACCACGTTAGGAATTGTCTTCCCATAGAATCATAGAATCTTCCGGCTGGAAAAGACCTTTGAGATCATTGAGTCCAACCACACCCATCATCCGCTAAACCATGTCCCTCAAAAACTCAT
Source organism: Dromococcyx pavoninus (assembly GCA_033558185.1). NCBI lineage: Eukaryota > Metazoa > Chordata > Aves > Cuculiformes > Neomorphidae > Dromococcyx > Dromococcyx pavoninus. Next base: position 37,449 of record JAUMJL010000344.1, on the reverse strand, counting down.
CGACCTGTTTTTTAAACCCCTCCAGGGATGGTGACTCATCCACATCTCTGGGCAGCTCTTCCAGTGCCTGAGAACCCTTTCAGTAAAGAAATTCTTCCCAATATCCAGTCTGAACCTCCACTGGTGCAACTTATGGCCATTTCCCCTTGTCCTGTCACTTGAGAGAAGAGATCAACACTCGCTCTGCCACAGCCCCCTTTCAGACCAGGACGGTGATGAGGTCAGGTTATTCCTGCTTTAGGATCATACTTAAAAATAACATCAGCCTCCTGCTACAGAGGAAGCAGCTTTAGCCTGTCTGTGGGGTAAAGAAGTTGGTTCTGCAGACCAGAGCTCTGCATCTGCTGAGGGCAGGGTGGGCTGGCTCTGAGTTGAGCCCCTGCTGTGGTGGTGATGCCGGTGCTGGAGGGGGTTCCCCAGAGGCTGCAGGCAGCTGTGGGGTGTGAGGAGAGGCAGAAACAACACCAGTGAAACCCCCTCCCTGCTACCAGCATCATCCAGATGGGAGCAACGGATTGTATCCGGGCTCCAGGCAGCTGAAGGGAGAGCCGACGTGACCCCAGAGGCACAGCCTTCAAAGGGGGGCACGTTTTATGGTTGTATGCAAAGCCAAGAGCCATCCAGAAGATTTTCCCAGGCGTTAGAGAAACTGGATGCTCCTGTATGGCCGGAATCTCCTGCAGCTTTCATGACTTACACGACCAGATCTTCGCTTTGCTGTCGCTTAACAGCTCTCCCTGTAGGCAGGGTCTACATCTAAACTGTGCCCCGGCCAGACTTTAACTGCCCTGAGGGACAAATCAGCACCTTCTAAAAGGCCCTCTGGGAATTTTTGGAAGGGATTACATGGCAGAGATAAGCACACTGGAACGTGCCTCTTAAAGGCTTAGCTATTGGCCATAAAATGGAATTAATAAAATGTGCCATCCTCAGGTCATGTCAGGACCAAGCATAAGCAGCTTGGACGCAGAGTTTCATTGCCGTTGGGTTTCATAGAATCGTGGAATGGTTTGGGTTGGAAGGGACATAAAAGCTCATCCAGTCCCATCCCCTTCCATGGGCAGGGACACCTCCCACTGGATCAGGGGGCTCAAAGCCCCAAACAACCTGGCCTTGAACACCTCCAGGGATGGGGCAGCCACAGCTTCTCTGGGCAACCTGGGCCAGGGCCTCCCCACCCTCACAGGAAAATATTTCTTCCTAAGATCTCATCTCAATCTCCCCTTGGCTTTATCTGAAGGCAGGGCACAGGGTCCTTTGAGGAGGAGGGATGTGTTGGTGGAAGTGCCAGGGGGTACCTGGCATGGGCAGTGCCCCCCCAGCATTCATCAGCTCTGCATGGCACACACCCTGGGCTAAGTCGTGAGCCAGCAGTTAATGTGTAACACTGCAAGTTCCTTGGAAAACAGGTGTTTGATTCCATGGGGAAACTATTTTACATCCAGATGATTCCAAGATAGCCTCCCTGAGTGTTTTGTGCTGGTTTGTGTTTTATTTTCTTCTTTTATTTGGGTTCTCCCCCCCTTTGTCATAAAAAAGAAAAGGCACACGGGCTTGGTTTTCTGTCCAGTTAAAGCCATGACATTTTTTCCAGTTTGTTTGTTGTAATTGTTTTTTTTCTAATGGATTAAAGATCTAATCCCCACTCACCAGGCAGCTCAGAGCTGCTTCTCAGTGTTTGATCTATACATATTATGTCACTGTTATGAAAAGAGAGCACAGGCCCTGACTGTTCTGGATAACCTTTCTGCAGAAGGATTCTGCCCTGCGCCTCCTCTGACTTTCCAAGGTTGTGGATGAGTCACTGCTCTGCAAAAACTCTCAGCCAAGATTCTGTAACGTGAACAACTTGTCAATCAAGAGCAAAAACCACATTATCTGTAATAATAGACGAAATGCATCACATCAAATCCATAATTTTCTTAAATTTAAAGTGTTTTAGGATTTTCACTCTCCGCTAAATTGGAGCAATGAGCATCTCCCAACCACTATTTCATGCCTTTTATAGGCTCTGCATCCTCTTTGCTGCAGCTGTTGCAACAAGCTGAGTGGTGAAGCCCTGGCAGAAGCTGCCCAGGGCAGTGGGGGAGTCTCCATCCCTGGAGGGGTTCAAAGAACGTGTAGGCGTGGCACTTTGGGACACGGTTTATGGCACGATGGGGTTGGGCTGATGATTGGACTGGATGATCTTGGAGGTCTTTTCCAATGTTAATGATTCTATGATTCTATATGATTTTAAACTGTCACACTGCTGCATTAAAAAGAAAAAGGAAATAAACCCAGTCTGAGAATTTCCATTGTCTGCAAACTTTTAAGTAATAATGCTTGGCTGTAGATGTCAAGGAGATATTTTCATTTATCCTCACCAAGAATATGAATCTGTGTTATCAGTGCCTTTGTTTAATTCAAGGAGGCTTAAGCTGGTGGCAGTGACTTAACTTTACTGTTCTGAACTCAGAATCTACTAGGATGCTGTACTTAGGTGGGGGATAGGAAAACAGGGAAGTAAGCCTGGATGTCCCTGTTAGGACATAGGTTCACAACACTGAAATCCGGTGTCAAATAAGATCTTAGGTTTTTGTTAAATGATAATTATCTGATTGTTTCTTTATTTGTTTTTAGATTTTGTTAGTTTTGACTGCTTTGGGCTTGGACAGTGCTCTGCTGAACTAAAGGTTTCTGTTTCGCTGTTCCTTCTAGGTTATACTGTCCCAGGGCTTCCCTCTTGACCTCGAAATGAAGGATTTTGAAGGTAAAACCCTTTGTACAAATATTTGATAGCGGTATAAAAAAATGAAAACCTCTATTTCCTTTTTAATTTATTGATGCTCATTGGTATTTGGTGGAGTGTTAGGGGGCTGGAGTGGCCTCAGGAGCTCCCTGGGGGCGAGCTGTGTGCTCAAATGCCACAGAACTCAATGGTGCTGGTGATTCAGTGGTGACTCAACGCACAGTTGGAACTGGGCACGTGTTGGATTACCCTGTATCGTTCTCACACAGCCAGTATGGTACCTTTGAACCCAGAGAAGGGCTTGTGTCTCAACAGCACATCTGCAGAGGTGCTCACACTCTCCCAGCCCTTGCTTCCTCTCTGTACATCAATATCTTCATCGGGACTGTCGTTATCTTCCTCCTGCGTTTGATTTTCCAGGCCATACCCCGCTCCACTGTGCAGTTCTGGCCCACAACGCCCTGCTCCGGGAGCAAGGTAGCCAGATGATGGCAGAGGAGAAGCAGAAGGATCTTCAGCAGCAGAGAGCAGAGCTGGAGTCCTGTATCCACCTCCTGGTGCAGGCGGGAGCCTCGATCTACAGCCGGGTGAGGCATCGGCTCCGTTATCTGCTCTTTGTTTGCAAGGGAACCCTCCCCGCCTGACGCTTGTGATGTCCTCAAACTGTCCAACTGCAGAAGGAAGGGGCTGCTGGCAGAGCACCAAGGCTGTTACCCTTTCCACGACTGGTTGCAGAGTTAGTTGCTGCCTTTTGGAGCTGCTTTCATGCAGCCTGAAGCAAACCCTGGACAGTAAGAGGGTCGCTGAATGGCAGGAGATGCTCCACATGAGCTGCAGAGCTGGCCTGGGCTTTTCTGGGGTGGGTTTATAGCACAACATTTCTTATTTTGTTGGGTTTTTTTTTTCTGTTGTAAATTAGGATGTGAAAAGCAACAAGACAGTTCTTCATTACACAGTCCAGGATGGAAACATCTCCCTGCTCAGATTTTTCTTGGAGCTGAACGCTTTCAAGTCCAAGGACTTTGTCAACAGCAAGGTGAGTCAGGCTGTGCACGGACAGGGTCTGCGTGCACAGATCTCTCTGACAGGGAGAGGAGATGCTGAGAGCAGTGAGAGAGCTGTGCTGTGGGGGGAGGCTGCATGAAGACAGAGGTGTTACAAGATCTGTGGGGTCCTGCAGAAACCAGATGTTTTCAGTTTGGGAACATGCTTTTTGTTTTTTTCTTAACCTAAAACTGCATTTTCCAGTGAATACACACCTGGAAAGCAGTGCCTGGCTTGAACTCCAGTTGTGTTGTGAGACAAAAACCCCTCTCCCAGAAGGCAGAATGAGAGAGTGAGATAACCAGGGGAGAGGAAGGATATGGGAAGTGGTTACTTGAGGAGGAATGAGAACTTTATTACATCAGGCTGAAGATTTCAATGATGCAGTGGTTTGCTGTTGGCAGCAACATAATGCTGAAAGATGGCAGTTTAGGGTGGCTGTGTATCAAGTGATTTCTCCTGTCAAAGATTCCATCCATAGCAAGAATGAAGCTCCTATTTCAGTTAAGGAAGAAGGTGATTTTTTGCCTTAAATGTTCTTTGCAAGTCTCGTGGCTCTGTTTGTGCACAAACTGTTTATTGTGATGGTTGCTGGCAAGTTTGAGCCAAGAACCAAAATGTTCTCAGGGCCCACCAAGCCCTACCAGCTGCCAGGAGCAATAAGAGGAGACAGAGAAGTGCTGCAGGTGGTGAACCAGTGGCTGACTCTGCCAGGCAGGTGAAGCGTGGGGAAACCAGCTCTTTGAAGCGAGGCAGCAGCCTTGCTGAGCATGAGGGAGCCCAGGCGTGGTGGCAAGGAGACCACCTCTGAGTGGTGGCCCTGCTTTAGGCACACGGCACAACCCTGCAAAGTTTTGCTGCTCTTGGTTCCTCAGTGCTGGGTTTCTGGAGGCACAGCATTTCCTAAGAGGTATAAAGCAAGCTAAAAACCTTCCCAGCACTGCTCTTGTGTCACCTGTCCTCTTGCTGCCCCGTACTTCACCTCGGAGCAGATCTCAAGCAGTGACATTATCTTGCAGAGGTATCAGCTTCACCCATCCTCCCAAGCAAAATTCCTGACATTCCTGTGCCCTAGCTAAGACTGCAGCATCAGCCAGAGCTCTGCCTCTTGGCTACCAGCCCCCTCAGCGGGCCAAAGAGGGTGACTCTTGGGTGCTCCTGCAGAAGGGGGTACCCTTGGGCAGGAAAGGATGGAGGGAAGGGAGGACAAGGCTGGGACTCCCTTTTTGAGAGGCTCAGTGTGTTATCTTTTCATTTCAACTGTTTCAGTCTCTTGGAGTTGCTTCTTCTACTCAGGGCTTCCGCGTGCTTCTGTCTATCAGAAAGGAATTAAATGTTTTCTATCAGCTCAGTTGGGCAGCTTCATGGGTTTTCTTTACCCCACAGATTTCTCTTGGGCCAGAGGAAACATGTTTTGCTTTGTGTGTATGGGCAATAACACTGAGTTTTTGCCTTTCTGTACAGTGAAGGGCCTTGAGCTGCTTTTTCACTGCATTCTTTATCTTTTAAGACTCATTAGGCAGGTGCTGGCTTGTCTGTGGGAGTCTGTTGTCTGTTGATCACAATCCTGTGAGAGATTCCTACTGTGATAGAATCACTTGGAGTCTTCAGTCTTGATGGTGAGCTCTCTCAGACAGTGAAAAATGTGATACCCATCCTGGTTTTCCAGCTCTTGCAAGTAGAAGAAGACTAGAAAACAGGGATGCTGGACTCTGGTGTGGCTTCCCTGGCTCACTCACAGCTTGCTGTGGTTGTCTCCTTCCAAATCCATAGAATCATGGAATGGTTTGGGTTGGAAGGGACATAAAAGCTCATCCAGTCCCACCCCCTTCCATGGGCAGGGACACCTCCCACTGGATCAGGGGGCTCAAAGCTCCATCCAACCTGGCCTTGAACACCTCCAGGGATGGGGCAGCCACAGCTTCTCTGGGCAACCTGGGCCAGGGCCTCCCCACCCTCACAGCAAAATATTTCTCCCTAATATCTCAATCTCCCCTCTTTCAGCTTCAAACTGTTCACCTTGTCCTGTCCCTGCACTCCCTGATCAAGAACCCCTCCCCAGCTAAGCCCCATCAAAGTCAATGGGAGGCTTCAGGATGAGGCACTGTCAGATTGCCTTGTTTTCTTAGCCCCATGCCTGGATTTGGAACCTATCAAGCCTTAAAGATGCAGCAAGCAAACACAGATGTTTCCATTTTAATGAGAAGTCCTTTAAAGAGCTTGTAATTACCCCTTAACTCTACAGGATGATAAAATTGACAAGGATCTGCTTGTTCAGGGCTTGTAAAAATGTCTTATCTGAGAATAGCTCTTCAGATTTTGCTATTTTGGTTTGTGCTGCCAAGTCCCTAATGTCTCAGTGGTAAACAGGACCTGAAAATCATAGCTTTTCCTTTTCATTCCTTTTAACAACTGGCATACTAATACACATTGTATTTTGAGTCCAACCATTCCAAGTTCATGACAAATATATGATGGCTTCTGCGAGAAAAAACATACAGCTGCCTAAATGAGACTTCTTGCAGGCTAAAAATACCCTGCCTGATGCATCTGCTTATTAGTTTTTTCTCATTTAAAACCGTTACCAGTCATACCTGACTAGGCAGGGGCCCAGATTTCTGCATGGTCTGATGATACCAGAGGTTTTAACCAACCAATTGCAGCACTCTCCGTCCTGCGCCCTCCCGTGGCTTCACAGCAAAGTTTTGTCCATCCTTTCTGTGCAAATCTTGTCACTGGAAAAGCTGGAGAGGTCCTTGGCCTTAAGATTCTGCTTAATGACAGCACCATGAAAATAGAGCCAAGCACTGCTTGGCTGCTCTGGGAAGGAACCAGGAGAAGGTTTGGGGTCCAACGTGGTTTATTCTGTCTACTGCAGAGCCAAGCCCTGGTTTGGTTCATGGTACACAGAGTCACTGAGGGACACAGGCTGAAGGACCACTGGCTCAGCTGGACCACCAGGATGGCTTGGTGCCTTTCAGAGCTCTTCTTTTTAGGTTTGGTGACCTGAGGGGACCTGTGCAGTCAAAGATACCTGGTACCCAGGAGACCAGTCTGAGCCTTGTGTGTAACATATACGAGTGGTGTCTTTGCAACCTCCTGGCACTTGCAAGGCATTGTGAAAGGGAGTAGTGGAGATGTGTGGAGCACAAGGGGGGGTCTGCTGTTGCCTTTGCATAGTCCATGTGCGGGGCACAAACCACATCATAATGTGTTTTGTGTCCTTTGCACCAACTTCAGTGTTTCCCAGTGAAATAGTTCCTGTGGTTTCTCCACATCACATGGCCTCCATCCTTCTCCTTTTCAACCAGCTCATCAGCTCTCTGTGTGCATGAGAGTGTGATTTAGTAGGAGGTTACAGAGTGATGAGGAATGTTGCTGGTGCAGGACTATTTGTTGGCTGTACCCAAAGCATCAAACACCCCCCCAATTTTTAGTACTCTGTCAGAGAGAAATTTAAACCCACACAGCTCCTGCATAGAGCAGGGATATTCCCTTGCCCTCACTGCAAGTACTTGTGGGAGGCTTCTTCAGCTCTTGCTCCTCAGGACTCCATTTCTAGGGCAATTCTGAATAGGTGGCACAGCTTATCACAGAATCATTTAGGCTGGAAAAGATCATCAGGTCCAACCATAAACCTAATACTGTGAGTCAGGAGGTTTGTATTTTTTTAATTGTTGTTTTTCTTCATTTTCCTTTTCCTTCCACTGCATCAGGCCCATGGAAACACAGCTTTGCATATGGCAGCTGCATTGCCTTGTGACAAGAACCAGAAAGAAATTGTCCAGTTGCTTCTCGACCACGGGGCAGACCCGAGCATCCGAAACTTAGACAATGATCAGCCAATCCACATGGCTCCTTCTGGAAAAGCTGGAGATCAGGTGGGTGGTCTGCATTGCTCCTGCTTCTCAGCACATCTGTGCACACCACAGCTGTATCTCCTTCCCAGTGAAGAGAAATCATATAACACGGGGCTCCTGTTGTAGTGCTGTGGGGTTTGGGGTTTACCCACTTCAGTAAATCCGTAATTGAGCAGCACAAAGCAGTTATTAATTGGTGCTGCAAATACATCTGGGGAGGTATCAGTGGGGAGTTGTTTCATAATGGCACCAAATCTCCAGGCATGGTCAGGTTTCATGTCTACAGATAAGAAAGGGCTCCTGGAGCTCATTGTAGTCGCTGAGATTGTTTATAAGTGTATTTAGTTACACATATGCCCATATATCAAAGTGTGTGTGGATGTATTGGGGTGTCTGCATGCACATTTTCAGATGGTACATTGTGAATTTCCACATTTTTTGGCAGGTTAGGCATTTGCTGAAGAAAGGGAAAGTTGCCTCTGCATTCATCTCCTGTCGCCGAAATGCCAGGTCCTAAATTGCCTGTGGTTTCTGGAATGGCTTCAACTTCAGCTTGCTGGTTGCAGGAGGCCTCTTAGAAAAACTGTGAGGATGGTTAATCAGCTCCTAGAGTCTTTAAACCAAGGTGGGATGAGAGTGTTTCTCGACCTGTAGCACGTAAGATATCAGAAGATGAGCTTTCAAATGGTTAAAAACTTAATTTTCTTGATTAAGAATATTGATAAACCTCAGGCATTGCTTGCAAGCAAAGCAAATGGCTCTTAGATAGCAAAGCAAATATTTTACAGCCAACCTTTGGTTTGGTGGCAACTCAAACCCATGGTGGTTGGTTTGGCTATAGAAGGTTGAGAAATAGTGTTCTAAGACCTGGTTGAACTGTGCCTCTCGTTAGGCCCTGTAACAGAGGGACCGGTTGAAATGCTGAAGTCTTTGTGATGTGCAATTACCTCGATTGTTCCTGGGAATGCAGGAACCTGAGGGGAGGGAAAGGAATGGATGGAAGAGGTCAGCTCAGCCTGGCTGTGTTTCACCTGTGTGAATGGGCATCCGAACCCAAGAGCTCTGGGTGAGGGTTCCTGCAGCTGCTGCTGCCCCACTTCTTAGCACCTTGTGGAAGAAAGCCAAAGGTGCCATCCACTGCCACAGCCTCTCATCCCACCCCAGAAAAGAAAACAGACATTTCTAAATGCAAGTACCTGGGGCAGGTTCTCACCACCACGGGTTTGTGTGGCTCCTGAGTGCTTCCCAGTGAAGGGATTCCTCTCCAAGCCATCTGATCCAATCCAGGTCTCCAGCTCTGATACAAAGAATAGCTCTGGAAGCACCTCCAAGTGGACCCTCACCTGAGCTCGTGCCTGTGTAGGAGACAGAGGCTTCCTTTGGGTCTTCGGTAGCTCTTTGGCACGGACAGGGTCGAAACCCCCTGAGCCGCGTGGGGCTGAACGGAGCAGGGCCGGAGTGCCACGTGGTGAGTGCCCTCTATTCCCATTCTGAGGCAATGGATTCTCCTTTATTCTTTCTGTGAAATGATTTGTGAATTGCTGTGCAATCCGCTGGCAGCAGCGTCCCTTGCCGGGTCTACGGGACTGAAGGCCGTGTTTTGACAACCTTCTCACAGAGGGCCTCTCATCCTCAGGACTTGCTCTGCATTGCAGTTTGCTGATTTCTCAGTGTTGCACAAGATCTTTTTTCTAACAGGACTGAACAATGAGACGAAGGGCAGATGTCTTAAATCACTGCATCAACTTCCTTGATCATCTTCTGCCTAAATCAGTGGGGTGGTGTTTTCTAAGGCCCTTGTCAGTCTCGCAGGCCTGGGCTGTTTAAACAACTCGTTAACAGACTGGAACAAAAGCTCTTAAGAAACGCAGGGATCTCGACTTTCTCAGCCCTCCTCTCTGCTGTGTTGCTGTTGCTCCTCTCCACATCGTACCTACAAACCTGCCAAAAAGAAAAAAGCAGGCGTGTATTTACATGCATTTGCATAAATTTACATGTATCTGGCCATAGGCCAGAAAAACTATGGGCTTTCTTACTTTGAAGGGATGTTACACACGCCCTGAATTGAGTGCTGACTGCATTGCTGAGTTGGTGCTGCGTGTCAAGACAAAATGGTCAATAAAATACATGTTTCTTGGACTTGCAACAAACTGTAAAACTGTGACCGGCCTGTGGTGGACCGGGGATAATGTAAAAAGCTTTTTGCCATCTAGAAATGTCTATGAGATAACAGAAGTCCTTTGCAACAAGTGGAAAACAGTATGTGAGTGGCTTATCTCTTCATTGTTTCATCTGCCTGCTGCCAGATGTTTCATACAGAGCAATGCTGCTGGTGACTTGCAGTCTGTAATCATCACCACTCCCAGAATACCAGGGAAAATCCCACTCTGGGAAGGGCTGGACGTGGCTTCATTCAAAGCATCACCGTGGCTTCTTGGGTTGCTGAGTCGATAGGTGAGATTTGCAGAGGGAAGATCCCACATCCGACCCAGGAAGGATTCATTCTCCCTACGGGCTCATCCGTTCACCTTCCCAAAGCTTGTGCTGTAGAGGCCTGCTCTGAAATCAGCCACAGCCAAGGAGCTGCTCGTGTTGGCTTTGGGCTGCATCCACGAGGCAGTTGGAGGCTGCTGCTTCCCGGTGCGTGTGAAGCACTTTTCCCTGTCAAGCCAACCACCTCCTGGCCTGTGTGTCAAGAAAATCCCTTTCAAGACCCAAAAGTGACCTGAATGTTGTGTCTTCTGTGCTGGACTGAAATTCATTGATTCGAGCACTATCTCAGCTCACAGTTACCCCCTCAATTTTTTATGGCTGTTTGAAGGAAAATATATCTTTTATAACCTTAGCAGTGCTGGCAGTGTGCGATTCCCCTTTATTTGCGCAGTTTATCTCTTTCTACTTGTGGCTTTGGATTAGTTGCTAATAACAAAGGCTCGTTATCACCAAACAAAAGTTATGAAGTGGCACCGTAGCAAAGTCGCCAGCCAGTTGGCAAGGAAAGCTTTTTGATCAGATACCCTGTGCAACTGTGAAAGAGCCTGAAAATAAGAACCTTTTATTTCCTCTGTTACTGAGGGTCGCTCCTGGAGTTCTGATGGCTTTCCTAAGAATGGGGTGATCCTCACTTTTGTGTAAATGTGTTGTTTATAGAGGCTGGCAGGGCCTCACCTGGCCTGGGCTGCGTTTCAGCAGTGCTGCTGGAGATACCTAAGGTTCTTTACTTCAAACCCCTCTTTTTGTTTGGAGGGGAGGGAGTAAATGAGGGGAATAATGTTTCTCATAGACAGAAAATGCACAATTAGCCTTTGAATAGTCCTTTTCTGTTGTGGTTTTGTTTCCTTTCCTGTGTCAACAAGGCATCGTTGTGTCAACAGCCAGCAAGCTTTTACTTGCCCTGTATGTGTCACCTGGAGCTGTTGACATGGAATGGGGAACAGTGTCTAAAGTGTTTGCAGTCTGTGGTGTGGGGGATTGCAAAACAGCTGGAGAAGAGCATGAGAGACACAGGAAGAGGCTGCAGGAGATGAAGGACAGCACTGCTTATTAATGGTCCAGAGACCCAGTGCATAGAAGGATTGTGCTGGAGATAGCCTTGTCCCAACAGAGCTGTAATTTCAGAGCCACTGGTCCCATGCAGCATGAGGCTAATTATCATTTAAATATCTGCTGTCTTTGAGAAACATCTCTCATCTTGGGACCTCAGCCACTTGTGAGCCTGGGAAGTTTGGAAGATCAGAGATGAGACCAGCCCAGCTCTTCATAGCTTTCCCCAATGGCAAGGTCCTTTTTTGCCTGGGTCAGGCAAGGAGCAGGAAGAAGAATGGGATGTAGGTTTGTCTGCAGTGCTCATGCCCTCACGGACATCCCTAAGGGGTCACTGATGGGCACAACCTCTCCACTGCTCAACACAGTCTGCACAGAGCAGTCCTCTTTGGAGATGCAGTGTCACCACTGATTGCTGTAGAGATCATCTGCTGATGCCATGTTAGATTGCAATATCCACCTGAAGTGGAGGTGAGAGATGTGTTGTTAGATGGTAAGGCTTCACCTGGCATCATTATTGGCACTGTTGTGTAGACTGGGATGCTGTCAACCTGTTCTGGTTTGAGCTAAAGCAGAACCAATTCTCTAACTTTTCAGCTCAGCCTCAGCTAAGTAACTTTGTTTTCTGGATGTTAACTGCTTCTTTTTCAGGCAGTGTCTGTCTCTAGAAGTGATAATGCTTAAAATTTTTAACTACCACCAAAGTACCAGGGCATTAGTATGTAGAGAGGTCATTGCCTGTATTTATCCATATGGAGCAGATTCATAGAATGCTTTGGACTGGAAAGGACCTCATCCAGTCCAACCCCCCCCTGCAGAAGCAGGAGCATCTTTAATGAGATTGGCTTGCTCAAAACCCAATCCAACCTGGCCTTGAGTGTTTCCAGGGATGGGGCATCCACCACCTCTCTGGGCAACCTGTGCCAGAGTCTCCCCAATTTCTTCCTTAGCTATGGCTAAAAACCTTGCAGAGCCATCTTGGAGCAGGGTGCTGCACAGCTTTCTCTCTGGATAGTGTGCTGGGTGTTGAGGTACGTGGACTTGGCTAGAATCTCTTTCTGAGACACATAGGATCATAGAATGGTTTGGGTTGGAAGGGACCTTTACAGGTCATCCAGTCCAATCCACCTGTACAAGCAGGGACAGCTTTACCTCAACCAGGTTGTTCAGAGCCCCGTCCCACCTGGAAGAGTAATCAAGACCTTTCACACTGCTGAGTTATTGCTCCTTGTGTAGGTTGCTGAGATTCTCTCTTCCTCACCTTTGTGACAACAGAGCCAGGAAGAGAAGAGAAAAGCTCTGACACCTGACATGTGAAGAACGAACAGGATTCAGCACGTGTGCCAGATGATTTATTTGTATCAAAAAGAGCTGCCTCAATGACACGTTGGAGAAGGTAAAAAACACAACACAAACAAAGAGGTAAAGACCTCCAAACCACCACCACAGCCGTGTACGAGACAGGAGGACTCACGGAGGGTCAGAGTCGTGGAGCAGCGACGAACAAACCGGACGGTGTTCGTGCAACTTTGCATAGTTCATGGGCAATTAATCTGATTTGGGTAGAGTGGATGTGTAAAACCGCAGTCCCCGTTAGCTGTAGCAGATGTCACAGCTCCAATCCCTTCTGAAGAAGTCCTCGGCCATGGCCATGGGTGGGACATAGTCCATGTAGTCCGTGGTGGGGCAGGGGGAGCGCTGCGCGGCCCCGCTCTCCCCGTGCTGGGAGCCGCAGGCGGCGCAGCAGCAGGAGGAGGTGGGGAATGGGGAAGGGGGGTGGCAGGACCACTCTACCCCAGGGCAGCCGGAGGTCTTGGTGCCCAGAGCACAGGGTGGGCTGTGGGGCAGCGGGGTGAGAGGAGAGAGCTGAGCAGGGGAGCAGCTGGAGTTTAGTGGGCTGGAGAAATCGGTGCAACTGGGGGATCCGGCAGCCTAGAGAGAGGGGAAAAAAAAGGAACAACAAGGTGTTTCAAGGTGTCATTTGGGGAAATGTGGGCAGCAGCCGGAATTTCCACACCACTGCCTTTCTCAGGGAGATGATTTAGTGCTTGGAGGGCTAAACCCAAGAGGCCATTCCCCTGATATTAGTGTTAATAAGGCATTTCTCTGGAACTGAATGATCTTTAAGGTCCCTTCTGGCCCAAACCATTCTATGATTCTCTCTGAGCAGGACCTGGGCTGCTGTTTGCAGCAAATCTATGGGATCTGTAGAAGGGACATTCCTTATTCTGCAGCCTCTCTGTAGGTCTGGCTGGGACTCCCTGTCCTCTGCTCCCAATGGGAAGCCACGCAGGAGTCCCCACAAGCAGCCTGCGTTGTTGTGGCTGTGCCTCGTGCCCCTAAAACAAACCACGTTTCCAAGTCACCCTTCTGCTGTTGCACCCCAGGATGTGACTCCTGTCCCCACCTTTCCTTGGACTGCTCCTCTGGGACATGGGACACAAAGCTTACCAGGCCCTGGTTAAAGCAGAGCGGGACTGGCTGGAAGGAGTCTGAGGAGTAGTGTGAAGACATCTGGAAAGCACTGAAGGCTGGGTCTAAGGGTGCATCTGCTTGAAGACAGGAGTCTACCAGCTGCTCCAAATAGCCAGGGCTTTCTTCATAGGAGAGGCAATTCGAAAACTGCCACGATGGGCAATAGTCCGGAACAGAAGAGATGGGTTCTGCATCAAAAGGTGCTAGGAGAGAGGGTAAAGAGACAGTAGAAAACTGTTCACAATCTGTCTTCATAAAGGGCAGGTGTTGCCCCAGGTGGCGTTTCAGGACTCTCCCATGTTTAGTAGCCCTATGAGTTTAGACAAGGAAAAAGGTCCCCCGGGTGAATTCTCTAGGGAAGCAGACACTAGGAGGAAGATGCTCAAAGCATGCAGATAACTTTGGGAGCTTTAGTCCTCTTGGAAAGCTCAAAAACTCTTTAAATACCACTGAAAACTCTTCTAGCTACAGCCACTTTGGACAGGGATCCAGCTGGAAAGTCCATCAAGCTCTTGACCCCCTGGCCTCCCTTCAAATGTCAACTGGAGATGCAGGTGCTGAGCTCTTCTCTCTGGTTACAAATGACAGGACCCAAAGGAATGGCAGGAACATGTGTCAGGGGAGGGTTAGGTTGAACATTAGGAGAAGGTTCTTCCCCCAGAGGGTGATGGAGCACTGGAACAGCTCCCCAGGGAAGCAGTCACACCCTGACAATATTTCAAAGCATTTGTCCATCACTCTCATGGTGTGAATGTTGGGGTTGTCCTGTGCAGGGACAGGAGCTGGACTGGATGATCCTTGTGGGTCTCCTCCATCCATGAGCTGTTTCCACACCTAAAAGCTTGCCATGCAGTGATTTCTGCTTCACAGCTTGGCAGGTGGCTTGCACCTTTGCCTCACCTGATCTCCAGATGAAGGGCACCTACATCTGCAGGAAGAAGGTGCTAAAATAATCCTCCAAACAGCCAGACAGGAGACAAACTCCTGAGCAGACAACATGGAGCAAATCTGGGATAATGTGGCACTTCATCCATGCAGTGTTCTTGTCAGAAGGTGAGTTCCTAGAAAGCTGCAGGGTCAGACTCCCTCTGGGCTGAGCCACAGCTCGCTGGGGTGTGAAAGCTTCCAGCAGACCTGACTTTTCAGAATTATTAACCAAATAGGGTTAAAAGCAAAGCCCTGACCACGTGGAATGGCACAGGTTTGAGGGCAATGGAACCTCTCCTGGGCAGAGTCACTCAGACTCGTAATTGCTTGCAGGTTTAAGGTGGGAGTGTTAAGGGGGATGTGGGGAGGAAGTGAGGAGCACCTAAAATACATAAACAGATGGAGCCTATCCAGCCTCAAAAAGCTTTGGTATGTCTCACCTTTCTGTATTAACATAAGCAAATCAATTCCTAAATCTTGATGATTTAATCATTTCCTTGTTCATTCAATGTATATATTCACACCTACCCAACTTTTTAGGTCTCTCTGCTTTGGCTGCAGAATAATTGGAGGATCTGTGAGCCCAAAGTGCTGTTCCCCCACCCCTTTTCTTGAACATTCACATTCAGGAGGAAGAAATGTGCTTTGTGTGGCTGAAAACCTGACACCCCTCTCGCTCCGGATGCTGCCAGGAGAGTGAGAACAGCAACACTGCTGGAGCTTGGAGCAAGTTGATCCAGCCCTCTAGCTCCAGTTGGACCCTCTGCAGCCTGGAGAAGGTGATGCCAGCAGCGTTATTCCTTAGGGGATGAGCATCCCTTCCTGAAGGGCATCTCCACCTTGCTGTGGGGAAAAATAAACTGCCCACGTGAGAGCCCGTGAGGGTGTTCGTGAGCTGGGTAATGTGTACCCTGCTGGCCTCACGGCATCCTCATCTGCATTTCACGGGCTCCTTTCAGGTGCTGATTGGCTGCATCACTGGTTATCTGGCAGTGCCTGCCTCAGCCAAGGGCTGGAGAGACTCCGGGCTGTGGGAAAAATTGGGAAGGGGGTGCGAAGGGACACGTGGATGGGCTTTGTACCAACCTGCGTGAGGAGGAGACACAGACTCTGAAAACTGGATGCTGCTGCTGCCCCAGGAAACCTGACCAAAGAGAAGGGAAGAGAAGGAATTGTATTCAGGGTAACACAAGGGAGCATTTTCCTGCATGCTCAGGTAAGTCAGGATTTTGCTTCAACCTGTGTCTGTAAACCTTGTTTACCTCATGGCTGTGACATGGACAACTTCCCTGGCATCAACAGACCCAGATTAACGTGCACAACATGATTTTTCCCTGAGCCTATAAAGGCATTGGAGGAGCAAAACACCAGCCTGGTGTAAAGCCCTTGATACTGCACTTTCCTAGTGCATCATTACTTTTAATTCAGCTAATTAGCTACTGTTAATTAGCCTTTGAAACTAACATCTTAATTTTTAGAACCATGAATTCCACAGCGGGGGGAAATCCCAAAGAATATATGGGGATATATGGGGATAAATATATTAATTATAAGTTTAACTGTAAGCATAAGGAATTAAACTGCAGTGATAAACCCTTGGAATGTGACTGAAGACACTTGCAGGTGTCCCCACAGGTGGGCATCAGACTGGGACCCTCTGCTTGGTGTTGGTGGTGTTTGGGAAGCAGCTCTGACGCCGTTCCCCGCTCAAACACAGCCACGCACCCCGTGGAACTGGAGACTCTCCCTCTGTGAGGGATGCTGGAAGGAGAAGTGGACAGATCAACCTGTTCTGCTGGAGCAGAGAAATCCACCTCAAAAAAACAGCAGGAGTTTTATGCTTGATTGGGACCAGGATTTGACTCTGCAAGTATAAATACTTCTCCTTTTCTCCCTCAGTTTTAGTTCACACAGGCTTCCACTTGATTATCTTTATTCAAAATGCCCTGGGGTTGGTGGCTCGTTTCCCTAGCAACAGCTTCCTCACACATCCCTGTGCATTTAGTTCATTAAATAGTGGCTATTCTGGGCTGAAAATGCCTCTGAGATGATCCCTCTTGTCTTTAGGCTGCAGGTGTCTAACAAGGCAGAGCCAGACCACCACCAGCAGGAGTTTTCATGCACAGAGGCGGTTTCAGAGGATCATGGAATGGGTTGGAAGGGACCTTAAAGCTCATCCAGTTCCAGCCCCCTGCCATGGGCGGGGACATCTCCCACTGGATCAGGGTGCACAAAGCCCCATCCAGCCTGGCCAGTTTATCCTACCCTGGGGCTTCTCCAGGACAACGTGGACCTTTTGCAGCTCACAAAGGTAACCACCTGCACAACAAGCTCTGTGTAAACTCGCTGTGAGAAGCACAAACCAGTTCCACGCAGCCCTGGGATGCCTGGCTGCGATGCCGAGGCTGCTTCTGGTAGAGGAGGAGTGAGCCAGCATTTCCAAAGCCCAGCAGGTTTGTGCTCCCAGGCCTCTCTGCCTGTGGCTCTCAGGCTGATCAGGTTTTTGTGCAATCAGCTGTGACGAGGTGCAGGAGATGAAATCTGAAATCCATCCAAAGCTGGAATGTCGTGAACCAGGAAGAAGTAATGATTTACCACCCTCTTTATGCAAATCTCTAGAGTGGCTGGAGCTAGAGGGCTCCTACAAAGACTGGAATAGTGAGCCAGAGTGCACGTGTGTGCACACATCTCCATCCTCTTCTTTAGAAGGGATGGGGCCAGGAGCTGCCCAGGTGGTACTGGAAAACACTGGAGACCTGAAATCAGTCAAGCACGCTTGAAGCATCAGGCACTAAGGAGCCCTAACAGAGCAGGATGAAGCCCCTTTTAAGGAGTCTTTGCCCATGCCTTGTTTTCTTCCTTTCTCCAAGCCAAAATTCGGTGCTTGGCTGCTGCTAAGTCCTGAATTCCCAAAGCCTCTCCACTGTCTGGGAGATGCTGCAGGCTGTGGTGTCTCCATTCCCTGCCTGATCAAACTGGATAAGAGAAAGACTCCAGGGGCAGGGGAGAATTGGAAGCAGCCACCTTGAGGGATGAGACTTGTGGAAAAGGGGAAGATTGAGGGAGCTTTAGTGTGACAGAGCTCTTGTTGCTCCTCAAAGCTGCACAGTTTGGGTTGATGGTGTGCCCTGGGCTTCACCTGGTGCTGCAAACCAGCCTGACACTCTTTCAGTGGGGTCAGTGGTCGTGTTCTGCCTTGTCCATCCAGCACTGTGATACTGGAGTTGGACTGAAGTTTGTCCATGTGGTCCTTCTACCCCAAAGTGGGTTACGTTTCTGGAGCACCAGCTCTGCTTTCTCCCTGCTCTAACAGCTCAAACCTTCACCTTTTTAAATCCCTGCTGAAGTCACCCTGGCTGAATGCTCTTCTTCAGCCTCTCCACTAAGATTCTGGAAGCATCTTTGACCCAGAGATTGCAGCCTTGGCAAAAAGAGGATCAAGAGAGAAGAGACAAAGCAAACACCAAAGGATTTTACTTACTGCCGCACCGCTTGCTGCTTGTCGTGCTCTTCTCTGCTGCAGTAACTCCTTGACTGTGATCTTTACCCTAACACCTTGATAGACCTTGGGCTTTCCTGAAAGAAAAACACTTTACGAGACAGGAGACTGAGAGCATACAGCAAATCCAGCACCTTTTCAGCCATGTTCTACATCAACAAATTATTAACTGGTTGCTGTTAAGTCACTCGTAATCACATTTTATAGCCCTCTTTAACACCTGCTCTTCAAGCTTGTGACAAGCAGGTATCTATGAAAAAGCTGGCATTGATAATATTTAGTAATCATACACGTTTTATCCTTTTCCATCTCCATCCCCCACCCTCCAGGTGTCCTAATGCCACGCTCCATCTGGTGCTACTGCTGAATTTATTTAAATTCCTATCATATTTGCCACTCTTAAGACCTGAAAACAGATGTGGGAAGCGCTTCATCCACGAAGACCAAGAATAAAACAATGGAAATATGTGGGCAGCTATTCAGAGGGCTAAACAAAACACAAATAAAGTGCCTGCTTTCATGAATCACTTCTCACAAAGCCTAGATTATCTCTTCTTTTCGCTCATTCTGTACAACTCCCTTTTATTTCAAACAAGCCTTTAGGATATCTTTAATCCAGCCCAAACCAACCAGCAATCATCAGCCACTGCCTGGTGAGGGATTTTTAGTACAGGAAATGGTAAAGGATTTGCCTACTCTGAAAAAATCACTTTCACTCACGGTACTCAGGGTGAAATATTTAAAGCCTCTGGCAGTTCTGTTCCTGTCCTAACGTTCTCCTGTTATTTGCATCCTAAAGCAGATCCAACAGACACTCCTGTCCCCTCACCCTGCAGTCAGCTCCTCCCCAGTGGAAGGAGCAGGTTGCAGGTTCCCTATCCCATCGCTGCTGCACACAGTGCTGCCTTTGGGGGTTCTGCCCATATATCCAAGAAATCCCACACTGTGGGCACTGTCCTCTTCTGGTATGACCTCTCCCCGTTGCTGATGCTTGTACATCATCTTCAGCCTCCCATCTGTCCCCCAGCCCAGCCCTCTTGGTGCTCCTGTTGAGGATGTGCTGGAACGGGCACACAGGTCCCTCCAGACAGGTCAGGTCAGCCTGGAGAGGACTCTGCTCTCTGCAGCTGGGGATTCTTAATCTCATATTTTTATGGTTTGTTTCTATTCAACAAACTGAAGATGGGGAAAACTGGGGGAGGGAAGGGATGAATTTAATGAGAACAGGGGTCTCTGTAGCCAGAGAGAGACCTGAGCTACAGTCCCTTCTGCAAGTTTGGCTGAGCACAGCCTCCTGGCTCTGGTCTGCACAGGTGACTGGACAGGGACTGCCCTGTGAGCAGCTCAGAGACAAAGTAGGAGGTGGAGTATGGACACATCTATAACCCCCAGCTCCCCTGGCACAGCGTGGTGCCCCAAGGATCCTGCTCTCCTGAGGCCCCAGTGTGGTCCATGCACAGCTGAAGCATCAAGGGCAGAGCTTCCACCTGGTCAGGTGAGGGAAGGGTCCAGGTGATGAAGCTGGGGGTGGGGGTCAGGGAGCAGGGTGGTGAGGGGGGATGGGGGTCAGGTGATGGGGTGGGCAGGGCAGGCTGGGAATCAGGAGCAGGGTGACAGGGGAAGGCTGGGCTTGAGGATGGGGAACAGGGTGGTCAGGTTGGGGTTGGGGGTCAGGGTGGACTTGGGGACGTGGCAAAGCGTGGTCAGGGCAGGATGGGGGTCAGGATGGTCAGATTAGACTTGGGGTCGGGGAACAGGGAGGTCAGTTGGAGCTGGGAGTCAGAGTGGACTTGGAGATGTGGCACAGGGTGGTCAGGGCAGGCTGTAGGTCTGCAAGGACTTGAGGTCAGGGAGCAGGGGGTCAGGGTGGGCTGGAGGGCTGGGTGAAACTGGGGTTGGGGAGCAGGAGTTCAGTGCAAAGTTGGGGTGAAGGTGGATTTGGGGATGGGGAGCAGGGCAGTCAGGACAATCTGGGGGTCAAGAGCAGTGTGGGGAGGTCAGACTGTGCAGGGAGGTCATGAAAATAGGGTGCAAGGGCAGGGGGGCTGCGCCTCCCCCCTGCCACAAAGCCACAGAGATGGGCTGGGGGGGGCTGGGGGGTTGTTTGGGGCTCAGCTCCCCCCGCACACCCTGCAAGCAACCCTGCAGCTGGGTGAGCAGCAGCTTTTCCCTTCCTGCCTCCTCCTCCCTTCCTCCTTTCCCTCCTCCTTCCCTCCTCCCCGGTTCCTCCTGGCTTGGGAGGCGAGGTTGCTTCTCAGGCAAAATGACCCCAAAACAGCCCCAAAATAGGGTGCCAGGGGGTGCTGAGGGGGGGGTCCCGGCGAGTCTTACCAGACATGGTGAGAGGAGAGGGCAGCAGCTCGCTCGGTGCCCAAGCAGCAGCAGAAGTGGCCCCAGAGCAGGCAAAGGGGGGGCAGGAAGGCAAAAGGGCTTAAAATTTGGGGGCCAAGGGACCCGCCTGCCCGGTGGCAACGCCAGGTGGATCCTGACAATATTAATGTTTTATCCCTACGGATATAAGTTTGAGTTTTTCTCTCCTAATGCCAAGTATTTAAAACCTCTAGAAACCAATGATTTGACAATCAATGATTGCGCGATACTTTCAATTTGAATATTCAAAGGCTCCACAAAATGGGCTATCTTTTTGTGAAACCGAGTGCATCCCCATCTAGCAGAGGGTCTGGGGGAACAAGATTTGGTGGGGCCACCCTCCCCTGCCCTTTGCTTTTGGGGCATTCGCAGGCTTTTAGCCATCTTTCCCCAAACGAAGCAGATGCCTCGAAACCGGCTCAGTATTTTCCCCTCTGTCGCACAGGCTGAGCTCCAACCCTCTCATATTTCATTTGCTGCCTGCAGAGAGGGCTCTGCGAGGGACTCAGCATGATTTTTCATGTTTTAAGGCTAAATATTCAAGGTTTTGGGCCAAAATGGCCGCGGGCAGGTGTGGTGGAACAAAGAGGCTGCTCTGGGGACCCAGGGAGATGGAGCAACCTGAACCCCACTGCCAGCCGCAGCACTGCTGCCCCTTTGCCCAGATGCTGGCCTTATATTGGAGTTTATTTGTGTTTTCCCCTATTTTAGACTCTTTTATCCCTCTGCAAACTTCAGCCCCTCTCTTCTTACACTGGCCTGGGCTGCGAGTGGTGGGATTTCAGTGTGTGGGAGGACGATACAGGTTTTGAATAACCCTCCAGCACATAAAAATACTGATGTAGCTGGGTTTTTTTAGGCTGCATTTAAATTTTCCCTCGGCACTGCAGCCTCTGCTGTGCCCTGGGAGTAGCTGGCTGAGGCAGAAAGCAGGCCAGGCTGTTAATAATCTACCAGCACTTCAGGCTGGCTATTGTTGCCTCTGAATCTTTTTTCCTTTTAAAATGAACAAATACACTTGGTGTTGGTGGGGAGTGGTCACAGCGGGTTTCTTGCTCTGAAATGTTCTTCTGTGGGCTCCCAGTAGGCCAAGCCTTGCTGGGATGGCTCTGCAGCGATGCTCCTCGTGGGACCCTGTGGAGAGGAGCCCTCACCCCTTAGTTGAGATGCAGGAAAAAGGAAGGTGCTGTGCTGGGGGGGCAGAGGGGAGCACAGAACCTTGCCTGCACTAAGTGGTTTGGGTCATGAAGCCCTTGCATTGCTGGAGATGCTTCCAGCTCGGGTGGTGGGTGGGTAGAGGCTGATGGAGCTGAGGGTGCTGTGCAGGAGAGAAGGGCACTCCCAGGAGCTGGGGAAATGTTAACCTCTGTAGTCAGAGAGCAGAGTGTGCAGGTTGCCCAGCTCCTCTGGCTGAGCTGGGCAACACGAAGCACCTGTGTTGGGGTTGTACCTGCACGTCCTGGGCTGAGGAGCAATTCCAGGTTCACAGAGACCTTGCCTTGGTTAAGAATCAAATGCCAGAGTGGGTCAAACTCATCCAAGACAGCTCAAAAGCTTTCTGTCCTTGCTTCTGCCTCAGAGCCTGATGGAAACACAGCCAGACCAGCCCTAGTGTCCCCCTCGTGCAAGACCCTGGAACAAGGTAGAGCTGCGACAGCTCTTGGTGACTCCCACGGGCAGCGGTTCAGGTGACGGTGTCAGTTGTGGTGTGGAGCAAGGTTACACCATCATGCAAGCCTCAAGTTTGGGACAACAGGGGCTGGGTGTGGGACAAGGAGATCTGCATACACCCTGGGATGCTCTGGGTTTCCTTGCCTTACCCTTGTCCATGGTCAGGGGAGCAGCTCTGGTTGATTGGGTACCACCCCAGGATGCTCCAAACCACTTGTGGGAGCCTGTGGTGCCCTTGGACCAAAGAGGGAGGCAGCTGAGCTCACTTTGCCCCACGCTTAACACGTGTGCAGAGGAGGTTGCTGGCTCCTGCTCTCAGCTGTGCTTTCCCTGTCTCTGTGGAGCTCAACCAGCAAAAAGAGAGGTGAAGCCCATGGGGTGGGCAGAGGTGAGATTTGAGGCTCAGAGAGCCACTGGAATTTGCTTGTCTGAGCACGTTTGAACAAGGCTGGGGAATCAAGAAATGTTGGGAGGGATCCCAGCCCAACAGCAGGGGTTTGGGGGTGAGGTTTGCATGGCTGTGACTCCAGGGTGACCACTCGGGGTAGAAGCAGGGGCTGTGCTGAGCCTGTGAAGACATAAATGGGCACTGATTGGCACGTTGCAGCAGGGCTGCTGATGCTCCAGCTCTTGCAGCTGCTTCTCAGCTGTGGTGCGAGGGATCAGAATGAGAGCTCTGTCCCAGGGCAGCCTGTGCAGAGCCTCTCCTTGCAGGGCAGCTGCTGAGATCCCCGGGAGCACTCGTTCCATCCTTTGATGCCAGAATATACCCTGGATGGTTTGTGGGTGCCTGAACAGCCAGCGAGGTGTTGTCTGCCAGCTGTGGGCTGAGCAAGGGGCTTGTATGATCGCTGCATGCACACCAAGGTGCAGGGACATCCCTGGGCTACAGGACGAGGGGTGTCAGGGGATGGTGCTACACCTGTAGAAGAAAGGACTTTGTGTGGCTGACCTGGCCTGCTTGGCAGCTCTCTGTGATGTTGCTTATAAGGCCTTGATATTGCTGCCTGTTTCTTGATGCAGAGCTGTGTCTCCAGCACCCACCCCCATACAGAGGGCCCTGCAGCTTCACGGCCTGAAGTGGTGCTCTGGGCCCAATTCTGTGACCCTGGTGCTATTTATGATCCCTGGAGGATGCAGAAGAGGCTCCAAATGCCTCATCAGACCCAGGAATTGAGGAGAAAAGACAAGGAAGGCCTCAAAGCATCTCTTCACTACACACCCTCAGAGCCTGGAAAGTCCCTGTTCTTCAGAGAGGCTTTTACTGATGCTGCTGGGGGGGACAAGATGTGTCAAAGCAGGTGCCCTCAGCTGGGCATGGATGCAGCAGGAGGGACTGGTGCTGTCTGGGAGGGTTGCACAGGACTCCTCTGTGCATGGGTTTCATAGAATCACAGAATCATGGAACTGTTTGGGTTGGAAGGGACCTCAAAGCCCATCCAGTTCCAACCCCCCTGCCATGGGCAGGGACACCTCCCACTGGATCAGGGGGCTCAAAGCCCCATCCAACCTGGCCTTGAACACCTCCAGGGATGGGGCAGCCACAGCTTCTCTGGGAAACCTGGGCCAGGGCCTCCCCACCCTCATTGTGAAGAATTTCTTCCTAATGTCTGATCTAAATCTTCCCCCCTCCAGTTCCAAGGGTTTGTGTGTGCAGAGCTACCTCTAGCGGCCACGGGGACGTCACTCCAGCCTTGGCCCCCACCACAGCCCTGGGTTTGATGCCTTTTGGCCCCGGGAGAACCCTGCCTTGTGCCAACTGCCACCAGGCTTCGGTCACGTCACTTGTATTGATTTGGCTTAGGAAAGAGGGGGAACTGCTCCTTGCTTTGTTCAGGGCAAGAGGCAAACTGGGGAGGATGAGTTTTGTGTGTTTCGGGTGGATGGGATGGTGAGGCTCCCTCGTGGGTGGATCCCCAGGCAGGAGGGTGCCCCGACAGTCCCTGCCAACACCCTAAGGTGTCTGCCAGGTGCATGGAGAGCTGTGCTTGGTTGAGCTCTGGGCTCAAACATGCTGTGCCTTTGCTGCTCTGACCAAAACTGTTGCCCAAGACAATGCCATGCTCACACCATGCCAGCTTTAGGGATGCACATTTGTGCCACTAGATATCCAGATGCTATTAGACAGACTCTGTATTAATAAGGAGGTCTCCTCCCAGCCCCTTTCTTACTCCCCAGCCTTCCCAAATCCCTCCAGGTAACACCGCCCTGCAGATGTAGTTTAAGGTTCAGAGCAACCTGTTTTCTCAGCATATGAAAAGAAGCCCCTGAGGTCCTTGTTTGTAGGAAAAGTCTATAGAGAACAGATATTTTTCAGGCTATTTTACTTTAGCACAGTGGGAACAGTGAGCAGATGTCTTTCTTAAGGCATTAGAAGGCACCACTATAAGCTAAAGGTGGTCTGTCCCAGTGATTTTATTTCTAAACAGAACATGAAGGGTTGCCTTTTCTCAGCATCCTCTGTTTGAAGGACCAGCTTTAAGAAAGAACATACAGATCATTAATGTGCTGCAATAATGGTCCATTTTTCTTTTCCTCCAGCTCTCATCTCTCATCAATAAGTTCTCCGGCCTTCGTAAGTCCCCCAGATGGGACTTCCATCCTCTTTAGCCCAGGCAGAGTTTTCCTGAAGGGGTGGCATCTCCGAGGACTGCTCCGGCAAGAGGTGGCTCGTCCTGGAGCCGAGCTCGTTTGCCACAGTCATGAAAGGTGAGAAGGAGTAGGATGAGGGGGCAGCATAGCTGGGGGAGTAGTGGGCATCTTCAAGAGGATGCAGAGGGTAGGGCTGGGTTCCAGAGATGGTTGGGGTCCAACCTGAGCCTCGGCAGGGGGAAACCCCTCCGGGGTCGTGTGAGGAGAGGCAGGTGATGCTGGCAGGCAGCGCCTGCAGAGGGTCGGAGCACGCGCTGTCCGACTGGCTGAGGCTGTCGGGTGAGGTCTGCTCCCAGGGCTCCCTCTGCATGGAAGAAGGGAGAGAAGGCAAGAAAAACCCTTAAGAATAGGAGCTTGTCCTGAAGGTAATGGCATATCTACCCTCAAAGACTAGTTGGGAACACTCTCAAGGATTTCTGTTGCTCTGGAGCATTATTTGGTGTTAAAACTGTTGAAGGGAACTATCCATGATGTCAAAAGGGGGCAAGCCTTGAAACAGGCTCCTGGTGGGACTGATTGTGCAGGGCCCAGGAGCTCTGCCCCGGGGGTGTGAGTGGAGGTGGCTGCTGGGAAGTGGCAGATGTTGGGATAGGTGACTTCCTGGAGCCAACAAAGGAGGTTTCTATAAAGTTAAGGATCGTAATCATAGAATAACAGAATGGTTTGTGTTGGAAGGGACCTCGAAGCCCATTCAGTTCCACCCCCCCTGCCATGGGCAGGGACACCTCCCACCAAACCAGGCTGCTCAAGACTCCATCCAACCTGGACATGAACACTTCCAGGGATGGGGCAGCCAGAACTTCCCTGGGCAGCCTGGGCCAGGCCCTCCCCACCTTTATTGTGAAGAATTTCTTCCTAATGTCTTAATGGAGTCATTGTTTGAGGAAATAGGGTAGGTTGTTAATTTAGGGGCCAACAGGAACAATGAGGCAGAGAATGGGAACAAAGAGAAAACCAGTTCCCTCTCAGCCCTGGTCTTCAGCTGGGACTGCCTCCTGACTCCATCCTTCCCGTACGAGTCCCCTCGACTTAAGCCCAGCTTTACATCAGGTGATCTTTCATTGGAAACTGAGAACTGTGAACTCACTCACTAGAAGGAAATGTGCAGTGTCGTTAGGGAAGGGTGGCAGCAGAGGGGGCACAGAAGAAGGGCTGAAGAAGGAGCTGGCACCAGCTGTGAGGGAAGCGGCACGGTAATCTCCATACTGGTCGGTGAGATACGGGTCCAGAAGTGCTGGGTAGCCCTGAGAGGAAGAGGAATCGCACGAGAAGGGCTTGGACCCTAGAGGGGATGAGTAGACATCACTGACAAACTGCTTTGTGTTGTGGAAATCCAACTCGGTTGCGAAGGATCTCCTGATGCCGTAGTAACCAGCCGTGGTAGGTGAGCCTGTGGTGGTCAGAAAAAAGGGTTGGCTGAAGGGATATCTTAACAGCATCACCTGGGGAGCCACAGAGCACCTCTGCAGGTGAGAATAGAGCCCTATTCTCTCTAGCATCACCTGGGATAGGAATTAATCCTGCCTTGAAACAGCTGTATCAGCCCAAGAGCTTTTAGGAGCTGGGGCTGCCCTGATCCAGCTGGTGACCCTCATCTGCAGCAAACCAAATGTGTTCTGGGAAGCTTCAAATTGGAGCCCTGAGGGACCAAGGTTAGCTGTGCCAGCCTCTGCTTCTTCCTTGCTCTGCTACAGCCCTTGGAGAGGACGGGGTTACAGCTGCAAAAGCACCTGCCTCTCTTCTAGCCTCACCCACCGTTCCCTGCCCAAGAGCTCAAGGGACAAAACAGGTCAGCTCCTGCTTTTTTCCTTTCTCTCTTCAGCTCCAGGGAAAACTGGAAGGTGCAGAGGGAAAAGAAGGGGTTCTGTGTCGCACTTCTATCAGAAGAGGTGGAGACTGCTTTAATTACCTCTCTTTCCCCTCTTTGGGAATTTTATACAAGATTACAGGGACTTTTATTATTGCTATTTCTGTTTTGGCTCTTTTAATTCCTTTCCTTCTGGGGTTTCTCTGGGAGACAGTCCTGCTCCAGTGCTCCTTTGCTCACTTCATGTTCCTTGGAGGTGAAGAGACAGGAGCAGCATCAACTGTCCAACCTGCTTAGAAGGTATTTCTTGGTGGAGGGAAACCTCACCTGGCATTTGGACAAATGGTGACTGTGTTGTGCTGGAGCTGCCCTGCGAAAGATAAGAACATGTTAAAATATGTCTTTTTTTCAAAGCAAGGCAGGTCTCTAAGCACATAGTTTGGGATGCACTGTTTGAGCCTTGGTGCTACCACTATGAAGAGCTTAAGAGAAAGATTTCCAGCTTGGGGCCTCTGAGGTATTAGCAGATGTAGGCTAAGAAGAGATTTTGAAGGTCTTGTGTGGAGCTGGTAACAGTAGCAGTATCAGTAGCTGTTCCTGGCTCCTGTCTGGGTGCTGCAGCACCAGTGATAATAATAAACTCCTCTTGGCCCCTAGGTAAGGCTGAATTAGCCCTGAGTGACCTTGATGCTTAATTCCTTACAAAGCACTGAGGCAAAGGGCAGATGCTTCTCTGGAGCAGAGCTCTAGATGGAGTTTCCTTGAGTTCTGCCTCGGGACCTCCAAACCTGTGGAGCAGAAACACAGCATCCTCTGCTGCGCTTACAGCTGTGCTGTCGCCCTGGCCAGTGATGGGGACTTGCTGTTTGCAGTTTGCATAGCACAAACAGGAGGTTCCTGCCATAGCAAGCAACCAAATTTAGAGGTTTGGATTTGAATTAAATTTGCCAGCGCTAGGACTTCCTTTTACTGCTGAGGGAGGTTTGCAGCTGCTCCCTGCTCCATCATGAAAATGAGCTCTGAGCCCACACAAGTCTCCTGGGCTGCGGGGGGGATAGGAGGGATGAGGAAGGAGCCCTTTGGCTGGGGGAGAGTTCACATTGCAGGGGCAGAAACACAGCTCACACCTGGTTCCAGCTGGGCCATTTTTGGCCACAGACCTCAGTGAGGATCAAGGCTGATCCTTTGCCCTGCAAAGCTAAAGCCTCCACTTGCAAATCTGGTCTCTGCGGACACTCCTCTCTCCGGATCCATGTTCATTTAGTAATACCTTCTCCTGCTGCGGGGTTTTTCCCCACCACCTCCTCTGCTTGCCCATTGCATCCTGTAGCTCCTCCCTGCATCCACAGAGGAGGAATCTCTTTGAACTACTGGTTCAAGCCTCTGCACTCATGTTTAGACCCTGGTCATAACACCCCACCAGGCAGCAATCTGGTACTGTCATTGGCACTCCTAATGATGTGTATGAGGAGGAAGGTGAGTCAGGAGGTGCAGGTAGCACAGGTGCTGCCTACAGGTCCAAGGGCTGAGAGCTGGGATGCTTTGCTGGAGGGTTGGAAAGGTCCCTGGGCACAGCTGCCAGCTTCCAGCATGGATCATTACAAATTATTGGTGCATCTGATCCTGTCCCTTCAACAGCCACTCAGTGTGTCAGAGGCAGCAGATCCCCTCCTGAACACCTATGATGTCAGACCCACTGTCTGCAGGGGCTTTACCTGCCTTAATCCAATCCCAAGAGCCTCTGCAGCAGCCCATCTGTGGCCTTCACCATAGCAGGCCCCTCCATACTGACAGAGCCTTACATTTCACTTCCCTCCTGGCTCCTTATCAGGCAACAAATGGCTCAGCTTAATCGAAGCCCATTAGTTCATTTCCTCCCTGCCTTATTTCCTTTAGATGCTGTGGGGCTGGGGTAGTTGGACTTTCTACAACGCATCAGTGTCTGTTCAGCATCACTCGAGCGTATTCAGCTGTTGATAAGCTTGGCCTCAGCCTGCATCACACATGACCAGACAGTGATCCTGGCTGGAGGAGCTCCAGGGAACTCAGTTGCTTCACTGCCTTGGTAACCCAGGAGCAGCTACAAAGCTGCCTTGGTGGACTAAATGTATAAATTAAGGTTAAAATAATGACCCAGTCCTGCAACGGGGATCTCAGGTGCTCTTTGGCTTCAGTCTGTCTCCTCTCCGGGCTCAACCTGTAGAACAGCAGCTGCAGTAATAAAAATTGATAATAAAAGCAAAGTTTAGTCTGGGCAGGGCAGCTCGTGGAGTGCTGTGTCCCTGGCCTCTGAGTGCTGATGGGCACAATGCCTCATCCAGGCACCTGGCACTGTCCCTACCTGAGCAAAGAGAGCAATCCCCTCATGGTGCTGAGGGCAACGGCTGGTTCACGCCTTCTTGGTTAAAAAGTCAGGCCCTCCCTAATGGTCAGGGATATCAGAAGCCCAAATTGTGTGGTTTTCATCACTGTACACACCAATTTCCTAATATTTGGTGTGTGCAGAGCCTGGCTGTCGTGGAATTGCTGCTGTTCTGCTGCCTTAGTAAGCAGCCAAGCATTTTGCCTCTGCTGAGCAACGACCTTTCCTGCCCAGCACAGACTCCCCCCTTGCACAACAAAGGCTTCCTGATTTTGGAGCAAAGATCATGTGCAAACAAAAGATGCAGCTAAATTACACTGCATCATAAATATACAAAGGGGCGTTCGGTTATCTGCTGTTTGCTTTGATTCTGGATTATATTGTGTCAGATAAAGGGAGCTGCACTTACAGCTGTTCTTTTCATCATACGTTCGAGTAAATACGGATGTTTGCCCTGCACAATAATTTTTCCTCTCTTAAATTAACAACAGGGCTGATTCTGCATTAGGCAGACACACAACTGCTAAGCTTTGGAATACAAAGCAGAGGGCAATAAAGCAAGCTGCAAGTGTTTTACAGTTCTTAAGGCTCCTGATTGCAGCTGTTGAAGCTGCCACCTCCAGGGGGGGAGCAGGTAAAGCACGGCACTCATCAGCCAGGAGCTGTTTTCTCAGTGAGTGCAAACACAGCAGTTGCTGTTTGCTGCTCCTCAAAGCAGCTTTCCTAAATGCCTGCGTGGTGGGAGTGCGTGTTTCTTGGTGACTGTCCATGGCTCAAGGGGTCTTCTGCCTTCCTGTGTTAGCTGAAAGCTGGGGAAGATCTCTGTGGCTGCATCACGCTCTGTTTGGCAATGCCCATGATGCTTCTCTGCCTGTTTTGTTGCACAGAGTTAACATCTATGAAAATAACAACCAGAAAAATGCTTGCGAGCCCCTTCGAGGTCTCTGTTTTGCTAAAGGCACAGAGCCTGAGGCAAATGGCTTGGGGGAGGAGGGAAAAGAGCAACAGAACTAATATGTGTCATCTGCTGCCGGTAATTCAGGTCTCTGCTCCCACCCTTTCCTTCCAGGATAAAGCTTCAGCAGCTCGACTGCATCTCCTCATCTCTGTGGTCCCATTGCTCCCAATGAGCCTGGAAGTGAAGAGCTGCTGTGTGGTAAAGGTAAGTTGTGAGAGCACACAGGGAATAGCTCAGTGTGCCACTGGATGCCAGGTTCTTGGCACTGCAATATTGTGTCCTCTTCTGGGGACAGCATTGTTTTTCTGGCTGCTGGTTGAGAGAAAACTACGTAGCATACTGTAATTTGATTTAGGCTTCCTGTTGCCATAGAACCACTCTAAGAAGGAATCATCTCTTACAAACTGATGCTTGGTCTCTTTCCAGACCATAACATCACTGCATCTCCCCTGGCACTCCAGAGAGGAGCTGGAAGGAACACAGCATTCAGGGAAGAACATCTATTTTTGTGCCACTGAGTGGTTCAAGCCAGTGGAAAAGGAAGTTGACTTGGAAAGGTGTCATACGCAGGATATGAAAAGAATGGAAAACACAGCATTGGTGATTTACTTAAAAATAAATTTAAAAAGAACTTTAATCCCTCAAAGGTTCACTGATGTAAAAAATTAAGGAGCCATCTGTGATCTTTTGGGGCAATGCTAATGTTTTTGCCATTCCCTGTCAATGCCAGCAGCGCCCTGACCACAACATAAATGCTCTTTAGAGAAGGGGATTACACGACATGACTTGTCTGGTTTGAAAAAGAAAGGGGGTGGGTGGGAAGTGCCTTACACTGAATCTGGAGCCAGTGCTCTGCCTGGATCGTTTCTCAGCCAGAAGGTCTTTGACCGTGTGCTTCACCCGCACTCCTTGGTACACCCGCTTGCCAAAATCTGTAGGGACTGAGGGAACGAAACGAGCGTTAGAGGGGTTCTGGGAGAGCACAAAGCAGCTGGAAGAGGTTGATATGGAAGAGCAAATCCATCACCTCTCTACACCAAGTGAGGAAGGAAGCGTGTAAGGCTGCTATTATTAATGAAATTGGTCCCTTGGGAGCCCAACAGCGAGGGGTGCTGATTTGTGGAGAGCAAACACCGAGGTGCCCTTCCCTGTATTTCAGCACTGGGTGCCCTGTGGTTTCCATGCAGCTCCCTCTGTGCCAGATACAGCTGGCTGATGGGGTTTGATTTTTGGTTTTTTCCAAATAGATCTCTGGGGGGGGTCTTAAATTTCCACTTTGGATCAGCAAGATTTGATTTAACCTCACAGCCTCTTGCTTTCAGCAGAGATGCTGTGGTTTAGCTCCTCCCTGCCCTTCTGGAGTTGCTGGGTTCCAGCACTTCGCTCTGTGAGCTTTGATCTGAGTGCAGCAAATGTGGAAATACCCTGAGTGGTTGTGGTGGCTGCTCTGAAGGGTGATGTGGGGCTCAGGAAGGGAAAAGTGACTGCTTAATCTGCTTTGTACCCACAGCAAATCCAGACAGGCAGCTGGGGGCTCTTGTTTTACTGAGGAAGGCACAAAGAGGGGTACAATATCTCTGCCACATCACCCAAAGGGCTGATGGCAGGGCTGGCTGTTCCCTTCACCTGCCTGGAACACAGCACAACTCTCCCATGGAGCCTTTGTCACCTCTGGTGTGCCTGGATAAAGCTTTGTGCCATCTGCCTTGTGTCCAGGTGTTTTGGCATGCACGAGGGCAGAGTGGCACGAGGTACAATACTGGGGACAGCTCTCTTATCCTGTGCTTGAACAGAGAGCTCACACCTGGGCAGCCAGGGAGGAATGTCCATATGGACTTCTATTGAAATCTTTTGGAGAAGAACTTCACTTTGAAGCTAATCCCTTGGAAAACACAAAGCTGTGTTCTCCCGAGGGATCACAAAGAGCCATTCCATAGCTGATGTGTTTGATCTCTAAAATTTTGATTTGTCCTTTGGCCCTTCTGCTTGTCAAGATGTGTCATTTGCTCCCATTTATCACTTCCATTCATGTGGTATCGTGTCCCCAGGTGCACGTGCACGTGGAGAGCTTGGAAAGGGAAGAGTAGAGGGATTGAACAACATAGAATATCAGTGTTGGCTTGGAGCTACCTCAAATGTTTTCTGTTGGGCCAAAGAAATTGCAATTTTGGGCAACTGCATCTTGGTTTTGATGCTTGAGAACTACCCAGAAGAGGCTTCAGCCAGGACTGGGCACATGGCAAACACATTGCAAGAGACAAGAGCCCTCAAAAGCTTATAATCAAAATAAAAAGCTGTCTGCACAGACCAGTGGATGTCCCTGGACAAGCCAGGACACAAACAGATGTGATAGCAACTCTTGCAGCTGAGAGGAATCTGTATGCTGAGGCCAGGCCTTTTCCACAGCCCAAGGAAGAAATCTCCCTCCTGTAGTTCCCTTTCCAGGCTGTTTTAGTGAGAGCATTTGGAAGTGTGGGTGTCTGGTGTGGACACGTAGCTGGAGATCAAAAGCTGTGGCAGAGCAGGTATAACTGGCAGAAAGAGCCATATTTTCTGCATTGGAAACTTCACATCTTTGCATGAAAATTCCCTTAGAGAAAACAGCTTTGTGATTTGATGGAAAAGCCTGAACTGTATCGCACAGCTCGCTGAGCTCCACCATGCTTTGATACCCACGATAACTGATGCAGCCTTTACTTGCTGCATCCAGTTGAAGGTTGAAGCCTCAATTCAGCACAGAATGAAGGTGTTCAAGGCCAGGTTGGATGGGGCTTGGAGCCCCCTGATCCAGTGGGAGGTGTCCCTGCCCGTGGCACGGGGTGGTACTGGATGGGCTTTAAGGTCTCTTCCAACCCAAACCATTCTATGATAACTTAAAGTATTGCTTTCAGTGGGTTATCCAGCAGGATCTGATGCTGAGCTATTAAAATTCCAGATAACTCTGCTATTGGCAGCATTGGAGAAGAAAATGCTAATTTAGGCCTGAATTTATATAATTTTCAAGCAAATTTAATCATACTTTGCATTGACCTAAGTGGCTTTTGGAAAAATATTGCTTTGTGATGGAATATAAACTCATTCTAGAGGAGACAGAACATGCTAATAAACAGTGTTATATTTTGGGGAGATTAAAGATGCCACACATCAATTTTAAACAGTTTTTCCTTCTGATTTTTTTTCTAGGATGAGCCCCAGGACAGCAAAGTTCTTTCCCTGATATTTCCTTGAAGATGCATCTTCTCCCTTATGAAAAGTCAAGGTGCTGATACTCACCTGTTTCCATTGTTGTCACTGCTGACGGGTCCCAGCTCCCAGGTTCTGCAGGACTTCGGAGAAGGGTTGTCCAGCATGAGCTTCCCAGAGCAGAGTGAAGGCAGTGCTCATACTCCACTGGTAGAGTTCCAGCTCAGCCGAATGGAAATATGTTTTCTACAATTTAGTGATGTCTCCTCGATACCTTGTTTGGGATTTGCTTAAATGCAAATCTCTTGATGTGTGTTTCACTCCAATTTGCATGGTCAGTGTGGATCATTCCCAAAGATTCTCTTTCCTGTCTGAGCTGACATTTCGTGGATGAAAACAGAGCTGATCTTTACAGATGGGGAGATCAGAGAATCATAGAATGGTTTGGTTGGAAGGGACCTTAAAGGTCATTCAAGTCCAATTCTCCTGCCATGGGCAGGGACACCTCCCACTGGATCGGGGGCTCAAGACCCCATCCAATCTGGCCTTGAACACCTCCAGGGATGGGGCAGCCACCACTTCTCATGGCAAATCTTGGTTTAAAGGCTGGTAAGTCTTGCAGTGATCATCCATCTCCTTATGGGTGAGGAGCTTGGCTGGAAAAACAAGGCTTGGGACAAGGGCATCTTCTCATGTGTAAGTGTGAGATGCCCATGAGCTGTTGAAGGAGCTCAGGGAGCAGTATTGTCTGTCTGGGACCCCACAGACCAGCTTGTGCATCACACAATTAAAACTGGGTCCTTGGACACTGTGAAGCCTGAAGGCTTTGCATGGCATCCACTATCACCTGTGGGGAGATGGGGGGCAGAATGCTCATGGAGGTGCCAGGAACATCCTTGAGCAAACCCAGTGCTCCTGGAGGGAAGCTGGGGTTTGGCTGTGTTACCAAGCGGGGGGTCTGCATTCTGAGGGTCTGAGGTTGGTTTCCAGTGAGGTGCCAGGAAAGGATCTGTTCTTACACTGCACTGGGCCCAGAGCAAAGGGGCCTTTGGCCAGGCCTATAGCCATTCCCTGTTCCCAGCCTGTAGCAAGACTGTTTCTGCGAAATCATGGAACCCTCTGGTTGGAAAAGACCTGTGAGATTGTTGAGTCCAACCGTACCTGTCCAAAACTAAACCAGGTCCCTGAGAAACTCTTCTACCAGTCTTTTAAACACCTCCAGGGATGGCATCTCCACCCCCTCCCTGGGCAGCCTGAGAACACTTTCAGTGAAGGAATTTTTCCTGATATCCAATCTCAACTTGAGGCCATTTCCTCTCATCCTGTCACCTGTCACTTGGGAGAAGAGACCAGCACCCACCTCACCACAACCTCCTTTCAGGCAATTATAGACAAGGTGTCCCCTCAGCATCCTCTTCTCTAGGCTAAACAAGCTTTTCTCATAGGACTTGTTCTCCAGCCCCTTCCCCAGTTTCATTGCCCTTCACTGGATGTGCTCCAGCACCTCAATGTCTTCTTGGAGCGAGGGGCCCAAAACTGACCACACTTTTCAAGGTGTCTGAACCAAGAAGCAGAGCTAAGCCTTTAAATTCTTCTTTAGGCCTCACAGCTCGTATCCTAGTCCTGAAACATACCCACATTTGCTATGAGTGCCCTTTTCCCCACAACATGCCTGGCAAGGCCTATCAGCAGGGTGAGGACAGGCTGTGCTGAGGGAGATCGTTTCCAGAGTGTTGTGTACAGGCAGTGAGCTGCTGTGCAGCACTGCTGGGCTCATCTTACACGAGCAGGACAAGGCTGGCGCCGATCTGTTCCTCATAATTAAATATTTCTCCTCCCGTGGAGTCTGCTGCCAGCTTGCGGGTCTATTGGGTAAGATCTGTCCCTCTTTGTAATTCCATGTGCTTCCCCAGCATTGGCCTGCAGATTAATTTGGTCTGCCATGTGACCTGCCTTCCTGGGGAAGGCTGTCGAGTTTTTAATTGTTTATTATTCTTTTCCTTCAAGAGAAAAATAAAATGCCAAGAGGAGCAGTTGGCAAAGGCTGCATCTGCTCAGGCCATCGAGGTAAGCAGGGAAGGTAGAGCTGAAATAACATCTTGAATAATTCCCAGTGTTCTTAACTTGCAGAATGACTCAGGGGTTCTGCCTGCTCAGATATCGAGCTTAGGAGCAAGAGGACACAGAATTGTTAAGGTTGGAAAGACTTCTAATATCATCCCGTCCAACTGTCAGCCCAACGCCACTGAGCCTACTAAACCCACATGGTTTTTGAACACCTCCAGGGATGGAGACTCCACCCCTGCCCTGGGCAGCCTCTGCCAGTGCTTCAACACTCTTCTGGTAAAGCAATTTTCCCTAATATCCACTCTAAACCTTCCCTGGCACAACTTGAGGTCATTTCCTCTCCTCCTATCACTGCCACTTGGGAGAAGAGCCCAGCACCCACCTCACCACAACCTCCTTTCCAGGAGCTGCAGAGAGCAATGAGGTCTCCCTTCAGCCTCCTCTTCTCCAGGTTAAACAGCCCCAGGGCCCTCAGCTGCTCCCAGAACCCCTGTTCAGACCTTTCCCCAGCTCCGTTCCCTTCTCGGGACACGTTCCAGCCCCTCAGTATTTTCTTGTACCGAGGAGCCCAAAACTGAACCCAGGTTTCAAGGTGTGGCCTCACCAGCACCAAATCCATGGAGACAATCCCTTTCCCAGCTCCTGCTGGCCACCCCATGGCTGATCCACGCCAGGATGCTGGTGGCCTTGGCCACCTGGGCCACTGCTGCACCAACCATCAGTAACATCACATAAGCTCAAGGAAGACTCGAGCTCCTCTATGTGGTCTTTCACCGTATATATGCACTCTCTTATATAAAACAAGTCTTATTTTGGCCCATCCATTCCCAACCACCCCCTCTTGGTACCCACAGGTGTCTCGGATTCACCTGACAGGTACACGAACAGGCAGAAAGCACAGGGTGGATGAGGGAAGCCAGGGCAGATGTAAAGCCACGACGGAACAGGGCTGACTTTGCTCTGTCAGCAAGAGGCTTAGTTTGCCACCTGCCTCTTGGCGAGCTTCCCGGGTAGTTTTGTGTCCTGTGCCGGATATTTATGTGCTTTGGTTAGGAAATACAAGTTAAATCGCAGTCCCATTCAAGCCAAGAACTTTGCAGTTCAGCCCAGGTGTTTTCTGTGCTGGTTACACAATAATTACATTGAGAACAACAGATCCTAGAGAAAACAAATAAACAGAGATGAAATAAAAACCCAGCCTTCTTTCAGATGAGATCAATCTCTTGCTTTACATTTTCATTTGAAAAAAAGCATCTGACTCGGATTTTCTATCTCTTTTAGTGAATCTGGGCAAGGATTTTCCATTCTTGTTCGAGAGCAGAGCAGCTGCTGTGTGTGACAGGAATTGGAGGAGCCATTGTGTAGTGGCAGGGCATGTTTTATACAATCCCACTCGGTTTTAGCATGGCATTTACCTGTGCCAAAGCAAACTTTCTGAGGCTTATGTCACTATTTTGTGTTACAAAAGCCTGGAACAGCAGATTTAATGGTCATTGTGCATCTGTTTAATTGAAACTGACATTTCAGTCCCTCTTTTCGTTGCTGACAAAAGTAATTAAATTCATGTCCAAGGACATGGATCTGTTGGAGTGAGTCCACAGGAGGCCAGGAGGATGATCCTGAGAGCACCTCCCTTACGAGGACAGGCTGAGAGTTGGGGTTGTTCAGCCCGGAGAAGAAAAGGCTCCGGGGAGACCTTAGAGCAGCCTCCCAGCAGCTCCAGGAAAGCTGGGGAGGGGCTCCTGATCAAGGATTGTAGGGATAGGACAAGTGGGAATGGTTTTGAATTTGAAGGAGGGGAGATGGAGATGTGATCTTAGGGAGAAATGTTTTCCTATGAGGGTGGGGAGGCCCTGGCCCAGGTCGCCCAGAGCAGTGGTGGCTGCCCCATCCCTGGAGGTGTTCAAGGCCAGGTTGGATGGGGCTTTGAGCCCCCTGATCCAATGGAAGGTGTCCCTGCCAATATCAGGGGGTTGGAACTGGATGGGATTTGGGGTCCCTTCCAACTCAAACCTTTCCATGATTCAGTGATAACTAAACATGTTGCTTTCAGTGGATTATTCAGCAGGATCTGATGCTGAGCTATTAAAATCCAGATAACTCTGCTATTGGCAGCATCGACAGAGCTTTGGCCATCGCTCCGGCTTGTCCAGATCCCTCTGCAGAGCCTCGACCGCGGATCCAGTCTCTCCACCTCCCTTTGCAGAACCTTCCTGCAAAGCCTGAACGCATTTGCCACCCAGAGCAACCTCAAACAACCCCGGAACCTTTTTGTCGCGGCTCCGTTCCCCACCCGGGTC